>CM019148.1:70345536-70665980 GCA_009733165.1 Naja naja
ATTATGGTCCCAATTGTGGTTTGTAAGTCAGGGACTACCTGTACTTGGCCAAAAGAATGGAAATAATGAATACAATTGCCTTTTTAATCCATACCCAACCCATATAACTGTATTTCTGCAAAGCAATATTTCTTCTCACCCTCTTGCATACTTTATGTTACTTGACATAAATATGGATGACAGTTAAGGTAGTTAAATTCCTTCTTGCTTTGGTCATAAGCATGTCTGAAATGGGGGATAGGGATCTAAATCCACCAATTTCAGCAGAAGTGACAAGCAAACTTTACTCTGACTTATTGTCTGTGTAATACCATTCTCCTAGAAAAACCATACTTTAAAAGAAAAAGGAAATGTTTTTAATCTCCATTGTGTTACCGTATTATTTGCTTTGGTGTCTGTCCAAATCCCGTTATGGACATTTTAATGTGTTCATTTATTTTTAATTTCTCCTGGTAGTGCCTAACAACAAAATGGAACTATAACAACTGTTTATCTTCACTGTACATCATATAAATAAAATAAATATTCCCTGGCATTTCAATGGGTTTATGGAAATATTTATGAACTGAATGCAGACATATTCAGTCATAGCTGCTCCTCAGATGTTACCAGGATCAATAATCTTCCCACATTCCCTATCAATGTCTTTGTTCTTTCATCAGTATAGCCTATCATTACAATATTAAACAAGATTATTAAGATCTGGCATATTCCATAGGCTCTCCTGTCATAGGCCAGAGACTCTCCTCTTTCTCCCTCTATACTATAATATAATCTAAATCTATATAGGCATCTTAGGCCATCACATGAAATATATGACACATATATTGATCTACTTATTTATTTTAATATGTGACCACAGATTGTTTCATCATCTGGCCCACCTTCTATTTAAGAACTCTGGAAGTTAAGTTTGTCTTTTCTATAAAAAAAGGAAGAAAGTTGGAAACGTTAAAGAGTTTTCTGAAAGCATTGTGAAACTGACCATAAAGGATGAAATTGACTGGATTGCATTATTTCATATAATATGTAATTCGATTAATTGTTTATTTTTATTATTCTCTTTCCATCCAGGAAATCATGATAGTCTACACATACTTTCCCTCCTCCAGCATGATCACATTGACAATAGCTCTATGTTCATTTTCCACTAGCATCTTTTAGCATCTTCTAAAACATTTTTACAGGATCAATCTTAGCAACTTTAAGATGTGTGCATTTCAACAGCCAGTATTCCCCAGCTTAAAATTGTGAAGATTGAGAAGCACTATTCTAGAATCATCATGCTTGTGCCAAAAATGATAGTAATGGAGATAGTAATTATACCATTTGGTGATGGCTGGATTGGGTGACAAAGGACAACTCCACAATGCAGTCTAAGATGCTTATCTCCCATGCTGCTCCTGGATGCTTAAATCAAGCTTGGAAATCCCAGTCTATGTTGCAGTGGATTGCCAAGGGGTCTTCATTACAGATAGGTTCACATTACAGATTCCAGCCATTGCTAAACCTGATTGGTTGTTCCCTTCCTTCCTGCCCTTCCCATTCATGTCGAAAAGGTGAGCCCTGATGGCTGTGTCCTGTTAGGCTGGTTTGCTAAGATTTGCTTCTTCCTTTGCTTTATCATATATTGAGAAAAAAGCCATTGAAATAATTACAAAATATCAGAACTTGCATATCAAAGTTGAACCCTGCAGGTTAAAAAAATCTATTGTTATTCCAATCATGATTGGAACCCTTGGAACAACATTGAAAAGGGCCTTGGTGGGCAGGCTGTTAAATGCCTAGCACTTAATTCCAGCTGCCTGCAATTACTGCAGGCTCGAATCCCACCAGGCTCAAGGTTGACTCAGCCTTCCATCCTCTCGGGGTAGGTAAATTGAGGACCCAAGATTGTTGGGCGCAATAAGCTGACTTTGTAAAAATGCCGCTTAGTAATAAGCAGGCATATACAATGGAATGAAGGCTATTGCTGAGCGCATTGGGTTGTGCTCCAAAAATTGTAAGCCGGCCCTGAGTCTCCAGAGAAGGGCGGCATATAAATATGAATAAAAAAGAAGATTCCCTTGATATCTAGAAATATTGAATTTATCAGACCCGAACATCCTAATTTAAAAAAAACAAAACACCCTGCTTGGAATTGGCTGTATTTTTAGACCCTACCTTAATAATTCTTAGGTCCTTGGTTAGGACTTGAATTATTAAATTTCTGTCAAATATGAATCTAATTAGATTACCAAACATAATACAAATAATATCATCACATCCTCCTATTTTCCCCTTGGCAACTTTGTCAGATGGTTGATGATTGTCCTAAAGTCATCCAACTAGCTTTCAAGCATACAGTAGAACCTCTGGTCACAACCGTAATTCGTTCCATAACTTTGGTCACAACTCGATTTCGTCATGACTGGAAGCAAGACTGACTGAGCATGCACTTACAAAAAAAAAGTGGCGTGGAAGGGGAAATTGGCCACAGCCATGTTTGATCACCACCGATTTCTGAATTGTGACCAGATTCAAAAATGTTGTGAATTTTTTAGTCGGAACCCAATTTGGTCATGGTCAGAAGCATTCATGACCAGAGATTCTACTATAGTAGACAATTGGAACTCACTAGAAAACTAGTTTCTAGTCTACCACCTTAACTATTCCACAAAACTGGCTCTTAGTTAAGTAATCTAGTAAGATAATAAAAATACAAAGAATCTGTGGGTTATTTTTTAAATTTGGTTTATTTTTAATATGATTTTCAATTTTGAATCATTAATTTACTTCTTGTAGAAAATGCATATATTTTAATATTTTTCAACTGACTTATTTAAGTGTTTTATTGCCTCCTAATGAGCAAAAACAACATCTTTTCTCTGGAGTTTCAGATAAAACCATGTTAAGTACTAGTTTACAAGAATATAATGTGACTCAGCCAGCCAAGCACAATTAACTGTGGTAGATTTGATCAGAGATACTACTAAGATGTATAAAATTGTATTAAAAGAATTCTTTTGCCTATGGCAGTTATCTTGCATCAGAGAAGAATTTTAATCCTAATTTCTGGATATATTGCGTGATTGTTTCTGAGGCCATTTACTGTTCGTAAATAAAGAGGAACTGTCATAATACATGGTTTTATAGTTGGGCTCTGATTTGAAATAATGTTGATGAATGTGCTTTAGTAGACAAGCAGAAAATGACATGGATTCTTTTTCTTGACCAAAGGAAAAAAAACAACCTTCTGCCTTAATAAATGGAGGGCACAACATCTCCATATGTATCATTATGTGACTATGGAGTGAGCCTACTCTCATGGATTTATAGCTTAAGGTGAATAAGTTTGTTTCAACTGGGAATATTTTTTGTTGCGTTATTTGAAAGAGAATGTAAGTAAATTCCGGCTTGACACAATCAATGTTCTGTATATTCATCAAAGCTGACTCCTTACTAACTCTTGATTAACTATATAGTGGAAATAGTTCGTGACTGTTAATAAGTAAAAGGTTGTTGAAATTCTTCATGAAAAGAAAAGAATGAGAATTCCTAACAGATGTCATTTATTATTTATTACAAGATCTTTCAAGTCTTTCTCAAGATGACAGAAAGCTTTAAATCTATGATACAGAGACATGTTTACTGTAATGATATTAGCTCTAAAATGATGAATAAATTTGTGGGATAGGAAATATCCAACAATGACATTTAATTACTAGGTATAAATTGCATGTACTGTAACATAAAGCTCCTTTATATCCTGATGCTACAGGTGAATAAAATTGTGTTGCTTAAGAGACTAAATAAATCTAAACTGAGTAATTAATACTCCTGAGTTTTTATACATATGTAATAGTTTCTGCCCAATTTTGTTTTATGAGCTTGCTCACAATTAATAGGAAAATGAATATTACAAAAAATTTCTACCTGTGTAACTACCCTTGATAGTTTGCCAATCATTTCAGCTATGAAAACAATACAGATAGATGATAAATGCATATGTTGTGATACCTATGTACCACCTTCATGTTAATAGTAAAAAAATGGAAGATTGTACGGCAAGATGAAGAATATAATTTACTTGATGGTGTAGAAAAGCATTAATGTTGGCGTGGTTTTACATTGGCATATCTTTATATCTGTTTTCCACCTCCCTGACTACAAACAAATCTCTTACTTTGAGTATTGGATCATCTAACAAAACAGAACAAAATGATATATCGATCTGCATGCAATAATCAAAAATAATATGCAAGGATTTTTTAAAAAAAATCTAGATTTTTGGTTTCCTTTTCATCAAGAAGGCTCTATTTGACAGGAAAATCAACTATAATGAGATTTTGCTAATAGTTTTGACTGTCATGTCCATACTATGGAAATAGTTGTGTTGATTTATTGCCTCACAGCTTTTATGAAGAAAAATGACAGCATTATCTGTGTTATCAACAAAGCTTTGCAACTCTGTCCATGCATAAACAAAACAGCATCACTGATCTATTCATTGCTAGTGGTCCATAGTTACAGAGTGTGATGTTGTGGTTAAGGCTAGAAACTAGGAGATTGTGTATTCTAGGCCCACTTTAGGCATGAAGCCAAGAGGATTACCCATGGACCAGTCTCTCTCTCTCAGCCCTAGAAAGCAAGCAAGGGCAAACCACTTCTGAAAATTTTGCCAATAAACCTGCAGGGAGTATCCAGGCAGCTGACAGGAGCCAACACTGATTTGAAGGCATGAAGAAGCAGACAGGCACAGAGTTACAGAACATCTTTCCTAAAAAGTTTAGCAAAATGCTCTTGCATAAGAGACTGCATAAATGCCCTATTCTGATAGAGTATATAGGGATTGCCTCAGATATTTTAATTATTAGTATCTTACTGCAGAATATCTTTGGGAAATAAGCAGAAATGGTTGGGACACATAGATAAATGTTTGCATTTATCCCATCATACCTACTATAGCTGGAAATTCTTTGAAATAAAACCCCTATCAAGCAAATTACGTGACTGTCAAGCTGTAGTTCTTTAAGCATCAAATTACTAAAACTAAAACAACAAACCTCCATCTGGAATGCAGCCCCTGAAGTTTTATTTTGATTAATATTTTTCCTGGCTATTTGTACAATGATCTGCATTTTTCTTCTACTATTGTTGCAGAACGTGAAAAATGGGTTGGCTTTTTCATAAGACCCTCTGTGGCTGAGGTACTGGCTATGTGTCTCTCAGCCTTTTGTGTTGTAATGACCTGGGTAATGGGCTGTGTGATGATCTTCTGAGTTCTATTGTTGTGACATCCTGGGTCTTGTGCTGTAATCTCCTGGGTCGTTGTCTGTGTTGCAACCTCCTGATGTTTTGTGTTGTAATCTCCTGAGTTCCATGATGTAGTATCCTGGGTGGAAGGCTGTGATGTGACATTCGGCCTTGGTTTGGCTCGAGTTTGAGGTCTGGCTATGTGTTTATAGTGTGTGTCAGTTTGCTTAGTTTGGGGGTCGGAGGGGGGTGTAGCAGCTGGTGTTGCAGCCATGGTTGGTTTCTGGATGGTGGTTGCCTTTTGTCTGTGGGGTGGGCTTGTGTTTGAGTCTGGTGAGGGAGATTGGTGGTGGCATCATGTGTTATTCTGGTGTTGGTTTTTGTGGCTGGGACTCGTTTGTTGAATAGGGCTAGTTTCCAGATGTCTGGTAGGCGGGAAGTATGATCCCGTTTATTCATGTTATGGGGGGGTTTCTCTATTTCGATGGCTTCCCTAATTATTCTCTTGTTGAAGTGTTCATTGTTGGAGATAAGTTTGGATCCCTCAAAATCAATTTCATGTCCTGTGGCTTTAAGGTGCTGGAAAAGGGAGGAAGTTTTTCTTCTTTTCTGACTGCGTTCTTGTGTTCTGCGATGCGAGCATTTATTCTCCTGTTGGTTTGTCCAATGTATGTGGCTGGGCAAATTTTGCATGGTATTTCATAAACTCCTTGGTTTTCTAGCTGGATCTTGTCTTTGGGGTTTCTTAAGATGTTGGCTATTTTTTGGTCAGTGCCAAAGGCTGTCCTGATATTGTGTTTGTGGAGAATTTTGCTGATTTTATCTGTGGTGCCTTTGATGTAAGGGAGGAGGGTAATGCCATTGTCCTGTTCTGTGTCTTGGTTTTTGCGGGGAGTCTCCCTTAGGATTAGGTTGGTGATTGTGCTCCTTTGGAATCCACTGGACATTAATACATTGGTTAGGGTGTGTAATTCTGTTCTCAAGTGGTCTTTGTCAGCTAGGTGTTTGGTTCTGGAGATGAGGGTCTTGGCTACGGAGTTGATCTGTGCAGGGTGGTGATGGGATTGTGCATTTAAGTAGCGGTTGGTGTGTGTCTTCTTCTGGTAGATGGTGTGTCCTAGGGAGCCATTGGGTTTTTTGTAAATTAGGACGTCCAGGAACGGAAGTTGGTTGTTGGTTTCTGTTTCCATGGTAAATTGTATTTTGGGGTGTAGGCTGTTGAGATGTGTGAGGAAGTTGTCCAGTTTTTCTTTCCCGTGTGGCCAAATTACGAAAGTGTCATCTACATATCTAAGCCAGAGTTTGGGTTTGTATTCGGATTTGTCTAGAGCATTGGTTTCAAAATGTTTCATGTATAGGTTAGCGATGACGGGTGAGAGGGGTGATCCCATAGGTGCTTCTTCTATCTGTTTATATCTTTGTCCATTGTGGATGAAGTATGTGTTGGAAAGGCAATGGTTGGTCAGATCTAGGATGTGCTTAGGGGGTTGTATTTGTTTTGGATAGCTGTCAAGGCTTCTTTAATAGGTACTTGGGTGAAGAGGGATATGACATCGAAGCTCACAAGTAGGTCGCTGGGTTGTAGGTTTTGTTTCTTTATTGTTTCTATGAAGTGGAAAGAGTTTTGTCCGTGTGAGGTGATGGATTCTGTGTAGGGCTGGAGTTGTTTGGCGAAATTTGGCAAGGTTCTGTAGAGGTGAGCCTATGGAGCTGACTATGGGTCTGAGTGGTGTTCCTTCTTTGTGTATCTTGGGGAGGCCATAGAGCTTAGGGCATCTAGATGATTTTTCTCTGGGGATGATTCTTTGTTGGATCTCTTCACTGATGGGCAAGGCTTTTATTTTGGATTTGGTGGTTTTCTCCAGGTAGGTGGTATGGTCTGTGTTTAGAGGTTTGTAAGCGGGGTCTTGGAATAGGTTGGATAGTTTGGATTGGTAGTCAGATGTGTTCATCACAACTGTGGCATTGCCTTTGTCTGCTGGTAGGATGATTATGTTGTTGTCTTTCCTCAAGTTGCTGAGTGCTTTTTGTTCTTCTTTGTGTAAGTTGCTTCTGGGTGGACTGCTGGAGCAGAGGACGTTGGTAACTTCAAGTCTGATTTTATTAGCTGTATCTGGGTTAATTTTGGTTAGGCTAGCTTCAACTCCACATATGATGTTTTCAGTGGGGAGATATATGCAGGTCTTGGTGTGTTCAGATCTTTTCCCGTGTAAGATTGAGAGTATCTTGGCGACATTTTGACGAGGTCCCACTTGCCATCTTCAGACTGGTGCTTTCAGCTTCGTGCTTTTTGCTAGCACAAGCACGAAGCCGAAAGCACCGGCCTGAAGATGGCAAGTGGGACCTCATCGAAATGTCGCCAAGATACTCTCAATCTTACATGGGAAAAGACCCAAACACACCAAGACCTGCATACCTGTACCCGTGAAAATCTATGAAAACAAATATATATATGGTCAGAACAATGAGGCAGGGCAAGTGTTCTTTTAGGAGTCATTAAGGAGAGGACAAGCACTGATAATATTGGCAATGTCACATGATTTGTTAACTCAACCACAGTCAGTTGAAACTGTAAATCATGGACAACAGTGTTCATATGTTGTACTAAGCCACCCTAAATTGATTATTTGGCTTTGACATAGCATAGTTCATGAGCCCACTAACTGCCATTTTGTGCTGAATAACAATGGTAAACCTAATCAGTAATTAACTGATAATTAATTAATTGAAAATAATATTGTTCTGTGAAAGACAGTGCAATAACAATTTTACAGAGGAAATATTAAAGTTTAGGAATCAATATTAATATCAGGAAGCAAATACTTAATGCATAGTTTATGAATTTGCTAAAGAGAAAAGATTTTTCTTAGCAACAGGATAAACTTAGATATTAAAAAAAGCAGACCTATTCCTTTAGTCCAAAACAAACAGATTTTACATTTAAACAAAAGCAATGCCGTTCTGACAGCCACCATTAAATACCACAGGGCTAAATGATCCTGAAGTTAAAGTTCACCTGGAAGCAATATGAACAGCCATGTCCCTTGCCAAATTCAATTTTGCTCTCCAGAAATCTACTAGCAAGCCAACTGCACATTTCTGAACAACACTCACACGGCACCAAAGGGATACATTTCAAATAACAAGTCAAGTATTTTTGGCATTCCATGGAGAACTTGTGTTGGGCAGCCAAAGCTCCATCCACAAGGCAGCAAGATTAAAAAGAAATAGTGAGGCACCTGAGAAAAACTGTTCAAGGCCACAGCCTGGCTATAGCCCAACAAATAAAACCTGCATTTATATTTACTAAAAATATATGTTAAATAAAATATTTATGTTGCAAAGCAGCAACTCCCCCACCTACTTTAAATTTCATTTATTGGTAGTCAGAATATGCAGTTGTCATATGATTACATGACAATTACATGTAATTACATGGCCATATGAGTTGAATTTATGGATACAAAAACATCAGACTAATTCTTATGGGTGCCAGTACATATGTGAAAAGTACCTTAGCTACAACTGTTCCTCCATCTGTTCACATCTATGATGGATAGACCTGGTGCATTACACTTTGTAGAATTATCTTGCCTATAGGGTGCCTTTCAGATGTGTTGAATTAGACATCCCATAATTCTTAGTCAGCATAATACCTCTAGTTTGGTATTTAGCTTGAAGTTAATCTCTGTTCTCAGAAAGCCTCCTACCTCCTTTTAAGAGTTTGAAAATATGGAAAAATTATACTGTACCTGTATGTAATTATACAACTCTTTAAGTTAAGGGTGTTGTGAGTAAATTCCCAAAAGCTAAGTCCTTTTTTATCCTTCCTTACCTCCTCTCTCATTGTAGAATCCATTTTTGGGAAAGAAAGGCTATTTTCCAGCAGACCTAAAGTAGCAACAGTGATCTTTGAAAGTATTCAAGCACCGATATTTCCTATTGAAATTAAAAGTGGAATGTATAGCACTGGGAAAACAGCAAGTATCTGATAATAAAAGAGCAGTTATCAAGTTTTATCTGGGTATTAAATATCTTCAGATATTTATCAAGAGTGTACTCTTCGCTTTTTTGCTGAGATTTTTAATTTATTATATTTAGTAGATATAAAAATGCAAGTAGAAAAATAGAGACCACTTTGGTGGGAAGGTAACAGCGTTCCATGTGCCTTCAGCATTTAGTCATGCTGGCCACATGACCACAGAGATGTCTTCGGTTTTGTAACGGAGATGAGCCCCCCTAGAGCCAGAAATAACTAGCACATATGTACGAGGGGAACCTTTACCTTATACATACATAGTACTTTTTCCTCCTTCTATTTTCCCTCTATGAAGAATCCTGTGAGGTGGCTTGGGCTGAGAGATAGTGATTATTATTCTGCTGAAATCAAATATTGATTATATTCATTTGGATCTAGATGTTGTTCCCAGTGACATTCTGCTCACAATGGAGGACCGAAGAAAGAAAACACATTTTGTGACTTCCTTCTTTCCTTTGTAAGCTCTCTTCCACTGATGTGTGTAGAAACATTTTCTGGAGATTTGGAGTCCCTGCAGAATGGTACTGGAGTGGCAGAGGTAACAAAGGTGGAAGGAAAAATGTGTGAAAATGGAAATCTTATCAAAAATAGATATTCTAGTTGTAGAGGAAATGATTCGATTTACCTATTAGGTAAACAGCCTAGAAGACTTTCAGCAAATAGTTACAATATTAATTTTTTCCTGTAAATAAATCCAGTGACTCCAGGTACAATGATTCAATGGTTAAGATGGTGGGCTTGTCAGCTGGCAGCTCAGGTTCGAGACCCAAGCACCACATGGTGGGGTGAGCTGCCATCCTCACTCTAGGCCTTACCAACCTAGCAGTTCTAAAGCATGCAAATGTGAGTAAATAAATAGGTGCCACTTCAGTGGGAAGGTGACAACATTCTGTGACATCATGGTGGGCATGTGAATGCAGAAATGTCTTTAGACAGAGCTGGATCACTGGCCTCGAAAAGGATGAGCACCCCACCCCCCTATAGTTGGCAAAGATTAGCAGAGTAAAATTCGCAGGGATTCCTTTACCTTTTACTTGGTAAACAACTATTTTTCTCGGCCCTCAAGTCTTTGGTGGCAAAAAACATTCTGTAGTAAATCAATTGCTTGGAAAATGACACCTATCTCCACTGAAATTGCTTGAAGAAAGGCCAGGTATTGGATAACAGCGGTTTATATGTATTTAAAACAGGAGACTTGTGTGTTGTGTTGATCATTTTTATAGCTGAGAACACTTTGAAATTTCAATAATCCTCCTTACTTCAATAAAAACTATTTCACATCCTTACCAAAGAAGGGAATCATCTGTAGAATATAAAGTATCTTTGGCAAGACTGAGATCTTGATGAAACCTGCCCTTCCAAGGCACAAGAAGGGGATTGTTTAATTGCTTGAAAACTTCTCACTTGTTTTAAAGTTTTCATGTTTTATATCAGTAATATTGAGGCTTATTTTAATACCTTCAGTAATGAAATTCCATGTTTGACTTGAAAATACAATATTGTGATGTATTCAGTCTAACTCAGACTGTAACTTTGTTGCTTGCATCCTAATGATTTATATTGACTGTTTCCTAGTATGATTTGATTGCTTATTGTACCCTATGACTATTATTAAGTGTTGTACCTTATGAGTCTTGACTCTTGACAAATGTATCTTTTCTTTTATGTATACTGAAAGCATTTGCACCAAGACAAATTCCTTGTGTATCCAATCACACTTGGCCAATAAAGAATTCTATTCTATTCTATTCTATTCTATTCTATTCTATTCTATTCTATTCTTCAGTCTAATACTAAAGGTTTTGATTCAAGAAACATAATTATAACTATGATTTTCTTAAACTAAAATTAAAGACAAACTGCTTTGTTAAGATGTTTTTGTATGTAGTCATTTGGCCCAATCAGTGTTAAATTTATGTCAGTTAATCTAAATGTCAAGATGAAAATTAATGCCTTCATCTTTATTATTAAGAATTCTTAACATATATTTTGCATTCAGCTGTGACAGTATGGCGATTTTCATTCCCACTTAATACAACTTCTACCACGTGTCATCATGGTTCTGATAAAATTCCATAAACAGATTTTTTTGGTGGGATGTGTGTAAATTTGAAACACAGTTGGGTCATACTAGTTTCTCTTTGAATTATCTCATTTGTAACAGGAAGACTTGATAGAAATGTGCTGAAGGAATCCCCATCCAATATGGATTTTAATTAATTTGCCTTCTGCAAATAAATTAGACATTCCATCCAGAAAGGCAACATTGTGTCCTTTTGAAATCTACTTATTTTGTAACCTTGAAGGACACAAAGCCAACACTGCAGTTGAACAGCTTCTCTAAGCAAGATCCTTTCTAATGTATTGAAGATTGACAATAGTGGCTGAATTTTATAAATCCTGAAAACAAATTCTATTATTGTTGCTATTCTTATGCCTTTTCTATTGATCAAACAAAGATGCAAGAGTTAAGAGTCAGTTTTTCTGCTGCTTGCTTTCCTAGAACTTTGGAAGAACGCCAGAGAGTCTGCAAGAATTATAATTGTATTAGGCATCCCAAAATAATCAAATAACAATACTAGATCTAAATATTATTGATGGTAACAGTAATCCGATGTCCTAGAACTTCTCTTTAATCTTAGAAGTAACAGGGTCAGTTTGCTTTTCAAAAAAGCTCTGGGGAGTGTCATTCAGATCTTCATAAAAGGAAAGATTTACAGAGCTCTTCATTCTGTTAGCAATGTTCTTTAATGTTGTATTCTTATAAAAACTCATCCTGAATTTAACAGATTTTCCCATGCTTTATCAGGAGAATCAGTGGTGGGATTCAAATTTTTTTACTACCGGTTCTGTGGGCATGGCTTGGTGGGCATGGCAGGGGAAGGATACTGCAAAATCTCCAGTCAGAGCTGGTATTGGCCAGTTCTCTGAACTACTCAAAATTTCCACTACCGGTTCTCCAGAACTGGTCAGAACCTGCTGAATACCACCTCTGAGGAGAATGACTTAATAATGCTTAGGATAAGGTTGAATCTTTGTCATCTGAGAATTTCAGCTCATCAGTTTTAATCTTGCTTCCATTCTGTAAATATTCAAAACTAATCTATACTCTGTATCATTTAATCTCATTTGAAGTTTGGGAAAGTTCGAGGGTTTGATTGTCATGAACTATGTATTCCAGAAATAAAGAGATCAGTTTTGCTGCTTTTAATGTTCTGTATTTTTTACCTCTGAATTTATGCTTTAAAAAGCTTTGAAACCAACAGAGTACTGGTTTGTATGAAAATGAAACCCAGAATTGTTACTATTGATCTTTTTGTCCATTCTGAAGATGCTAATGGATATTTGTGCCTTTCTGAGCTGAAAATTGATTTCTCCAATATTTTCATGGGATACATAGGAACCTAGAGCTATTAGCATGGTGTATTTCAGAGGGGATTTAATCAATATAAAGAGTCTATGAGTGGAGGGGGGAAATTACATAGAGAACACCA
The DNA here is from genome assembly GCA_009733165.1 of Naja naja. Classification (NCBI taxonomy): domain Eukaryota; kingdom Metazoa; phylum Chordata; class Lepidosauria; order Squamata; family Elapidae; genus Naja; species Naja naja. Next base: position 70,358,305 of record CM019148.1, read on the forward strand.
CAGTGCACCCAAAACTCAGTGATAGCCTATAAAAGCAATGAGAAATTCTTTTCAATTTTAAAATGGAGATGTCTGTTTGCATGAACTACTGATAACCATCAAACTGCAAGAAACCAGGGAGATATTCTCTGTACAGTTGCTAAGATACAGGCAAGTTTATTATGCTTAATGTTTCCATTTATTTTTCCTCTCTAGATTTAAAAGCAATAAGCTTTGCTTTTTTATTTATTTCATATGCTGTTATTAAGGTCCCTGCAGAAAACTGCATTGTAAAATACAGAAAAGTAAGGAAGAAAAATCATGCTTGAAGTACAGACTGAACTTTTGTCCTCTTGAGTACTTGGCCTGTTAGATGGAGCTAACTATGCACTGAGCATTTTAGAGCTCATTCCCAGCGCACACACACATACCCCAATTGGCATGAGCAATGCTCTGGTTACTGCTGTTTTATGGTATGTTCTCATTACATTGTCTTCAAAGCATCCTCACTCCACAGCTGAGGGAGCTTTATGTTTTCTTTAGCTCTTTCGGTGCTAAGGTAATGTTTTCCCTCTTCTTCTAATACAGTTTTCCCATGAACATGATTTAGCACAACAACATGGCTGATGATGTAGCCAGAGATGGATATCTGCCTAACTCCTACTGGCTACTCCAGGCTGATGCAACCACGGCCCCTCTTGTAATTGTATATGGGAAAAACCTGGGCAAAGAGATGAGACAGAATACATGAACACTGAACAGGAGTATACATCCCAAAATCAGGGTACCATATATTGGCTGCAAATCCACAGATAACCACAGGATGGCAGCAAAAAGATACGGATGGTTCTAGTATGTTGCAGCCATCTAACGATTGTTTAGATTTTTACAACTCAGATCTGGTAGCCCTACTAAAATAGCTCTCCCAAACTGTGTTTCAAAATTTTGTCCCACCGACGTGTATGAGATTGTCCTATCCACTCTATGATCTTAAGCTCCCCCAAATGTTACATGGGTTGGCCATCAAACAGCCGCCCCATCCTTGCCTTAAACAAGGAGAAGATTGTATCTTCTAATCCAAGTAACTGAATAGAATATTGCTTGTATACTTTTTCTTCTATCTTTGGAAGGAAAAGCTAGAGATAATCTAAACAATAGGTAATAAGAGTTTTGGGTAAATGGAAGATAGAAGCCTCCACATTCTGATCACCTTAAACACACAGCTGAGTGCTAAAAGATCTACTAGTTCAGGGCTGTCAAACTCATGTCATCACAGTGGTGTCCCATAATGTATCAGGACTTTTTTCCCCCTTCGCTAAACAGGACGTGGGTGTGACCAGTGTGTGACGCATCCAGCCCACGGGCCAGGAGTTTGACAGCCCTGTGCTAGTTCCTAAGAAGGCTAATTTCTATTTATCCAGCAATGATTTATTCCTCTTCTCTTCTCTTCTCTTCTCTTCTCTTCTCTTCTCTTCTTCTCTTCTCTTCTCTTCTCTTCTCTTCCCTTCCCTTCCCTTCCTTCCTTCTCCTCTCCTCTCCTCTCCTCTCCTCTCCTCTCCCTCTCCTTCTCCCCTTCTTCTCTCCTCTCCTCTCCCCTCCTCTCCTGCTTTGAATCAGTATTGACTTCTGGTGACACGACCCTGCAGTTTCCTTGGCAAGATTTCAGAATCTTGCCTTTTATCTCCGGCTGAGAGATAGTGACTGGCCCAAGGTCATCCAGCTGGCTTGGAGCTGAAAACAGGCTACGTTTCTAGCCTGATGCCTTAACTGCTACATCAAACTGATTTTCAAATGCCTCATTACATTGTATGATTAAGAATGAAAAAACATCAATGACATGGAGCAAAAAGCTTGTTTGATCCTATATGATTGCTTACTACAGGGATGTCAAACTGGATTTCTTCCAGGGCCGGGTCAGCGTTGTAGTTCTCCTCTGTGGGCCGGCTGTGGGGTGGGAAAGAGATGGTATGGATGCCTCCTGCAGCACCCTGCTGGCCAAAATGGGGCACAGGGGGGCATGCACACACCCCACACCCTGTTTTTGGCCTGGACAGGCTCCTGGAGCATTTTGATGGCCAAAATGGAGCACCGGGGCCCCACTCGGACACCTGCATGCCCTGTTTGGCTGCCAGAGGCACCACAGGCTGGTCCTTTGCTATCTCTAGCTAGCTCTTGTGGGCCTGATTTAAGCACCCTGCAGGATGGATCTGGCCTGCAGGCCTTGAGTTTGACACTCCTGGCTTACTACAATGAACAAAAGGCTCACTACTAAATTGAACAATTTTAAGTGATTTTCCAAAGGCAGCATCAATGTATGCATTAGCCTTAGGATGCCAAATATTTCATATGGTCATATGTTATGAAGCCAAAGTTTTAAAGCTAGTAATGTAAATGTTGAGAAATCAAAGTGAGGGTGCCTTGTTAATCAGAATAATCATATTTTCCATCATACTCTGCAGATAAGCTCTTTCTAATGAAAATACACTCCGCAGGGTTTTTTTTGATATAGATCATAAATATAGGAATGCTGTTCTTTAAAAACTTTATAGAAACTTTATAGAAAAAATGCTAAAAAATAACAGTGCTTGTGCTCAACAGAAAAAAAATTGTTTTGTGATTGCATAATATACTGTACTATTAGGAACCTTCAAAATATTGTTAAATTTTGGGGTGATGGGAAAGACTGCATCTTTGTTCAGTTGAATTTCTTTAACAACTTGGAATATATACTGAGTTTCAAATATCATAGATAGTAAATAAAATATTAAGATAGTTGAAGTCTGGTATTTCTCTGCAGATATCATCGGAGGGGAAAAGATGGTTTACTGATTGTATATTATTAAAATTCTCAAAAGGATCTTGAAGAAACCCCCCTTTTCACTTTGTTAGTGTCCAGAGACCTGACTGATCTATAATGGCAATTGTACTTTTCTTTACTCAAAGAGAAACAAAATCCAATAAGCAAATATCTTGCTGGACTATTCTACCATCCTGATTCTATACCTTGGGGATAACAGTTTCTGACCAATTTATTTTCCTATGTTTTATCTTTTCCAAATGTTCTTTACCAGATTTCTCTTGTTGTTCTACCTAGAGGAATAAAACCGGCTGGCTGGTCTCCACATAATCTGGAATTTACAGTAAGGAGCCAAGTTCTCCAACTTCAATATCAATGTAGTGGTTAGAAAGAAGAATATTGACAGCTCATCATTGAACACTTTGCAGAACTCCTTCCTCTTGTCTTTATGTTTTGCCAATGAAGCCTCAGCCTTAGCTAGCTAATTCTTGGGTGCAGTAGAGGCAACCCACTAGTTATTTCCCTCTAGGGAAGAGCAGAACTCTGCCTACAGCCAATTCTCTTTTCTACTCAACTTTCCTGGCCTGCTGCTGTCAGATATGATGCAAAATGCCACTCATCACCAATTTGGAATAAGATTTAGAGGCCATGTAGTCAATCGCTCAACACGGTGTAGAGACAATGAGCACCAGGCTCTGTTTTGCCTTAGATGACAGAATGTCCTTGGCCAATCACGAGGCTCAGGAAATTATGTGAAGCTCATACTTTTAAGACAATCTGCACTCGGTTTTCTTCAACAGCGGTCCAATAGAGAGATAGAGCACAAGAGTTTGATAAAACAGAAATTTGAAAATAGAACCAAAGAATAATTCCAAATGACAAAGGGATTTTTGCAATGATTCCTTGGATTTCCTCCTACAAATGAGAGAAAGAAGAGGCAGTGAGATGAATGAAAGGAAATGGCTTATGACAAATAGATGACACTTCCAAACAACTGCCAGCCTCTAATCCTTGGCAGCAGATTTATACTACCACTAATGTATTGCCCAGCACACTCTCCTGTTGACCAATAAGAGAGTATAAAAAATATCAGTCAGCAAAAGTCTGCCTCCCACTTCTTTTTTCTACATTTGCTTTTTACAATCAGGGGAGAAAAGGAAGTCTTGCCATTTTAATTCAATGTTCCTGGCTGCCTCTTGAATTTTCTAAGAAATAGAAGCATAATTTTTTGCTGAAGCCCTTCTAAAATAATTTGATTTTAAGAATTAGTGGGTTTAAAATGGATAGCTCTTTGAATGACATCTCATTCAATTGAGAAAAAGAAATAAAACAGAGATTCTCTTTCAGTGGCTTGTGATGTAAAACTTGGATTTTTTTTAAAAAAATGCATTTTCCTTTAACATACATAATGCTTAGTAAACAGTGTATTGTCTGGGTCAATTTAGTTATACATAATAATAGTAATAATAATAATATTTACTTGTATAAAGTGATATTCTTCCAACTTCTAATTTCTAGCTCTATCATCTAACCATTGGTAAAACAAATCCCATATTAAAAATATTCTGTGTCTTCTTTATCCTTTATCTTTAATGTTAACCTATCCATTTCCACACAATATAATATTTTTAATTCTATTTTCATCTGTAGGTGTTTCCTCATTTTTCCAGTATTGTGCAAATACAATTCTTGCTGCTGTCAAAACATGTAATATTAAATATATGTTCCCTTTATCATATTTTTCTGGTACTATGCCAAACAAAAATATTTCTGGTTTTGAATCTATATGTTGCTTTATCATTTTCTCTAACCATGTATGTATTTTCGTCCAATTTTTTTTTGCCTTTGGGCATGTCCACCACATATGATAGTATGAACCTGGTTTTTGATTGCATTTCCAACATTTGGTGGACATATCTTTAAACATCTTTGCTAGCCTTGCTGGTGGCAAATGCCACCTGTAAAACATGTTATACAAGTTTTCCTTGTAGGTAGTTGCCATTGTCAATTTATAATTCCCATCCCAGAGAGTTTACCATTTATCTAATTCTATAGCTTTTCCAAAGTTTTTTGCCCATGCTATCATTGTTTCTTTCACTTGTTCATCTTCCATTTTAAGACTTAATAAATAGATATTTTCTTTATTAATTTTTCATCCGCTGCTAGTAGTATCCAATGAAGTGCTGTTGGCTCTTTATATGTCTTTGTATCTTTCTCATATCTTGATTGTATTTGCAAGTATGGCCACATGCTAATTCCACCCCTTGATTTTGTAATTCCTGTTTAGTTCCCCTTTCTCATTCAAAATATCATTATATGTTATTTATGTTATTTATTTATTTTATTTATTTGACTTGTATGCCGCCCCCTCTCCAAAAGGACTCAGGGTGGCTCACAACTAAAAACAGACAATAAGTTAGTTATTTAAAACACTATTAAACAATTGCAAGCCAATTGATCTAAAAACCCCAATACAGTTACTAAATTTAAAAATTTAAAACCACCCCATCTTTCTCATATCTTGATTGTATTTGCAAGTGTGGCCACATGCTAATTCCACCCCTTGATTTTGTAATTCCTGTTTAGTTCCCCTTTCTCATTCAAAATATCATTATATGTTATTTATGTTATTTATTTATTTTATTTATTTGACTTGTATGCCGCCCCCTCTCCAAAAGGACTCAGGGCGGCTCACAACTAAAAACAGACAATAAGTTAGTTACTTAAAATACTGTTAAACAATTGCAAGCCAATTGATCTAAAAACCCCAATACAGTTACTAAAGTTAAAAAATTTAAAACTACGCCCCCCCCAAGAGGTCAGCACAGACCGGCCTGTTACAATTAAATGTTACAATTTTGTCCAAGGTAAAACTTGGATTTTTATCTCCTTGTCTCTTTACAGTGAAGAAATTAGCTGGTAAAGATTTTCTTAGCATGAAAATTAAGTAAACAAGATTTCTATAATTTTCTGTAGGTTTGGACAGCTGGTAGAACTCCTTACTTATATTTCTAATTCCAATGTACAATAGTATTTGTCTTTATGGGAGCTTAGCCAATGGTGCTGGAGGTTTCTTTCCCATCCAGACACACTCAATTGTACCCAAATTGCTGAAAACCGGGAGGCCCAGTTTTGGAAAATGTTCACTCATTCGTTTTTATTGACAATTCTCAAAGTGGGCAAAGCTTATTTTCACCAGTAGCATAATACAGACAAGCTTATTGGACTAAGGCAAATTGTGATAATAGATTGCCTGCTGTGATTTTTTTCCCCCAAGACATGGGCCCAAGAAAACTGATGCTGCTTTTATTTTTAAAGGTAGCCGGTCATTTATTTTAAGTCTCTTTAAGATGGAGTCCACCATTCCTTAGAATTTCTATAGGAAAATTGAAAATGGATAACAATCATTATTGAAGCTGAGATCTGGCAAAATTGGTGCAATTTGAGGAAATGACTGAATGGTTAATTGCCTATAATGAAAGTCAATCATTATATATGGAGCCTTAGAAATAATATCATACAGTGTAGGATATTTCAGAGTCAAAGATAATGTACTTCTCACTGATATGTAAGCTTGGTAGAGTTGTTTTTATAGCTGCTTTTAGAGCTGTTATACTTCAGACTTCTATATTGGAAATGTGAGGACATATGAGCTTACCCTCCCTGCACATGACAGCTCTAATTTCACATGATATGGCTCTATCACAAGTCACTTGCACAGCACTGGAACTCAAGTTGTTCACAACTGAAAGGCTTTCAGCTCACATCACCACAAAGCTAAAGTTTTGCCAGTGAAACTGTCAGAAAGGTTAGGCAGCATTTGCTAGATAAATTTTAACTTCATCATGAATCCCATCTAGTTCATAAAACTACAGTTGTTTGCCTTTTGGGGGGCAAAGCTTGCCTATCTATGGCTCAATGTCAGCCAAATCCAAAACATGTGCCATTAAATGCTGTTCTGACTAGCCACATAGCACACTGAGCTACAATGTGGTTTTAGCACAGTGTGAGCATGAATGACCTAACTGGTTTATTCAATAAGCCATCCTGCTGAAGTCATTAGATCTTCCTAAACTAGCAAACAGCTAAGCTAGGTGAGCCAAAATCTCAATGTTTGTGATATGGGATGTGCGTAATTCTTAGGAAACCAGTGTTTGGGCTGAGCTTCCAGATTTAGTTTCCTGTATGACAACTCATACAACATGTGGAATCCACTACAAATTAGCTTGACACAAAGCATACACCCAGGCTGAGCCTTTACAGGCTGCATCAGAACTAATATTGTGTGCCTGGAACAGTTCCTGAAAACTGGCAAAAATCATGGCAGTTAAATTACCACGTGGCCATTCTTTCCCCATGCGTTAACTTTTACAGCATCACAAGGCAGAAAGTTCCAACTCTGAAGGCTGGGAGGGGTCATATATCCCACTGGTAATTTCCCCCTGAAATTGGACACAGCAGGGACCGAAGCAGAAACTTGCATGGCAATTGGGTGCATTGTTTTCTAAAGCACACTGTTCTAGTTCCCCTGAACAGATGACGGGCAAAGCGCAGGCATCGTATGAAGTTTTCTTTTCTAGGTAGCCATTCTGATAGAATAAAAAAAATGTTCACTTACTTTAATTTAGTAATTTAATTTATTAATTTATTTAGAAAAACTGAAATCTAAAGTTGTACTTTGTTCTTGATTTCTGGAATATCTTGACCTGATGAATCAGAATTTGTGGCAGGCAGGCAGGAGGAAGGAAGGAAGGAAGGAAGGAAGGAAGGAAGGAAGGAAGGAAAGAAAAGAAGAAAGAAAATGAAAGAAGAAACAAAGAAGGAAGGAAGGAAGAGGAAACAAAGAAGAAAGAAAGAAAGAAAGAAAGAAAGAAGGAAAGATAGAAAGAAAGAAGGAAGGAAGGAATGTAAGAAAAGAAGAAAGAGAAAGAAAGAAGAAACAAAGAAGGAAGGAAGGAAGAGGAAACAAAGAAGAAAGAAAGAAAGAATGAGAAAGAAAGAAAGAAAAAAGAAGGAAAGATAGAAAGAAAGAAGGAAGGAAGGAAGGTAAGAAAAAGAAAGAAAGAAAGAAGAAACAAAGAAGAAGGAAGGAAGAAAGGAAAGAAGAAAGAAAGAAAGAATGAGAAAGAAAGAAAAAAGAAGGAAAGATAGAAAGAAAGAAGGAAGGAAGGAGGAGGAAGAAAATAAGAAAAAGAAAGAAAGAAAGAAAACAAAGAAGGGAGGGAGGAAGAAAAGAAAAAGAAGGGAGAAAGAAAGAAAGAAAGAAAGAAAGAAAGAAAGAAAGAAAGAAAGAAAGAAATGATTAAAGCTGACCAACAGGGGAAAGAGTCTGGTGAACGCGTAAGAGCAGGGAGGATAAGAGAAGGCAAGATGACGGTCATGATCGTACAATCAAAGCCACATCTCTTTTTTTAATTTGCATTGCATGTTTTGATCAGGCAGTTATAATCACCATCTTGACTTTTCTGACACACACATCCTCATGGAGGCACTGGAATTAATAGATTAGTGGTCGGTACATCATCTAGGATTTTACCAATAAACCAGAATTCCAACATTTATGGTTTACAGTTCCATGAAGATGCTGCCAATGTGTCTGCTATTTCAGTTAGATGCAACAAATCACTTCTTGAAATGTGATCAATACATGTGATTCAAAAAAAAATTCAGAGTAACGATGGGATGTTGAACTAAATTACAGGTAGGCCATGCAATATTTTATGAGTAATTGAAGGCCATAGTTAATGGAATGATGAGTGATGAAATGAAGTCAGCAGAGCGATATATATATACATGGGCAGAATTGGGATTTCCCAATGTTTGCGGTAATGATTTGTATCTATTTTAAGGCTTGCACTATCTGGGGTTTTTTTTTCGAATGGAAAGCAAACTTGGTTGGCATGTAACACCAGAAAATTGGAAGGATTATCAGCTTCCCCCTTTTATTACTGTATTTGGCAGTCATCTGATGGTTAGTTCTGATGGTTTTGTAATAGGTTGCACTAAGTGGTACAGCAGATGCAACTCTTGTTAGCAACTCTGAGAACTTCCACTGTTATCATTCATTGAAGATGCTTTCCAGAAATAAACACCTGCATAGACCTTTGAAGTGCAAGCTGCTTTCTATGCTTGGCTGGAACGCACAGGGGTGAAATTTCTTTCCTACCCACTGCCTGCCAGCAAGATTTGGTCAAGGGTATGTTCATATGCTAAAGAGTCAGAAAAAGGAAAAAACAGTACAGAAGAAATGCTTTGGTATACAAAGTGCACATGGAAAGTTAGAAGAGCCCTTTGTGGTCAGCAGGGTGCATTTCATCTTGTAGTTTTCCAGATTCCTGTACCTGGTAGTCAGGGGTGGGATTCAAATTTTTTAACAACTGGTTCTGTGGGCGTGGCTTGGTGCACATGGCTTGGTGATCATGTGACTGGGTGGGCGTGGCCAACTTGACATCACTCACGTCGAGGGGTGCTTCTCCTCATCTGGCCTCTTGTGACCGTGGGAATGCTGCAACAGTTGTAAGTGTGAAAAACAGCCATAAGTCACTTTTTTTCATTGTGACTTTGCATGGTCACTAAATGAACTGTTGTAAGTCAAGGATTACCTGTACAAAAATACAAAAAGCTGCTTTGCTTGCAAAAAGCTGCCCTAAATACCAATCATTTGATTAAAAAGACCTGCAAGCCAGAGTTACAAATCAGGCAGGGTGCCAGAGCACCTTGAGGAATTAAAATAGTTAAAATGCAATGATAACCATTGCTCATAAAGTGAAACCTTTAGTCCTTACTGCTATTAATGCCTTTGTAAATTGGTGCAGGGAGTAACACCTTTACTAGGTGGTGCAAATATTTGGTCTGCATATTGGGTTAATAACTGAGAGCAATAGCATAGCCATAGATGAGCACTTTCCAGAACCCTGCCATACACAGGTAGTCCTCAACTTACAACCACAATTGAGCCCAAAATTGCTAAGTGAGATACAGTAGTTGTTAAATGAGTTTTGCCCAGTTTTATGACCTTTCTAGCTGCAGGTGTTAAGAGAATCACTGCAGTTGTTAAATTATTAACATGGTTGTTAAGTGAATCTGGCTTCCCCATTGATTTTGCTTGTCAGGAGGTTGCAAAAGGTGATCACATGACCCCAAGACACTACAACGGTCATAAGTATGAACCAGTTGCCAAGCATCTGAATTTTGATCACATGACTACAGGGATGCTGCAATGGTTGTAAGTGTGAAAAATGGCCATAAGTCACCTTTTTCAATGCAGCTACAACTTTGAACAGTCACAAATTGTAAGTTGAGAACTCCCTGTACAGTAATAGCCTGCTGCTCAGACTGCTTAGCTTTGAAGTTAAACAACAGCTCTGAAACCAATCAATGGCCTTAACTTCTTCTCTAATAATATATCAACTGTGGCATTTTTGGACTGTTGTAGAGTAATTACTCTTGGCAGATGTAAATAATGCTTTAAAAAGTGGTTCTGTTCTAACTATGCCAATCACGTCTATTGTTTTTTCAGGATTTTATACAGTACCATAAAATTTAGAGGCAGGGTTGCAAGTTGAAGGAAGAGTTTGTGGAAGATGAATAGCCAAGCCAATAAATTGCCAATGGTAAAGAAGAATAGGAGGTAATTCTTCCAAAAATATCTAGATATAAATATGACCACTTTGGCCTCCAATGGTTGGTGGGACTAGCCATTATTGTTGTTGATTATTAGTTAAAAACGTATGTTTTAAAAATTATGTCCATATAATAAATGTTTGGAGACCAATGAACCATCTGAAACTGCATGAAGTAGTAGATGAGTTGAACAGTTTGGGACTCCTGATTTAGAGTTGATATCCATCATTCATTCATTCATTCATTCATTCATTCATTCATTCATTTTGTTACATTACTGACCAGAAAAGTCTCTTGACAGTTTACAATTAAATATTTAATAAACGCACCCTCTAAAGGCATTTAGAGTGAAATATTTTCTTTTTATACAATCCTATGATTTGGTGGAGAAATAATTACCTATTCAGAGCCTGAGGATGAATATGACTGGGTCCATGGATGGATGATTCAGAAGAATGAGCAACCTTTCTTAAATCATTTCCTCCTTTGTTTTCACTGATTCTTGAAAATTTGGCGAACTCTAGTAATCACATTTAAGCCAATGGATAATCCTGGCTTCCTTATGTTCTGATCCCACATCCTGATCAGAAGAAAGTGAAGAACAAAGACACACAAACCAAAGGATGCTGCCTCATGCCAAATCAAACCACACTTCCTTCTAAATTAGCAAGATTGAAACCAACTGGATGTGGCTTTTCAAATGTTAGGCTTGAGGGTTGTTTTTAAAAATTTACTTGGACATGCAAGAACTGAACCTGCAACCTTCTGCATGTGCTATCCCAACTAGATTCCTGCATACCCTATCCCAAACTTCTGCATGTGCTATCCCAACCCTTCCTGATATGGACAATAATCAACCAGAAAAACAGCCTGCAACTTTTTCTAAAATTGAAATACCAATGATGCTACCATTACATACTATGGGATGGGATAAGTAAGTCATTTTACCTACAAGGACCTTAGGATCATTCCCCTAAGTTCCTTCACTGCAAGAGGCAACCAGTATCCTCAAAAGAGAGGGCTTTTCCTGTTGGGGTGCCCATCTATGGAACAAATGATTAAGAGAGAGAGAGATCTGGCACCTCTATGATGAGCTATGAGGCGCTAGATGAAACTACAAACTCATTTTCCCAGTTCCATTTTAAGAACTGGATTTTATATTTATAGCTTCTATTGTCGTGCTATTATTGTTGTTGTTACTTTATGCTGTACTTATAATTGCTGGTCTGACTTTTATCTTGGAGGAGGTTTTTATACTATTTATAGATTGCATTATTTTATACAGTTTTATAGTTTGTCATGTATACCCTGGAAGATTTTTTTATTGGATTTTGTAAAGGAGCAATAAATAAAACAGAGATACAGTTTTGCCCTTCCTACAATGTTTATTTCTTATTTAAGAAGATTGCCATTGCTGTTTGTTTAACAAAACTGACTTGTTTTTGTGCCTACCATATTCTTTAATATTTTCCCCACTAGCTGCTGAGCTCACAATTAGCAGGGACAACTAGAGTTTCATTTGATATCCTTCCACCATGATTACCCTCAGAAATCTGTGGCAACATCAGGTCTCTCTGGATTTCTAGTCACATAGAACAGTGGTTGCTAACCAGTGGGCCAGGGACCACTGGTGGTCCGTGAGAAAATTTTGGTGGTCCGCAGAGAAATGTCACCCCAAAGCACCCCCCAAAGCAATTAATCCAGGCTGTGCGGGAACACAAGGCTGTGCCTCCCACATGGCCCGTGGGAACACAAGGCTTGCATCGCTTGCATTGTGAACAACATGAGATAGTGAGGGGAGGGGAGAAAAGGCAGAGGGGGAGAACTTGCCCCTCTCCCCATGCGCCTCGCCTGGTCACTGGGCTGCTTTTCTGCTTCTTTCTTCTTCTGGGCTGCACGCAAGGAAAGCAGCAAAAGTCTTTCTTTCTCTCCCCCAAATTCCACCAGAAATGAGTCTTTGGGACCCTGCAAGGCATTCTGCTCCAAGAGGTTGCACTGGCACAACAAGTCTCACAACGATTCATTTCTGGCGGAGTTTGGGGGAGAGAAAGAAAGACTTCTGATGTTTCTGCTGCTTTCCTTACATGAAGCCAAAGGTCTCTCTCTCTCTCTCTCTCTCTCTCTCTCTCTCTCTCTCTCTCTCTCTCTCTCTGAAAACAGAGCTGGAGATGGTATCCTGCGATCCCAAATAAAGAATGATCAATTGGAGGAAAACTGGGTGGGGAATTTTCCTGCAGACTTTTTCTGGGATTTTAACAGGGTCTCTGATCTGTGGGATTTAAAATTATGAGTTTGGTGGTCCCTGAGGAAAAGGTTGGTGATCCCTGACATAGAAAATTGCACTAAAGAGCCCCAAGTTTAGGAATGCTGCTTTCTGTCATCATTCGCTTTGCATTTTTGCTCCCATTTGAGAAGCACAACTAGTATACAGAAAAGATTCCAGGAACCTCTCCGCAACCATTCTTTGCCAATTCAAGATCTGTGGCAGACTTTACACAATGCCAGCTGTGTTCAACTGCTGAGCTAATTTCCTTCCAACTTTGCAGCAGTCTAGTTGAAATTGAAGCAAACAAGTGAATTTCAGAGAATAATTGGCAATGGTTTGTCAGTGGTATGGTGTCCCCATTGGGAGCAACTCTTCTCACATCCTATTTATTGACTTCTGAACTTATGCTATGTTCTCCACCCCACCAAAATATCTCTCAAGGGACTTTCCATTTCAAGGCCATTTTTCAAACACATAGACATTCACATACCTCTACATACACAATAACTAAGCACAACATCCTAACCTTTGTAGCCAGCTGGTCCCCTGCTAAAGAGCAAAGGCAAACAGACAGAACTCATGTCAATTTCATTCCCATGTCTTTTCCCTGGATTATTGTGCTCAGGGATCTGCAAACTGTTACAACAGTCCTGGTCAATCCTCATTTTTTTCTCCATTCCTGATGCTACAGCAAGAAGTAATCATGGTTAATGTCAGTGTGAAAAGGGACTAGTTTCAAAAATGCCAACTTGCTAAGCTTTTGGCTTTGTCATTTGCAGTGGCTTTTAGAGAGAAAAGGAATGGTGTCTCTGTTGCCAGTTAATTCTTCTCATAGCTCAAGGTACTTTGCTAGACAGATGCATACCATGTACTGGAAATGTGTGTGTGTGTGTGTGTGTGTGTGTGTGTGCACTGATGTATAGATGAGACTAGCACATTGTTTTCTATGTACTTCGTGTGAAGTAAGGGTAGGCACAATTTGGTTATTCCAAAACTTTTTACAATTCAGTGAGGAGGGCATTAACCAAATAGTGTTTTTGCACTTTTCTATTGTTCATCTGGAAGGAACATTGATCAGCCCTTGGTGTTCTCAGCTGTTCCCAGTATTCCAAGATTGACTGAACTGAAGATAATCAAATGATTGGCATAATTTGCTTGTCAAAAATTGATAACAAAATTAGAGATGGATGTACCCTTCACCAACCCAGACTTTTGGAAAGCTGAAGAATGGATAAGTTTAAGGATTCTCCAGTGTCAGACCGAGCCCAAGGATGATGTTGAACAATCCCATTCAAAGTTCAGTTCCTTATTTTCTTACATCTTTTAGGCACCGGGTGTCAAACTCGCAGTGTCACATTGCTGTCACGGGATATTTTGTGATGTTTTCCCCATTCGTGGAGCTGGGATGGGCATGGTCTGCACGTGACTCATCTGGCCCACAGGCCACCAGTTTGACACCCCTGATGTAGACAGAATCTTGCCAGATGAAACCTGTACTACTTCAACCCTAAAAGATATATCCTGGGGAGCTATCCTAAATATCTTTCTCCGATACAGCTCTGGATTGTATCATTGCTTTTCTGCCCTTTCCTCATTGGAATGTTGTCTCTTCCTGGGAAACAGCCACTACACTGCAGTCCATCACATCCAGTCATGTTGCAGAGTGTCAGTTGCAGCAACTTTCCCTCTTGTCTGACAAACCAAAGAATGGAAACATAGCTGCTAACTGTTGAGAAGTTAGAGTACTAGACCCCTCCATTCCCGTATAATCTCAGGCAAAGAGTATAAAGACAGCCTTGAGGAATTAAATGACCATTATGAAAACATCTACTAATCCCAGATAGACAGGATGGGGGAAAGAAACTCAAGATTGCCCATTCTCAATTCTCTTTAGAATGAAAAGGGGAAAAAATCTGTCAGGCTTTCAAGATTATGTTATTGTACCCAGTGATGGGATTCAATTTTTTTTACTACTGGTTCTATGAGCGTGGCTCGGTGGGCATGGCAGGGGAAGGAAACTGTAAAACCTCCAGTCAGTATTTGCCGATTCTCCGAACTACTCAAAATTTCCGCACTGGTTCTCCAGAACTGGTCAGAACCTGCTGAATACCACCTCTTGTTATAACCCATAACAATAAACTAGATCTCAGTAGTTAACATGGTAGCTTTTTCCTTACTTAGTCTACCTCAAAGGGTTGTCACCAGGACCCCTGAAGTTATGTGTTTAAGCTATCCTTAGAGTAATTCATACTCTTTCTTTCCTAGCTAAAGCCCATGTTAGTGAGGGCCAAACTAAAATATCCCGTGAAAATTCATGAGAATAAAGATTCATTCCAAAACAACATACCTTCCTCTTCCTCCAAGAAAGGTTCAGAGAGCGTGAAACTGAGGTTTCCTAAAATGTTAAGTTCTCTAATCTCCATGGTGTTTGAAGACCTCTGGATTCTACCTTAACCAGGCAATGCATTTCATGGTGGTCTGGAGGCACCTGTTCACACTTAATTGATTTGCCCTAAATTTGACCTTCCCCTGACATCTGTTTTTGTGTAACAGCCAAGTTAAGTATGACAGTGCTTCAAATAGACCAGGGCCTGGCACCTGTTATTTTATTATTTATCATAGAGATTGCATCAGTGGTTACTTCCGTGTGCTCACTACTGTCCAAACATGGACAGATGATCTGCTCTTTTCCATTTCTCCATCTCCAGCAACAGATTATCTGAGAAAAGAAACAAAGGAAGGAATATACATATTTTGGAAGACTCATGAGTGCTTAGCCATAGTTTAAGAAAATAGTCACTTTCTCCAAGTTCAATATGCTCACCTTGTCTGATGGGATTTAAAAGCAAAATTAGCCCACCCAAAAAGGAGATGCTGGCCATAATCCAAAACATCCTTATCCTATGAAAAAAAAAAAAGAAGGGTATGTGCATCCTTTCAAATTCAGCAGTCTCCTCATTTCCTGACTTCCAAAATGGGTTTACATTCAGGAGGATTTATAAGAGAAAAAAAGAGAAGAAATGAGGGAAGAGAAGAGCTATTGCCCAGAGCTGTTTGATCTATAGTGTGACTGCAGTCACATGGAGGTGTGGGGAGGGGAAACTGTACAAAAGTAGGATGGTTGTGTTAAAACGAATCAAATCAATTAAAACAAGTTGCTTTACATTAAAATCAAATCACAAGATGAAATACATAAATAATGTTATTGGGGCTCGTGGCAGCCTAAAATATGTTAACTTGCAAGGGTGTCCAGGGAGATCAAAGAAGTCAAGAAGGCAACTCTGACCTCACAATCAAAATTCTTCCTTTTTTTTTATTATGTGTCATGTATAATGGCAAGTGCATCTGCCAGCTTGACTGTTGTGATTGTATTAGCCATGCACATTGCTGGAATCTTCTGATTCTTACCCATGTACAAAGCATTGGGTCCACTGACTTTGTACTCCAATGCAGGATCTATAAAACTGATGAACTTTGGGTAGGCAAAAGCCATCCTTAAAAGGGGTGCAAAGGCTTCTGTATGTTGGATGATGAGTACTGGACTGGGATTTACTTTTTCCCTTTTGTAAGTCATGGAGACAGAGGGGGGAGGGTTTTTTGTTATTATTTAATTTATACAGTCCCCCCACCAATGAAATGGTATAGCTGGAGAGAGGGTCTTCAGAAAAGAAGCTACATGAATGTCCACGGACATACAAATGTAGTTCTGTGAGGTATACATAGAGGAGTAGACAAAACAGTTGTATGTTACATTTTCAGAGTTCTAGGTACCTCCTCAGCTGTGTAACCTCTGTGTACATAACTCTGAGATTTATCACAGCTTGTGAATTGTCTGGTTGCTTTGGAGGGCCCCAGGCTGTTTAGATAAGTGAGGATACACTGCACACATATTTGATTCATGAACGAGAAAAGCACTATTCATTTCAGCAAAGCTTTGCAGCTAGCTTTAAACAACTGTCTCCCTGGAACCCATGCTGGCAGTTCTTTCCAGTGTTCACAGCTGTGGACCATTTTATAAATGTTTGGGTTTGATCTGCATTAGGGGTGTTGTCTGTTGACAGCCCCAGTGGCACCCCTGCAACAAAGGGCAATTCTCTTCAAAATTGGTAGTGGAGGAGCAATTATGTGAGAATTACCTTTGGCATTAAGGCAAATTACCCTACTGAAATAATGTATGTATTGATTTATTTAGATCAATTTTTTAAAATCCTGCTCTTCAGCCCCAGATCTTTCAGAATAACCAATGAAGATCATTGATAAAACAATCCTGGCACTGAGGCCTCCAGCTGAAAAGATTGGACCCTACCTATGTGGCTGTTTTGGTCTTTCTAGATCAAGATACTCGATTGTGGGAGGAAGAGGAGTTTATTGAAATAAACCATATTCTGCTCTGTGCACCTTTGTTTGGGAGTAAATCTCAATTTACATATTTGTTCTTCCAAATAAATATCCTGGAAATGTCCACTTCTGCTCTTAAGCCTTCCTGAAGTGCAGCCCAGAGAATGAGGCCTAGAAGATTTTGGAACAAGGCTAGATTTGAATACCTTGGTAGTATATTTGCACTATTCAGTCTGCTTGGTTATAATTTAAACCAAGCCTTTTCAATCTTGTGCCCTTCAGATGTTTTAGACTACAGATATGGAAAGGCTGGAGTTAAAGGGAATTTTAGACCCAGAGATCTGTGGGGCACCAGGCAGAGAAGAACAGCTTAATTTTTTTTTTCTTAAAGAATTCCTGTCTTGTCATTCCTACTCTTCCTTAAGAAGAGATAAGTTTGCAGTCCAAAGTCACCATTCATCATCTTGTCTCAGGGGGTTTTCTGCAGAGCCTGTGGCCATAAAATGATGGAAAGTGGTGTCATGAATATTGTCCAATTAATTGTCTAATGAAAACCATGCACCATTCCCTACCTTTGTGGGTCAGCAAAACTAAAGACAGTGTAACTGCATGTAGCATAATTACCTTTGTTATTCTTCTGGTGGGATTGCTTATGCAATGAACCAAAGGATTGTTTCCTATCTGAGTAATTTTCACCTTTATAAAGTAATTTGATTATTACTAAATATTCATTGAAATGCATAAATTATTTTGCACAGCCAGATCAACTGGGAAGCAATGTAAGAGTTCACTGTGCTAAATCGTATGATCCTTAAGTAAATTTTTAAAATTTATTTGTATCCACTTTTATTTTTACAAATAATTCAAGACGGTTATCATATCCAACACACAGAGGTGAGCTGCGGCCAGTTCACCCAGTTCAGGCAAACCGGTTGTTAAGATTCTGTGCAGTTCCGTGAACTAGCAAACCCCACCATTTGGCCTGCACGCAGGAGAACAGAGCTGGAAGACAGGTTAGTCAGGGAATGGGAGGATTTTGCATTATCATTGGTCTGGAATGGGGTGGAAGCAGAGGTGGGCTGCACTTACATTAATAACTGGTTCACTGGTTGTGAGCATGTGCTCAAGGTTGACTCAAACTTCCATCCTTCCAATGAGGACCCAGATTGTTGGGGGCAATATGCTGATTCTTAGAGAGGGCTTTAAAGCACTGTGAACTGGTATATAAATCTAAGGGCTATTGCTATTGATCTCATGATATCTCGCTTTCTAGCCTGGTGCCTTAACCATCAGATCGAAATGGCTATTAATATCTGAATAGTATATTTATATTCGTGTATAATTTCTATGTTATATATTTATCCATGAATAGAATTATTATTATACATTACGCCATGTGAGTAAATGCATATTTTAAAATCAGTTTACCAAAGTCAAATATAAAATGGTTATATAAAGTAATGGGCTTTTAGCTGGTGCATAAAATACGTTATGGTTTTGATTAAGATTATTTCACATTTAGACATGGAATACTTATATTTCAACCTTCAGTTCTGTTATATCAGGAATCCTGAAGTGTGTGGGTGGGTTTTTTTGTTTTTTGGAGGGAGAGAGGGTGGGTGAGGCAGAGATAGCCAATATTAAATTATCCATTTAATGTAAAAAAGAAGTAAATGGCACTGAAAAGAGAAAGTAATGAATAGCATAAAAAGATTGTTTGTTTTAAGCACTAACTCTTTATCTACTTCTCTTTAACCACAGTTTTAGCTCAGCTTACTCAAGCGTCTCCTTCTTAGTAGAGTTCTGTTCTGAAGGAACTAAGAAAGAGCTTTGAGTTTTAGAAAAAGAGAACTTCTCTTTCTCTAACATTAATGTTAAGTTTGCATGAAGAGGCAGACACGGAGTGCTTCAGCTCTTAAGTTTATTGTGACTTTCAGCTCAGAACGGACCCACTTTGGCTGGGCTGCGGCTGCTACTTATAGCCAGCAGCCGCAGTTGCCAGCCAATCAGAGTGCAGGGTTTTCCCGCACTTTTTAAACCAATCATTTCTAACATTTTACAAGAACAGTTCAAACTAAACCAATGACTTCAAACCTGCATACATAACACCCCTCCCCACTAGGTTCAGTCCATACTCAAACCGCATCTAATGTATTCTTTTAAATAGGTGGGGCTCTTACATGTACGTTGAGACCTACGTGGTTCAGATGCTTTAAGGTTCTCACCCAGTGAGAGAGGAAATGTGTCTGCTGACATTTCCATACTTGGACTTCTAGTAATAGAAGAACCTGTTTGGTTGCTACAACCTGGTCTCTCCTCCCAATCCATCTCCAACCCAATGTCAGCACCTAAGTCAGGTAGTGATGTACAGTCTTCCACTTGTAAGAATGGATTTTGGCATTGTGACAGGTTTTGGGATGGTTCCTGTCATGTTGGCTCGTTACACATGGGGTTGATTCTTGCTTGCTGATTATCCTCATGATCCCCCTTCCCCTAGATGAGGTACTAGGTATGGGAACCAGAGAGGAGCAATTGCGATGTTCCTGAGGTAAACTGGATCTAAGCTGATCAATGTGCCTGCTCCAGAGGACACCATCCTCTGTTTGTACCCTGTAAGACCTAGGGCCTGTGATTCGGGTTATCTCAGCAGGAATCCATAATGGTTCACCCATAAGGTTCTTAGCATAAACAGAATCACCCACACTGAACGTGCGAATTTTGCTAGTGGAATCTAGTGGTACGTTCGGTGCATAAGTGGGATGAAGGTGGTCAAGGGGAGACCTGAGTTTCCTACCCATCAACAACTCTGCTGGGGATAAGTTAGTTGATGGGTTAGGAGTGATATGCTGGACACTGCGTAGTTTTTCAACTTTCTCAGTGATGTCCCCAGGACCCAACTGCTGAAGTTTTTCCTTGGTAAATCGTACCATGTGTTCAGCCCAGCCGTTAGCCGAAGGGTGCCCAGGGGCTGTCAGGGCATGTCTGATACCCTGCTGTGCTACATATGATTCAAAAAGGTTGGACGTAAATTGAGGACCATTGTCAGAAACGAGGACATCAGGTAACCCATGAGTAACAAAAAGCCTCTTAAGCTGCTTGATGACAGCTTCAGCTGTGGTGGATGCCATAGGGATAACCTCTAGCCATTTGGAATATGCATCTACTATAATAAGGAAAGTGTGCCCTCTGGTAGGGCCAGCAAAGTCAATGTGAATCCTGGACCATGGGCCCCTAGGACATTCCCATTCCTGTTTGGGGGTGAGAGGTGGGGCAGGCCTGACTTCCTGACAGTTGGGACAGGATGCAACCCAGTGTTCAACCATTTTGTCAATACCTGGCCACCATACATAACTCCTGGCCAATCCCTTCATTCTGACAATTCCTGGATGACCCTCATGTAACATTTCCAAAACCTCTTTTTGTAGTTTTGCAGGAATAACCACCCTGTTACCCCACAAAATACATCCTCTTAATACAGATAATTCAGTTTGCCTGGATTTAAAAGGTTGGGCAAGTTGAGGTAGATCTTGAAGAGGCCAACCTTTCTTAATCCAGCCTATAACAGGAGCCAATAAAGTGTCTTTGGCAGTCTCTCTGGCAATTTCAGCAGCATGCACTGGAAGCTTGGCAACAGTTTCTAGAAAAACGGTGTAAGTCTCAGGAGCAGGATCCTCAGTGTGTGAATGAAGTGGGCAACGACTCAAAGCATCTGCATGCCCAATGTCTTTTCCAGGCCTGTGGATGAGTTTGTATGAATAAGCAGCAAGAAATTCAGTCCATCTCAGCATTCTTGGTGACAGGATCGTGGGCGTTGGTTTGTCCCCTGTCACAATGCCTAAAAGAGGTTTGTGATCTGTGACAATAGTAAATGTTCTCCCATATAGATACTCATGGAATTTCTTGACAGCTGCTACAATTGCCAAGGCTTCCTTGTCCAGTTGGCTGTAATTTCTCTCTGCTTTAGTCAAGGTGCGAGAGTAAATGCAATAGGGGCTTCTCCCTGCTGGGAAGCATGTGGCTCAACACCCCGCCAAAAGGGGATGCATCACAAGTCAGTACAACTGGCAAATTCTCAGAGAACTGTATCAGTGCAGCATCAGACATGATTAGTCTTTTAATATTGTTAAATGCAGATTGTTCTTTTCTGCCCCAGACCCATGCAGACTTTTTGTCTAGTAATCTGTGTAGTGGTTCTGCAATGGTTGCCTTCTGAGGTAGAAACATGTGATAGAAGTTAATGAGTCCCAGGAAAGCTTGCAAGTCTGTTTTGCATTTAGGCCTGGGGGCTTCTTTGATTGCCTGAACCTTGGCTTCTGTGGGGTGGATACCATGTTTGTCAATCTATAGCCTCTGTCAGTTCTCTGACTTTTAACTGAGTGTTCTCTGAGTCTCTTAGCAGAGCACATCATCAAAATAAGGCACTACCCCTGGCAGTCCTTGGAGCATTCTTTCCATAAGTCATTGGAAGATGCCTGGTGCCACACTTACTCCAAATTGCAACCTTTTGCATTTGAAAGCACCTCTATGAGTCACAATGGTTTGGGCCTCTGCAGTGGCATCAACAACTGTTAATTGTTGATATGCCTGGGCCAGATCCAATTTGGCAAAGACTGTGCCCCCGGCAAGAGAATGTAATAAATGATGCACCACTGGAACTGGATATGCACTCTGTGTGGCATGGTTCAATGTCCCCTTGTAGTCTCTGCAGATTCTCACAGACCCATCAGCCTTGACTGGTGTGACTATGGGTGTCTCCCACCTGGAGTGGTCAGTGGGCTCTAAAACCCCTTGAGCTATTAATTTATCTAATTGTGCATCAATTTTTTCCTTTAAGGCAAATGGGACCCTTCTGGGCTTTAAACGGATTGGAGGCACCTTGGGATCTAGATTGAAAGTGATAGGGGTCCCCAAGTACTTGCCCAATCCATTGCTGAAGACCTCTGGAAACTCAGACTTCAAGGCCTCCTCCCATTCAGTGTTGCTCACGTGATTGATGCCAGTCACCTCGATGCCCAGCGGGTTGAACCACTCAAGTCCCAGCAAACTTGAGCAATCCTTGTCCACAATGGTCAGGGGCAGGCGTTTGGTGTGGCCTTTGAACTTCACGTTGAATTCTCTTGTTCCAATTACTGGAATCTTGTTCCCTTGGTAGTCTTTAAGAGTCAGTGCTTGCTTCTTGAAATGATTCTTCTGAATGTTTGGGAGTAGTCTGTGAATAGTGTCCCATGACACCATAGACAGATATGAGCCTGAGTCCACTTCCATTTGGCAAGGCCTTCCTTCAATAAGTACCTTGACATGCACTTTTCTGTTTTTGATAGAAGATGAATGACCAATAGTTACTGTCTGATTTTCCTTTCTGTTGTTGGGCTTGAATTCTTTGTCTTTGTTTGCATTTCCTTCTGTTGGGTGGAGTTCTGGATGATTTGCAGACTCTTGCTAGGTGTCCTTTTTTTTCACAACGGAGGCAAATTTTGTCTAAAAACTTGCATTCAGTGGGGGTGGCTTCCCCACAACCTCTGCAGTAGAAATCTTGCCTTTTCCTATACAGGTCTTTCTTTTTCCGCTCCATTCTGAGTCTGTAAATTCTCTTCCACCTCACTGCAATCTGATTCAGAATCTAGGTCATCACAATGGTTTGTGGTAGACTTTTCCCCATCAGAATGGTGTGTGGCCCTGTTCATCTTCCTCATGGCTGCTGCTGAGGACTTGGTAGCTTCTGCTGAAGAGGCTTCTTCTATGGCTTCTTTTAGCGTGATCTTAGGTTTCATTAATAACTTGCTCTGTAATACCTTGTCTTTAAGGCCCAAAACAAATCGATCCCGCATGGCCTCTTCTAAACTGTTAAATTCACATGCACCCCCAATGTCTCTTAAACTTGCCACAAGTCGTTTACATTTTGTTTTCCCCTGATCCGACGGTAAAACTCGTGTCTCTTAATGAGGCACGATACTTGTGGCGCGTAATGGGCTCTTAACAGCTTTTCTAAGTCAGGCCAGTCCATTACCTTCATGTCTGCAGCTCCCGCCAATGCCTTCGCCATCTTGAAAACTGCTGGACCGCAGTACGTAAGAAAGACCGCTCTCTTCCGCTTCTCAGAAATGTCGACTAGATCGTTTCCTTCCAGATACATTTGGAAACGATCTGCATACGACTCCCAATCTTCTGCCATCGGATCGAACGGGGCTGGGCGGGTGTTCAGCGCAGCCATCTCGCTCTTCCTCTCTTCCGCGTTGTCTTCTCTTCAGGGAAAATCCCACCTTCATCGCCAGTGTTAAGTTTGCATGAAGAGACAGACGCGGAGTGTTTCAAGCTCTTTGTTTATTAGTGACTACAGCTCAGAACGAACCCACTTTGGCTGGGCTGCGGCTGCTACTTATAGCCAGCAGCCGCAGTTGCCAGCCAATCAGAGTGCAGGGTTTTTCTGCACTTTTTAAACCAATCATTTCTTACATTTTACAAGAACAGCTCAAACTAAACCAATGACTTTAAACCTGCATACATAACAATCAGGACTTGAAAATCGAACTGCAGAGACTCTGGCATACACCAGTGCAGGTGGTTCCATCTTCAGGCTGGCAAGTGGGATCTCGTCGAAACGTCGCCAAGGTATTCTCAATCTTACATGGGACAAGACCCGAATACACCAAGACCTACATATATATATATATATATATATATATATATATATATATATATCCCTGTACCAATCTAAAATGGCCGATGGAAGCCATGCTGATCTCATACCAAGGGTAACTGAGGAATGTCTGATAGAGTGCATGTACATATATCTAAGGAAAGCTTATGTTGGCATAAGGGGAAAACACCAATTTAACAATGGTAGAGCTATGGATGATTGAAGGCTGCCTCAAGTATGGGCTGGGGATCAGGTGAAGGAAATGTCATGAGGACACAGCTACAAGTTGGTAGATGTTTGTACCACAGTTAGTTGCATGTGAGGAAAAGGTTTTCAATTTATTATTGTGTAAAGGGGCAACATTTAGCATCTTAGATTATTTCTAAATATCTTTGCCCTACTCTCCCTTGGCCCTTACCTTGTTTTGAATCAACAGTAAAGCATGTGAAAACATGACTGTCCCTTACTTCTTTAAACATCTACATCAGCATTTCTCAACTTTGGCAACTTTAAGAGAAGTGGATTTCAACTCCCTGCCAACTATGCTGGTTAGGGAATTCAGGAAGTTGAAGTTCTCCTATCTTAAAGTTGCCAAGGTTGAGAATTGCTAATCGATATTATTTGCAAAATAATCCAACTGCCCCATGTTTTTTTTTAAAATATGTTATTATTTATAGAAAAGAAGATATTTAACCAAAACCACTCCCAAATATCATATATAGCCTTATCTGTGTCTCATGACCCAAGAGTTAAAATGGGAAATATAGCTGGAAAGATGAAAGTGAAACAGGTATTGAGAAATTTGTGCTAGCAGCATGCTAGTTAATGTTGTTTTTGACTGCAAGTTCTAGAAGATCCTCATTTAAAATTTCAAAGACTATTGGATCAATGCTTCTTTCACTAAGGAACAATTTATCTTAACTCCCAGTGCAGTCCATAAACCTGTCATTTTGAGTATGTTGTTGTAACCTCCTGTTTTTGATGGAATGTGCTGAGGATCAAATTGAGAGCTGACCATTTTTAAGGCTGAGTCAAGGACAAGGATAATTTATTGCTTTGCATCTTGCCAGAATAGGGTAAGGATATGACAAAACCATAACATATTGATTAAAGGTATTCCAGATGCAGTCTATCTCCAGCAAGATCTATAAATCCAGGTTGATGTTATGGGTCAAAGGTCCAGTGAACATGCAAGGCAATTATTTGAAATTATGAATAATATAGGTCCAATGAGAATTAGATTAAAATAGAATTCCACTGCAATAAAGAATGTATAACCCAGCTTCATCACTTTTCTACTTAAGCTGTGGAAAGATTTGTTCAGCACTCTACATAGTGCTGGTTAAGTTTATTTATTAATTTCAAGATGGTGAAAGCTTCAGGAATTTCCAGTGCAACCCGAGCCTCAGGTCCAAGTTTAGCACCAGAGCTCAAATATTGCCAGAATGCTAAAGAAGGTAAGTTAAATTCCAATTTAAAATCCACAGTTGTATTTAAGACAATTGCCTCCTATTATTTATTTCTCCAAACTGGTGAGCTTCAATTGTTTTGGAACTATAACTCTCTGAATTCCTAATTAGCAATTACAATTTCTTATACTGAAATAGTGTAGTCCATCATATGATAGAGAAGGGGTGTCAAACTGGCAGCCTACGGGCCGGATGTATCATGTGCTGGCCACGCCCACCCCAGCTCTAAAAAGGGGAAAAAACTGTTGTGATACATCATGTGATGGCAACATGACCTGGTGAGTTTGACACCCATGCAATTAAAAAAAATATAACATTTTGATTCATCGCTGATAAGTTTTCTGCAGAACTTTTGATCTAACTCCTAATTTTATAGTACCTTTCTCTGGCAAATATTTTTATTCCCAAGCTATCTATTAAAATACTTCTTTGAGATTGTGCAGAACTGGATAAATTCACAATGGAATTAAGAGGCAAAGATGATTCAGACTATTATGCGGTTTGGGATAGGTGGTACAAATGGGTGGAGGATAGAAATAAGATCTGATGTTTATGTATAAAAGGAGAGGTATGTATTAATAACGACACGAACACTGTTAATGTGAATAAAGATTTGTATTTTTGTTTTTTAAAAATAAAAATAATAAAATAAAATAAAATACTTCTTTGGTACCAACTCCAATTGATTTTACCCTGAAGTTAAAAGCAAAAGAAGATAGAATTGGTGAAAATTAAAGTATCACCAATTCCAATGAAATGCATTTAAGCATATGTTTAACTGTTTGGGATGATACCAATGGGTTATAACAGTGCATAAGTATCTTGAATCACATTCCTCATTTCATGCCACAAAACTTCAAAACCTGCATTAGAAAAGAAGCTATATCAGAAGGGCTGCCTTTGGCATGTATTTCAAACTAGCCTTCTTTCTTTTGTGTAGTGCCTCCTGAGTGGTCTACTGCTGTGAAAACAGTCAGGTTCTCACAACATCAGCATTCTCATTTGATGAGCTCAGATAGAAGCAGTTGCTATTTTGTTCAAATAGTTTTCTCTATCCAGTAAAGTGGCAAGGGAAATAATCAAAGAATACAAAACACAGAAAGGTATTATCTTAATTGCAAGATCACCTGATGTATTTCTCGAGTGAGAGATTCCTTTCCAAAGAACAGCACTTTCTTAAAGGCAGCATAACAGATTGCCTCAAACTTGCAGTGCAGCCAAAAATATCAGACTTCTGGTCAGTGCAGGTCCTGGAAAATTGTATTTTCTGATTCCATTATAGCTACTCTGAATAAAGACTATCTGGCCCTGCCAAAGATGAAACCATTCCCACAGACACCCCCCCCATCCTCCAACACTTCTAGTATGTTTTTGCTGATTTGACAGAAAGGTAGAAAGTTCACATTTATTGAGTTCATCTGTGCTTTGTTTGGGCTTTGCTTTCTTCTCCTTGGAAATCAGGTCCATTCATACAACATGTTAACCTAGTTAAAGTTTTAACAGTTGCTGTACAATAATACAATACACTACATATTGTTACTTTCAAAATGCTAGTTTTTCTGCAGCTTATCCTGCTAGATCAGGGCTGTTAAACTCCCAGCCTGTGTGTGGGCTAGATGCCTCATGCGCTGGCGACGCCCAGTTCAGCAAAGAGAGAAAAAGTCCTGATACGTCATGTGATGCTGCCGTGATGATGTGAGCTTGACACCCCTGTGATAGGTGAACCTGCAGGCTATATGCAAAACACTTAAACCTGACAACCAATTTTCTGGGTTTCTTGAGTAACCTAACCAAGTGAACTTCATTCACTCAAGGTTCAAAGATACAAAAAAGTCAAGCTCAACCATACTTAGCATGTGGACTATATGACCTGGCTACATCTTTTAAGTGATCCAGCTAAATGTGTTGTATAAAGTAAGTCACTAAATATAAGGAAAAAATATATATATACAGTACACCAGGTGCAATGTATCTTTTAAAAGTAATGTTCTGCCCCAAAGGATTGGGATAGGAAGCCTGTTGTGAGATTTAGATTTAGAAGCCTACTTTTAGGCTAGGGATTATGGGGAATCAAAGCTATTCACACCTGCAAGGCAATAGGTTTTGGAAGGTTACAATTATGTAATGTAAAAGCTCCACTACTGTTCTTGATTTAATGTCCAATGTAATTGCCTTCATGTATTACACGCATCAGAAATCTCATTAGGTAGCATTCCTTAATCGTTCCAACTCTGGCAAAATTTTAATGACTAACACTGTAGGAGTAATAAATGTTAAGGGAAAATAGGCCACCCTATCTTTGTTAAAATGGAATGAATTAGTTTTCTGAATATAAATAGTGAAAACAGATAACTTTATATCAGATTTTAAAGAAATAATGTATGGATGTCCTACTTTAATATCCTTAAGTATGTGAGCATTAAGCCCTAGAAGAGAGATCTCATGTAGTCCAATGGTAGAACCATGTTTAGACATCTACTTCCATGGGAAAAGACCCAAACACGCCAAGACCTGCATCTACTTCCACATGTATACAAATCAATGTATTGTATAATTGATATAACAGAGTGACACAATAGCTCCAAACTAATTGAAAATCTCGAGAAGGGAAATCTGAACTGCAATAAAAATGAAGATACTATTTTATTTTAATTATTGGTGCATTTTGTTGCCTGTTTTCATGAGCAATGACAATAAAGTTAAATCTAATCTAATCTAATAACACTAGTGTACACAGCTCATCATATAGAGATCCATTCTGTTCATATATCATACTTAACCTGGTTAAAATCATAGCAAATGCTATACAATGTTACTGCTACTAGTAGTTAGAACTATGTAATGGGAATATGTTAAATAATACTCAGCCACATTTTAAACTAATCCATTCTTTTATAAGATATAAAGCAGTCACAAACACGATTTTACATATTTATTCTTTATTGTATTGCACAAAGTATCTACGCAACTCAGGACCATCACAATAGTCCCTGAATACCAATTGCTCTAGCACAACCTCTTCTGAGCATTGTAACTAGTTGGTGCTTCCTTCTAAAATGTAAAAGGATCCATCACAAAATTTTAAACATTTGTCAATATTAATAACCAAGAGGACAAAGTTAAAAGATCAAAATATGGATTTTATGTGAATGCACACAAATATACAGTTTATACTCAGATTCTCAAAAAAAGGAAAGAAACAACAGTTCTCTGGTGCAATCACAAGAGTTTCTGTTTGTAGAAGTTGTTAAAAGTGTAATGTGCATAGAAATATATTTCAGCTCATAAAATAATGCAGCTTTAACTTCACTTTATTTCTTCAGATTGTCTAGTACTGAAAATGTATTGGCGTAAGAGCTTGCACAGGAATCGCCCTTAACTTCAGTGGCACCAGTTTGTATTGGCTACACATTCTTAATAGTTGAACAGAAAAAGCCATTCCCATTTCAATTTAGAACTATACATTAACACTAAACAATAACAGTGCAGCCAGAATGGGGGGGGGAAACATTGCTAATATAATAACAACGATCGTTATAGTAGTACTAGTAAAAAGAATTTCATCATTCTGGGGAGTTACAAATAATTTTGAACTAATTATTTTTATTTCATAAAACTTCTGCCTTGCATACATGGAATATTTGACAATCAAACACTTTCAGATTTTCAGAATAAGTTCAAATATTACATTGACATCTCTTGTTTTAATGAAACATTTTAATACAGCTGAAAATTGTGTCATTAAAATATGTACTCATTTGAAAACATTTGGCATGCTAAAAAATATGTAAAAAAATAGTTTAAAGTCATTTGTTTTTAGAAAACATGTCAATTGCAAAAAAAACCAATTTCTTTATATACACAAAAAAGGCACAATCCATCCAAAGGTAAGCCTATTTCTTTTCCATTTATTCTCCATAGCTGAGATTTAAATATTTACTTAATTTTCCTCATTCAAATCAGTTGAGGTTTGACATCTTTTTATGAATAAGCAAAAACACTGTGAGACTATCAGTAATGCGTCAGATTGCAACTTTAATTGCTTGATATTGGATGGATGGTGTCTGCACATTTCAAATATATTTATTTGAAGAAAACTGAGAGGGCACAAAGCAGCAAGTTCTATAATTTATTTTTGTCCATTACACTGAGTACTTCATCCAAAAGAGAGGGTCCAAGGTCAAGCTCCAAAGAAAGGAGGGGCTCTACCAGGTCTGACAGAGGGTCATCTGATTTAGGCTGCATCTTGGTTTGATCACATGACAGATGGGGGTTGTCAAGGAATTCCTCTGTTTGCCATTTGGTGTATTGTTCTGAATGGCTAGTTGAATGGCTGTCTGTTCCATTAGTATAATATGATGCTGGCGCTTTCTGCTTCCATGTGATGTCATCTTTGTATATTTTCCCATTCTCCAAGTGTTTGCTCTTCTCCTGCAACTTTTCTTCCATTACGGGCTCACAACTATGCCTGGGATTCCTCAGGGGTCCCAACGAGTCCCGCTTTGAATTAAATGTCACTGGTGACAACAAGGGCAACATAAGGGCTTGAGAACCACCGATGGCAGGAAGCGATATGGCATTTTTAAGGACGGGAGAAGGAGTTTCAATAAACACTGAGTCAGAAGTGCTGTTTGCCCTTAGGAATTCATTGCATCCTTCATATTGGCTGGCTGCTGTTTCTCCCTCATTTCCAGGTAGAAGCTCATAATTTCCTTTCAGGAAAGAGATATCTCCAAACACATCATGTTGTCCTTCTTTCCCAATGTGAATTGTGTGGCGGAAGTCACCCAATGGTGGACTGATCATATCCGGAGACAAAATGTCTCTCAACTTGAATTTCTTTCCTTTCTTATTATTGTCAGCTTTCAAGTAGATGGGTGTTTTGGCTGGCATCTTTTGACACTATGAGGAAAGAGAAGACTTAGTCTTCTTTGTTTAAAAAAAAGGGTGGGGGAATACTCTAGATGTACCAAATCTTTTTATCTAACCAATTCTTTTGTGTGTTGTATAAATCTATGCTACATTATTGATTGCAGTATCATTTATAAAAACATTCATATAACTACCACCGATTCCGTCTCACAAACAAAATTTTGGAAGCTGGGTTGTTTTTGTGTATGGTATGTTTCTTCAAGATGACTGAGAGAGCTAGAATGCTGTGTTGCTTTCTCTCCCAACCCTGTAAAAGAAAAAAATATACCTCAGTATTTACTCTCTGTAATACATTCAATCTCTATTGCAGAAACAATGAATGATACTTTTTTTAGTTCTGGCATGATTAACTCTGTGAAGTAGTTTTGTTTTTGTTAAGCAAGATAAAAAGTAATCTAAGAGCTAACTAGCCTTTTTTCTAACTTGGCTCCTTGGACACAATTGCCAAACACAACTATCTTGATAAATTTACTATTTGGTTCTCATTTTTCTTGTTCTATTATGGAATAGAATTCTTATGTTCAGCGGTCACACTTAAGGACATTCCATTTAAACATCTATGCCAAAAAGGACTTTCACGTTTGTTTGCCTTTGAAACACAAAGTTGAAATATGTTTCTATTTGAGGTTTTAAAGGTCAACGCCAAAATTGCTTACACAAATGCCTACAAATCTTTTGACTGATCCAAGTGATTAGTTCAAATACTCGTCTAACTTCCTATTTGTATAATGTGGCAAATTCTGTTCCAAGTAATATTTCATGCAGAGAGTTTAATTAGTTGGGGTAGCTGTCCTGGTGCTCGTGTGTGGTGTGTATGTATACACATCAACATACAGATCCTCCAGTTGCAAGTGAAGATTAAATATAAATATTGAAATCATAATCATAGTATTAAAACTATACTTTCAAACCTTATTGACATGTTTTGTTCCTGTCCAAATTTGCTTTTAGTGGCTGGCTTCCAATTTTAGGCTAAAACAATTTAACAAAATGAACCCATGATTAAATTATCAGTTAAAAGTCACCCACTGAAATCTAGCCTTGTTATAGTAACCAGTTAAATAATCACTTCCTTAAATAATCGCTTCCTCGACAAACAAATGGAATTTAAGCTATGAAAGCAGATTTCAATCAGGGATTCGAATTAACTTCCTATTCTTAATTTCACATATTTCATAAGGAAGGACACACACTAAATAACAGTTATTTTAATACATACAACTGTATAAGTGGCTCTTCCCATAATAAATAGAAGTAAAGAGAGGCACTTAAAAAAAAGAAATAAACAATTAGTGGAAATATACAAAAATGTATTCCAATTATATAACAACAGAAAAAAAACTGAATATTCTAAATCCTTAAATTTTGCAACACTACAGCCCTTTAAAATTAAAAGACAGTTCTTCAAAATTCTCAAATTGTTGCTCTTAACCAAATCTATTGTAAAAAACTAAATATAAATAAATAAATATAAATAAATAAATAAGAAGCATAAGAAAGAAAAATATGCTGAAACTAAGAGTAACCTACCATGGGGATAAGAAAAAAAATGAAACTCTGCAGGATTGAGTGAAGTCAACTGCCTTCAAGAAGAAACTATATTGCGAAAAGCAAGGGAACAGAAAATATTCCCAACATTTAAATGAGGAAAAGATCCAAGTGGCTTTCACAACATGATAATCAGAGAGAAGATGAAAGGCTTGAGCAAGGAGATAGAGACATGCACAATGACTGGAAACGGGCTTTTATCTTCAAGCAAGAAAGAATAAGAAAAGATATGTAAATCAAGAATGTCAATAACCAGAGGCATATAACCAGAAAACGGAAATGAGAGCTCTTTTAAGAGAAATCACAGGAAAATATAGGTAGAGGAGGAATGCTCTAAAGAATAATCATGATCTGATAGAACAAATGAGATTGAAGAAAAGGAGAAGCGGGAGCTCAGGAACAGATAAATATGCACATGTACTAAAAATGCAAATAGGAGTTTAAGGAGGAATGCAACAAAAATTTAGATAAGATTATGGAGGATAAGGTTATTTCTGTAACAGCAAAGCTGGAACAGTTAGGCAACAGTCTTCTAGTAGTAAATATGCAAAAGAGGAATACTGTGAAAAATAAGGGAAGAAATAGAAATCTTTAATTTATGGATTTGGAGTCAGATTCTGAAAATAACAAACTTTAAGAAGAACCAATCAATCATGCAAAGGTCCCTCATGATATATTTCAGATTTCTTGGACTGGTTTGTTTGTTCCTGCAGTCTTCATGTTCTCAGATCTGATTGTAATATTACTCCTGTAGTTGAAAAGCAGTTAAAAAAACAACCACCACGGTTGCTTTTTCTGTTCTTGCTTCACCCAAGACTAAAAAAACCCCAAAATATACCACAGGTATTATTTCATCTCTTGAAAAAGGTGGGATGATAATGCCTATAGAAAATAGAAGGAAATATAATATGTGTCTCTCTGGCTTCTGTAACATCAAGCTGAAAAATGTGAATAGTATGTTGAAGAGGCGTCCTCTTTTTCTGATATGCCTATTAGCTAAGTGCCTGATAATATGCTCTATTTTTTTAAAACTGTTTTTCAATGGGTAAGAACAAAGTTGTGCTTCCATTGTTTCCTGTGAAGATTTATTTTATTGTTTTTAAAAATGTTTAAAAATGATACTCTATATGCTAAGTTTTCTGCAATTTAAGTGCCAGGCAGCATTACAGACTACCACCAAACTACTACCCAATTGCTTGCAGCCTTGGGTAAAAAAAAATCAAGTAGCTGATCAAAAATACCTAAATCATATTCTTATTTAAGGGACAACAGTTTAGAATCAAAATCCTGTCCTTATTCTAATCATTTTGATTTTTACAAATCATTTATAGGATAAAGAAATAGATTGCTGGAGTTTCAATCTAGAGATATTTGGAACATAATTTTTTTCTAATAAAATGCATAAATGTAGAAACAGTAAACCTATCCTATCATGGTTCTACATGTAAATGCTCAGAATTTGAACCCAACAGCTTAAAAAAGTATCACATAGGATCCAATCTGGGTCAGTCACTGGGACCAGACATTTAGTCTTTCAAGCTTTTGGACTCATACTGGAGTCCATCCTCAAGGAACTTGTCAGGAACTGGAAGACTAAACATCTCGTTCTGGTGATCAACCCAGTTTGGATCGTGTCAAATTAACTTGGGATACATATACCTGCCTTCATTCCTAAGTATAACACAATCCACATATCTCCTCTTCTCCTGAAGGTGCCTCTCTGTGCCAACATATGTTATTGGAAAAATATGTGTGTATTTAAATGTGTGTATTTAATAAGCATTTAAGAACCAAGGTGGCACAGTGGTTAGAATGCAATAGGGCAGGCTAATTCTGCCCACAGCCAGGTGTTTGATCTGACTGGGTCAAGAATGACTCAGCCTTCCATCCTTCTGAGGTTGATAAAATGAGGACCCAGATTGTTGGGAGCAATATAAACTGCTCAGAGAGTGCTGTAAAGGACTATGGACCAGAATATAAGTTTAAGTGCTATTGCTATTTAATTTAACAAATCAACTATTTCTGACAGATTGGTTTATGGGAAATGCTTACCTTTTGTTGTTGTTTTTAATGTTGCAAAGTTTGTGTCACTGCAGTAGAGGATAGATCTGAAATAGAAGAAAAGACAAAATTGAAATAATAATATATGTGTTAAACGCATATTAAAACATATTTTTAATTATTTAAATATACATGTCCCTTTTATATTTTTATAATCCTCTCTTGTCTCTTTAGTGCTTTTTCCATTGACTTATTTCAAATCATCTCATGTGGGAAATCTGAACCAATGACAGGTTTATACAACAAAAGAATTGTACATTTGTGAACATATAGCATTTATTAATTGTCTTATAGATTGTGTAAGGTTCATTAACTGATTAGGAGAAAATTTCATTTGAAATACTGAAATCAGTTATGAAATCCACACTTACAAAACTATGGTGACAATGACAATTTAGAACACAGCTAGATAATAAAAGCTATGTTACTCATTGTTTAGATTTACACAATTCTTTTACAAGCTTGCAACAGAATGTGGAAATTTAGAAATAAGGCAAGCCCTAAAAAGAAAGGACCTTAACTATTAGTGTGATCTAAGTAAGTTTGAAGTTAGTCATGTTGACCATTTAAAAATATTTATGGTATTCTTCTGGAACATTTTTACATCTATCTCTGTCTTTTTCTTTATCTCAAGTGAAACAAATAAGCAGTCATTAGAAAGAAAGACTATATGTATAAATGTCGCCTATTTAATTTGTTTATTCTTCATTTCAAAAAGCAACCAATTTCTTATTAATATTTAGATATCAAAATAGAGAATGTGGGGATTACAGCCTCCAGAATTTTTTGCTATGCAATTCAAACATGTCAGACTGCAGAATATAACAATAAACAAAATTTATGAATTATAAATAACCTAGCTTATACTTGGATTTTCTTTTGCTAGAGTCCCCTTATATAATTTGTGAGCAGCTATTCAACCTACTATGGGAAATTTACAAGTTTGTTGATGGATTTAAGGAAAACATGAGCAGAAATTGGTATAAATGATGAGAGTTTAATTTTTTTCAGTGGGCTTGTGAGGTTTTCATTTACCTATTACAAATTGAGTAGGCCTGAAAATTATGGCTTTGTAGAGTTTCCTTGCCAATATAGTTATTCTTCAAATGTTATGAGATTAGTATAAATGTTTGTGTAATAGCTGCCAGGAAAGGACACTAGTACTGTAAGACCATTATGGAAAACTATGTGCATATAAATCTGAGAAACCTGTGCAAATAATGGCTGGTCCAGAAAGCATGAAACCAGTTTTATATCTTAAAAAGAGAGAGAGAGAGAAGAAATAAACACAGTAGAGTCAAAATATTGCTCATGTGCATTGAATTACTGAAAAGATAGGCAAGAAAATACATGCAAACCATTATTTTTAAGCTAGTTTATTGGTTATATTTTACATAAGGCAGGGCTGTCAAACTCCTGGCCTGTGGGCTGGGTGCCTCACGTGCTGGCCACACCCATGCCTGGTTTAGCCAAGGGGAAAAAAGTCCCAATACATCATGTCATGCCGCCATAACGAAGTGAGTTTGACACCCCTGACAGTAAAGCAATGTTTATTCTTACTCTGTATATTAGTCTTGGAGGTTTAATTCAGTAATTCCACCTCTATATGCCACAAGCAGCTGTACTGATTTATGTTAGCCTTTGTACCACAGAATTGCCTTTAAAAATAATATAGCATTCATATCTATGTATGTGTCTCTGTGTTTGTGTATGTGTGTACAATATGTGTACATATGACATGATAAAAAAGAAAAGTAAAATGAGCAAAAATCCATATTTTTTAAAAAATAGAGCATGGCAGCATATAAAAATTCAACTGTAATATGAATTTTAAATTCTCCATAGCAGAGGTAACTTATTACCATAATTAAACAAGCGAGGTTAAATATGAATTGACTAATTGTTAAGTAAAGGATTCTTCAAAAAATTATTTGAATTGTTAATTTTGCTACCGGTAGTAGTATTCTCTGTGTTTTAAATACAATTTATCCCTGAATGATTGGTTATGTATTTTAGTTTTCCATTATTGGATGAAAAATGAATTATCATTTGCAGTCACAATATATGAAATTTTTAAAATGAAAACTATGAAGTTTCTTATTCATTTTGATATTCCATATTTCTATAATGAGATGAAACAAATTGGAGAAAATGGATGACATTGTTTAGTAACTATATTTTTAAAAAAAATCTGCTCTATTAATCTGTACTATTTATACCAAAGTTCAGCAATAAAATTATGTCCGAATTTCCAGTTATAACATTTTAAACTTTTCTGAAAAATACAATATTGCTATAATTTCCAGTTTAGTTTGCCCATCACACTCTGAATCAATCCACACATCCAGATCACAGCAAGCTCATGTGCCCCTTCCTATAGGTACCTTAAATATGATGGTTTATTAAACATCAGCAAAAATGATGTTTATTAAACATCAGCAAAAAACAAATACTATACGGATAATAGTAGTGTGAGAATTAGCATCAATAATCCCAAATGGAGAGTCCTTTAGTTAGGTTTAATCTTTTTATGTACATAATGGCAGCAGAATAGAGATGGAATGTAGAACAATAGGTATCCTTCCTCTATTTTGCACTATTAAAGAAACAATTTGATGGGTGGGGATGATGTATCCAACAATAGGTTGTTGTATGGATGAATCATAAAAGGCCTGATTCAACATTCTTGTGGTTGGGTGCCACTTGGCAACTCTATTTATCCATGTTAGTCTTTTATATAATTAAAAGTTAATACCCTAAATATCTCAAGTAAACCCTTTTTTCTGATTTCCATGCTTGTAATGAGCATTACCACATAACTCACTCTTTTTTCTTTTTTCTTTTTTGCACGACTGTGAAGGAGTTTCCCAGGTCACAAGTTTCTATGCAAAGAACAGTGCCTCCTCAAAAATAAAAGGCACCTGATTCTGTCTTTTCTGTGAATGATAACTTTCCAAACCAATTTAATGAGGATCAGTAAAAACGGAAGATACACAAGCTTTCAGTTTTTGCAAAGCTCTTCATCTGATTATACACAAACGAGGTAAAAACAACAAAAATGTTTTTAAAATATAGGTACACTGACAGAGCTTTGAGGCCTGACGTGTAAATCAGTCTCAAAACTGCAGTATATAAGTACTAATCAGTTCTCTAAGTATTCATTAGTGGTAGGTGTTGTTGGAGGAGTAAGTCACACCTGTGATTCAAAGGGAAACAATAGTAGCTTCTCTCCTTTAACTTTCCTCCCACTGTCCATTCTGAGACACAATGAATATTGATTCTTTGATTGGGCTCTGGCTCTCAGTGAAATAGGTAAGTTCCTGGTCTAGCAAAGGGTAGAAATAAACTTTATACTAGGAAATTTTCACAAGAACACTTTCAAAAAGGGATGCTTGAGGGGATACTACCATTTCCTGAATCTTTCCATAAGCACTCACTAAATCTGAGAACAGTTTGCAAGAGTACAGTTGTTCACAGAATGGCTGTTGAAATACAGCACATCACAAGGGATTTGTAAATTAATTGTATGCTGTGATATAACAATACGAGGTGGCCTTCTAATGAATTTGTTCCATGTGTTTCACGAGCTGTCTTCTTGAATCCGAGAAGCCTGCTTCTATTCTGGTTCAACCTCTCTGTGAAGAGACTCTGCATTTGGGAAGGCAGAATTCCAATTCAAGCACAATTAGAAATATAATCAGGAAATATCTATTGACCTTGAATGAGTTTAAATATGCAGGATTGGATAGGTTGCACTTAGGTTTCAGACAGTTTGGCAGAATCTTTATGTATTCTCTTTGAGAAATTTTGCAGAACAGGAGAAAAACCAGATGACTTGGAAAAGGGCAAATGTTCATATCTTGAATGGAGAACTGGGGACCTACCAAATTTGTCAAGGCCAGCCTTGTCAGACTACATCTTAATTGTTTATTTATAATTCCAACAGAGGTAATGAAAATGCTGTGGACACACAATTTCTTGATATTTGACAAAGTACATGACCGCCTTCCAAGGAAGACCAAATCTGGAAACCAAAAACATACAAGCTAATACTACTTTTACTGTAAGGTTATAGTAACAGAATCTTGCACCCTGAGATGCACTTCTCTCTCCCCACCCCACCCCACACCTTTTAAAAAATCTTCTTACAAACTAGGGAGCTCCTTGCTTGAGATGTTGCCTCAGATGACATTCTGCCTGGGACTCAGATTTGTGTCATCTGCAAATATGATAAGCATTTCCTCCACTCTTTTGTTAATACCATTAATAAGTTCTTGAACTATCTTGGTTCTGCAGTTCATATAGTATATTCCAGTCTGGTGAAAAACTGTTAACAAATACTTTTTATCCAGCCCTTGTATATCAACATAGCAAGGGTTAGATTTTTTAAATCTAACCTTTGCTGTGTTGCATTTCTTTCTCTTCTTCCTCAAGGTTATTCTTGTAACCCATGCTTTTCTGTTCAAAACTATTGAAATACAAGGGCTGGATAAAAAGTATTTGTTAACAGTTTTTCACCAGACTGAAATATACTATATGAATTGCAGAACCAAGATAGTTCAAGAACTTATTAACAAAAGAGGTGGAAGAAATGCTTATCATATTTGCAGATGACACAAATTTAGGTAGGATAGATAATGTTGTAGAACAGTGTTTCTTAACCTTCTTTTTTCTCTCGGGACTCTTTCTACCTATAAAAATTATAAAGGGCTCCATAAAAGTTCTTGTATGAATTATATTTATTGATATTTACCATACTAAAAATTAAAATTAATGCATTTGCTGCTATTTCTTCTTACAATTGTGTGAAGTGATTTAAATATTGTATTATTTTTCAATGTAGGCTGGCAAACTATTTTGATCTTGCAGACCCCTAAGAGAGTTGTGGGATCATGAAAGGTCCTAAGACCATATTTTAAGAAACAGTGTTCTACAACGTTTCTCAATTGTGGCAAGTTTAAGATGTGTGGTCTTCAATGCTTGCTGTGGAATTCTGGGAGTTGAAATCCATGAATTTTAAAGTTGCCAAAGCTGAGAAACACTGTCCTGGAAGACAGAAAATTCAAAATTATATTAATGTTAAAGAAGTGAGCTGAAATAATAGAGTAAAAGCCAAAAATCAGAAGTAGTTTGGTAGCACTTTTTCAGATTAACACATTTATTCAAAGATCTTATGGAAGAATATGCTTTAATAAAGTGTCCCATCTGAAAACTATCTCTTAATTTCTAGCTGGAGAGAATACATGTGAAAAGAATTTTTGAATTATATTTGATTACAAGTCAAAAATGATGCAGCATATGTCATGGATGAACTTTCTCCAAGAATAAAATAAATGATGTACTATCACCATAATTCAAACTATGGGTTTTAATAATATATTCTGTCCCATTCTGGACATTATACTTTAAGAAGCCTTCAGAGAAATTGAAACAAATACAGAGAGAGCCAATGAAGATGATAAACAGACCAGAAATTAATTCTTATGGGTATAAATAACTATACTTAGTGAATTACAAAGGAAATGACAGTACTTTTCAAATATCTGTGGTTTTAGAGGGCTCAGAAAAAATGGTCAAATTCTGTTTTATAGTTATGTGTAAAGAACACATAGTAATAATATTCAACTTCAGGAATGCTAAGAAAATTTCCTATTAGTTAGTTAAATTCCATAATGGAACTGATTTGAATTACACTGATTTTAATTTTGTATTCATTGTACTACCTTTTTCCCCTGGCATTTATTTTAAAGATAGTTGTGAACTAATGAATCAGTTACATAGAAACATGTCAAAGTTACAACACATCCCCCAAAATCTATTTATCTGTTGGATTCAAAGTTCTAACACTTGCCCCACCAGGCAAATGTCCACATTTTGGACATTCAGCAACTGGCCCACATTTATGGCCCTTTGTAGCATCCCACAGTCATGTGCTTACAATTTATATTTTTTCCAGAAACTGTGGTTATTTTTGGTTTCTGGCAAAAAAGGCCCATAGCAAACAATGGGTTCACTTAATGACCATGGCAAGAAAGGACATAAAATCAGGAATGGTCATGTGGTGACTCACTTTATGACCATCATGACTTATAACTGCAATTGCAAACTCAATTATGGCCATAAGTCAAGGGCTACTTGTATTGCTGTAAGCTATTGACAACTTCTGTAAGCAGAACAGATGGAGCAGAAAACAGATAAATAAAATAAATAGGATAAGAAATGAATGCAGTCCCCCTTTGCTGAAAGCATAGAAGCACAGGTTGGACTGCCAGAAATGCTGAAGCTGCCATCGCCTCAGTGAAGTGGCAGACTGGACTCAGGAGCTCAAACAGCCCATTCCAACTGGGATCAAGTAAATAGAAAGGTTTAACTTGTAAAAAAGTAAATACATTAAACCTTACTCATATGAAGAAGCTCAGCATTTAAGCTTGCTTCTCTACAGGTAGTTCTTGACTTACAGCAGTTCATTTAGTGACTGTTCGAAGTTACAACGGCACTGAAAAGTGACTTTTGATAGTTTTTCGATCAATACTTACGTACATTGCAGCATCCCTATGGTCACATGACCAAAATTCAGATGCTTGTTAACAGGCTCATATTTATGACCATTGCCGTGTCCTGGGATCACCTTTTGCCACCTTCTGACAAGCAAAGTCAATGGGGAAGCCAGATTCATGTAAACAACTGTTACTAATTTAAGAACTGCAGTGATCCATTCAACAACTGTGGCAAAAAGTAAAATGGGGCAAAACTCACTTAATGTCTTGCTTAACAACAAACATTTTGGGCTCAACTGAGGTCATAAGTCGAGGATTACCTGTATCTCTTTTTAGAGTTATGTTTACTGTCACCAAACAATTCCTCAATGATGTAATTAGAGCTGTTTTATTTTCTACTGACATTTTTCAGTCACTGTGTGAAAGGCAAGTCTTAAGTGGTAGTGACATTCTACAGTCTTTGTTTAGCTATCACCTCTGGCTAGGATGAGACACAAAGGATGAGCAGCAAGAATCATTTCTAGACTCCTCCTTCTCCTCTTTTAATCCTCCTTGGGGTCATCTGAGCATTGTCCATTGTAAGCTATTACCTTGGATTCTGCCTACTATAATAGAAAAAG
Source organism: Naja naja (assembly GCA_009733165.1). Taxonomy (NCBI): domain Eukaryota; kingdom Metazoa; phylum Chordata; class Lepidosauria; order Squamata; family Elapidae; genus Naja; species Naja naja. The sequence continues at coordinate 70,399,072 of CM019148.1, forward strand.
AATGACTCCATTTTACGTAGCACTGTGCATGACTTAAGTGGGAAGAAGAATCCGAGAAATTGACAAGGCTCATAAATCTACAAAGCAATACTTCTTTTACATTGCTTTGTTTTTTAATATGGTCCAAATATCTATTTATCTAGGAATCAACATGGGAATCTCTAGCTGCTCTTCTGAAAAGCTGCTATTCTGAAGTCCTGTTCTCAGTGGTTGCCTTTTTAAGAGTCAATTTTATTATTATTTATCGAATTGGCTGCCCATCTTTCAAATGAGTTATATTTGGAATTGCATTTATTGTAAATATTAGATTTTTCAATAATAACCAGTGATCTGCTGTGGGACAAAATAAATCAATTCTACGTATAAACAGGATATTTTATGAAATTAGTGGATGTTTATGAACTGTATAGCTTTGAGTCATGCATTTGTATAAAATGCAGAGTAGGAACTGAAGAACTCTTATATATCAACATTCCTCTTAAAAATATTCATTTAGAAACACAACCCACTGAATTCAGTTGAAAATATTTTCAAGTAAGTGAATGTAGAATTTATTGCAAATAAACAACTCAATCCATAATCACAGCATTCCATACTGTCTACCAAATTATACCTTCCTATCAACTTTTATCCAACTGATATAATTACTGTGGTAGAGCAATATCACTTGCAATAGGGAATCAAGTGAGTGGTTATATACAAGTCAGAGTTTAGTCAATTATTCACCTAGGCCAAGGGTGTCAAACTCAAGGCCCAGGGCCTGAATTCATCTCGCGGGTTGCTTATATCTGGCCCGTGGGGCTGCCCTGGAAATAGCAAAGGACCAGCCCGAGCACTCTGCCAGCAAAAACAGAGCTTGTGAGGGCCACATGTGGCTCTTCCAAGCTCCAATTTCACTAGCAGAGGGTTGCAGGAGACTGTCCCAGATTAAAATGGAGTTCACAAGGGCTGTGCATGTCCCCCTTGAGCTCTGTTTTTGCTGGCAGAGCGCTTGGGCCACCATAGGTGCCCCCCAACATAAGTGATGTCATGCTGCTCACACCCTCTCCGCCCTGAGGTCAAACACAACCCTGTTGCGGCCATCACTGAAATCGAGTTTGACACTAACCTAGGCATTTGATGATCTGTTTGTTGTAACATTTTAAGTTGTGTTCATTGATCGTATTAGATCATTATAGATAGTTCTCAATTATAATTGTTCATTTAATGACAGTTCAAAGTTATGAAGCTTCAGAAAGTGGCGTATGACTTGTCCTTAAGTTACAACATGACTGCAATTGGGTAGTTGACAACCAGCTTGCATTTATTACAGTTGCAGTGTCTTCGCTCCCATATGATTGTGATTTGCAACCTCACCAGCTGACTTCCGGCAAGCAAAATTAATCGGGGAAGCCTATTAATTGTTCAGTGCCAGGAAAGAGTTTTTCCTATGATAGTCAATATTCTCTTGGATATTCCCTTTCACTGCCCATTTTGGCTTTGATCATCCAAGGCTTTCATATGCTGTTTTTAATAAGATATAGAAGTTATAGACTGAATTACCAGTCTGGGTATCATATGTGCAATATACAGTGTGTGTCATCCATCCTAGTAATAAAAATAGTACTGGTCAGTGTGGCATGTTTTGGCTAGAATGTGACAACAGCAATCCTAATCCAGTTCTAAGTCAAAGAGGTTTACCAGTCTAAATACAATACTATAGGCTAAATACAACACTTTGCTAAGGTTGCAAAGCCATCTAGGATGGAGTGTTCTTTCGTTTCTGTTTTTTTAAAGCACATCTCTCTCTCTCTCTCTCTCTCTCTCTCTCTAATCATGTATGGAAGACATGCAGAGATATGCAAAGGTCTGACTAACTGATCTGATGCTCCCTCTAGAAAGGAAGAGGGAGAGGCCTGCAGCAAAAAGGAATTGACAAAAGGCAAGGGAGGGGATTTACAAATCCCAAGCAGGGCTAAGAAAGGAAAAGAATAGGATGAGCTGTGATTGTTTCAGGGCAGACACAAGGCCAGAAGGAACTGACAGCCTACTCATGTTTTGCAAGTGGTAGCATTTGAAAAGAAGCTGATTTAAAATAGGGAGCCGCCTCTCCCCTTTCCCCGACTGGTAAATGAGAGAGGAGCAAACTTTCTGAATTGAGGCAAAATAAGCAAATTCGTACTTCCCACTAAAATAATAATTTTGAACATTACTGAGGGATTGCTTATTTTATAAAATTCCTTGTTTATTTTATCAAGTTATAAAATAGTATCATTGTATTATTTGCTCTATAGATTAAATTTTATTAAAGGCCCAAACCTGACCCCAGTTACATCATTTGTTTTATTCATTGCACAAATCTGTGCTATTTTAAGGGAACTTGATATTGCAGTGTGAGAACTTCATCCTAATACATGTGAAACTCTTCTTTTTCTTACCAAAAGACCATTATTGCTTCTCATACTAATAACACAAAGTTTTATTCCCCTGACTTTTCCTATAGCCAGAGAAATTTGTTAGAACTGTGGAAGGATTAAAATGAGGATCTGACTTGAGCTCAAGAAAAGCTGGCTAGAAATCTAACAAAGGAACATACAAATGTTCCCTCCCAAAAAACAGCCATTCAAAGGTTATTCCTTTGAAACTAAATTGAAACTAAGTTATTTTCCAGCATAATTTTAGCTATTTGTCCTCAAGATTAATTTTTAGAGGTTAAATAAGACATTACAACTTGGCTGGTATCACACATTACTTTCAGTAAAATGGTTTTCTAAATAACCCACATTAACTGGATTTATACAGCATGTTAAGCTAAAATTAGTTTTCCCTAAACCTTAATTGGCTGGCTTCACTCATCCACTAAACCAAAATCTTAACATTGTGTGCGAAAGCAGCTTATAACCATTGGTAATTTCTCAATGTGAGTCAAAACTGCTGACTTCCAGATATTACTGAAGCAGAATGATGACAAGATGCAAAACAGCAGGAGAATAAAATAAGCTGCTTATATTGCCTATGTGCTGAGAAATTACAAATCAAAACTGTGGCTTGGTCCAGAAGAAGGAAGCTTTCTACTGTGGTGAGTACTCAAAACAGAAAATAACATTAAGAATAAAATTCAAGGTAATTCTCACTTAAAAATGGTAATTGCGACCAGCAATTCTGTCGCTAAGTGGTGCAGTCATAAAGCATGATGTTACATGACTGTGCCAACTTACAATGGCAGCTGCAACAGTCCCAGCTGCTGTTGCTAGGTGAATCCTATGCAGTTGCAGGTTATGTGACCTTGCCATTTAAAACCTCCTGTCAGCTTCCCCACGGAAACCAGCAGTGAAGGTCGCAAATGGCGATCACTTGACCACAAGGTACGGCAACTGTTGTAACTGTGAGTCAGTTGCCAAGTAGCTGCATTGTTGCCAAGTAACTGCATTGTGATCACATGACTGCGGGGATACTGCAACAGCCACAAGTATGAGCAAAGTGAGAAGTCCCCCTTGTTCGGTGCTGTGGTAACTTGGAAAGGTTGCTGAATGAGGACTACTTACTTATAAAGTCAAAACTCAATGACAAACGCTAAAATCGTCTAATTATTAAAGCTTAGCAAAAGATAAGCTTCTTTTACAGTTTTCCTACACACAGAAAGTAGAGAGTCCAATGAAACTCCTTCAGAAGCAGGTCTTACCCCTGGAAACAATTCAGCAGGAAGATGGACCAGGAAAATGGGCATCTTCAAAAAAATCAGATCTTAACAGCCAAATAAGGACTTAACAAAGAGCTAGTCCTTTAGTCAGTCAGGCCCTAAACTGTTTAAGAGCTTTAACACTATGTACAAACAACTTAGATTGTCCCTGGTAAGTAATTAACAGCCTGCATTATGTTATCAGAGGAAGGGAGGCAAATGACAAAATGAGCATTGTGGCATTGTGACCTTTTTGTATGTGCGCTGTGACATTGCATGGATATACATAAGAGTAGAGTTTGCTTTGTGACATTGCAGTGCTTTTTTTTAACCATCCTGGGGGGGGAAAGGATTCTGCAGATGCCTCTGCAATATGACCTTATGTTTTGCATTGATTGGAGGATTAGTTACTGCATTTTTTAAAATCATCAACAGCAACCTCTGGACATTTTTGAAGGATACCTTCAAAAACAGCGTGGGTTGTAGTGAAAGCAGGCACTGAAGGTGTGGGTAGCCGCTCAGTCTATACCAGCTCAGAAACAGTTGTAGCTGTTGCTTGGCGGATTTGTACAAAAGTATTTCTTGCCATAGCTGTTGAGTCTAGTGACAGCTGAGGATTGGTAAATATTCTAAGGCTGCAGATCTGCTTTCTGGTGGAAAGGCAACCTATCTAAAACAGGTTGAACTTTAATCCCTAAATGTCATTTCCTATTCAGCAATAGTTTCTATGTTTGCCTGGATTTAATCAATCCAAAGATGATGAATATATTGCCACTGCTTTTAAAGCATTCTTTTAAAATAAAAAGCAAACACATTTTGTAAAATTAATACATAGTTGACTATGTTTAGTAACAATGTTTTATTTAATTTTTTTCTTCCAGGAAATGCAGGCATATATGAATGTCTTTTTCTGTTTTCTATCACGCAGTATTTGATCCTTCCAACAGCCCCAATGCAGCACATTAGACTGAAAAAGAGTGACTGGTCCCAGGTGACCTTTGTGAATATGTAATTGCTCAGAATAATGTATTTGGTTTTAAATTACTGCTTGAATTACATGGAGCAAGATCAGCGCTCACTATAATTTGAACACAGATTTAAATCATTTGTTCTTTCATGCCAAAATATTGCATTATGTTTTTAATATTGCACTATGTTTTCAAAGGAAGGTGTTGCATCTTTGAAAGACAGAAATTTAAAAGTTGTTAAAACTTATAAACATTTCAAAACTGTGTTGGATATCTTTAACCACTGGCCATTCTCTTATCCTACTAATCTAGGCTATTGAAAAAAGACACAAATGGAGCAGACATTTTAAGTATACATGTTTATGCTTTTATATAAATTAATGGAAATATGTTCTCATGAGCGTAGGTGCTGCTTCCATTCATGGAAGTGTCTGAGATCCAGTAAAAACTTCTAATGGGAGAAAAAGAAACAATCTGCAACTATTTTGCTTTTCCATTTTTCCCTTCCACAAAGAAATCAACCAAAGGAACAAAAGCAAGGTGGCACTGGAAGGAGTGTGGCAGAAGATCTTTATTACCTTTTTGCTAGCTGGAGAAGTAACCAAATAAAATAGAATGAAAGTAGTTATTTAGACACTGGCATATATTCAAGATTTTGGGAAAAAACCCAAAATCAGTTGATTCGAAGAAATATTTTAATTTTATGCTTTTCAAAATTAAACTATTTTAAAAAGGGGAGTTATGAAATGTGTTTTGGGAGTTATGGAATGTGTTGCAACATCCTAAAGACACTAGTAGAATTGCTTTTCTAAACCTGATGGTTACCATATATGTTGTATTACATTTCCTAACATTCCCTTTTGGGAGATCCTCAATCTCCCAAAATGTGTGCAATTTTAAGTTTAAAATATTAGTATTTACAGTTCTTGGAAAATAAATGTTGGTCATCTATTCTAAATTTTAGAAGACTACGTATGTTATGGCTCTGAAGTACAGTAGTGCTTCCAAATCTGGGCTGCAAAAAATTCAGACACCACTAGATGGCAGCCAAAAGTTAGTTTTCTAACTTGTGCCATCTCTTGACCACAAAGATTTTTGCATCTCAAATCTGGTAGCTACATTCGTGAGATATCAATTCTTTCTTTTCAGTAACACGTACAGTATCTGTTCCTGCCATGGGTCATATATAATTATTACAAAGATACCATTTCACAAGTAGTATCCTAGATTTAAATGAACATGACTACATAGACACATGTTAAGGCAGAGGTCTCCAAACTTGGCAACTTTAAGACTTGTGGATTTTAACTCCCAGAATTCTCCAGCCAGCTATGCTGACTGGAGAATTCTGGGAGTTGAAGTCCACAAGTCTTAAAGTTTCCAAGTTTGGGAACCTCTGTGTTAAGGCATGGTTTGCTTAACCCCGATTTCTTGAATCCCACATGGTTAGGTGGTCCATATAATATTCTAAGCCAAAACCAAGCCATTTTTTTTAATTCCTCATACTGCTTTTCAGTCACGCCATACAAAATTATTTTGATTATAAAACAATGCAGAGAAATTACGTTCAGTGACTATTCATTCAGTTAGTCTCTGAGTATGAGATATAAAGCGAATTAGTCATTACTGGAATCCAAAGGAGGCAGATTGTTCATTCCTCCAGGCATACTTCAAATATGTTGGTGAGGCAGTATAGAATGGTTTTCATCTCCATTCCAAATCCTGTAAACTTTGTCTTGTTTTTGTGTAATGTTTCCAAGTAGAGCTTTTATGCCTATAGCTGAAATCCAGAGTTTACATGTCACACATATCACAAGATAAAATTACAAACCATGGGTTTCAGTCCCTCAACAGTGTTGCTGATAGCTGTGGATACAAGAGCTCTGCCTTCTTTTCCCACCATACAACTTTTTTTTAAAATTACATTTGTATGCCGCCCTTCTCCAAAGACTCAGGGCGGCTTACAATTTTTGGGATACAACCCAATGCGCTCAGCAATAGCCTTCATTCCATTGTATATGACTGCTTATTACTAAGCGGCATTTTTACAAAGTCAGCTTATTGCCCCCAACAATCTTGGGTCCTCAGTTTACCTACCCCGAGAGGATGGAAGGCTGAGTCAACCTTGAGCCTGGTGGGATTCGAGCCTGCAATAATTGCAGGCAGCTGGAACTTAAGTGTTAGGCATTTAGCAGCCTGCACCACCAAGGCCCACCACAACTAATGTTCACAAGAAACTAAAATTTGGTGATGGGTTTCTGGGGCAGAAAGAGGAGGTTTAGATCAGTGGTGGGATTTAAAGATTTTTACCACCGGTTCGGTGGGTGTGGCTTGGTGGGCGCGCTTTGCGCATGTGCACACACTTTGCGCGCATGCACCAACTCACCTCCTGCAAGCCTGTACTCTCCCAGTCACTTCAGCAGCTACCAGCTGCGCTTCAAAAGCAGGGAATAAAGGTGAGTATGGGAGCCCGGGCGGGCAGGTGGGCCCAACAGCAGAGTGGCGGAGAGAACTGGTTAGGTCTCCGCTGCTCATTGGCGCTACCGGCTCAGCAGAACCGGTAGAATGCCACCACTGGTTGAGATGTGTCTGTGAGTGAAATACAGTCTATAAAAAGGTGTGTGTGTTCATGGATGAACATGGGAGCCATACCTCCAATCTTGTAGCCTATTTGGTGATCAAAGCCACAAATATATCCAAACCTTGGAAATTAAGCCACACACAGGCTCCTAAACTGTGAGCCATGACCCCTGAGAGATTGTGAGCAAATCTGGTGGGTTGGGGAAATGCAGCTGCCAGAGCCAATAGGGGAATGTGCTTCATAATTGCTCATCTGTTGGCTCAGCTGTCCTTCCACCCACATAGGTGATGAATGGTTCTTGCTTCTTCCTCAGCTAAGTTGGGCTAGAAACAGTCTCAACGACATCAACCAGGAAAGGTTAGTAGGAAGGATGAGATTGCACATAAGCCCACCTTGTCATGCCCACGTTGCTTGGACTTGTGCATTTAGTCATACAATATAATAATAATTTATTCGACTTGTATGCCGCCCTTCTCCCTAAGGACTCAGGGTGGCGAACATTAAAACACCATAAATTTACAATAAATATCATAGGGATAATGGTAAAATCTGAGAAGGCAGTAAGTAGTTAATGAAGGCCCTGTGGGGGTTTATGCATTTCTTTGTTACAGTAATTTTTCCACCTCTTATGCAACAGAATTCCAGAAAGGATGAGGATGATGACAACACACAAGATAATGAGGATATATAAAAAGAAACAGGGATCGCACTGGAAAATCCCCTCCTCCTCGCATTTAGCTGAGTCCTGCAGAAGGATCATTAGCAGAAAAATGGAAATGGGTGTGGGTGGATGTGGGTGTGAGGAAAGATGTGAACATTTAGAGCGAATGAGTTTATTTTGCACTTGGTTTTTTTCTTCATCATCATCATTGTATCACTATTATTATTTAAATATTATTTTATTAGTATTAATGCTATTGTTGTTGCTATTGTTAGTGTACTTTCCAATGTGATGCTGATGAAAAGGTTACACAGTACATTGAAAAAAAATTCTAAACACTTTAGCCCATCTCAGCTGGCCCTCTCCAGGCCATTTGGCACAGCTCTCACATTACTATCCCCAATAGGCAACCACGTTGATTTTCTTCCAACTCCTGTATCCCTAAATAGAGAAACTGTTCATGTGGTTATTTCAGTTACCCTGAATGGGAGGGATGGCTGTCCTGAGCCTGCCCTTTTTTTAGAATGAGGATTCTGTAAATATGCACCCAGTTTGGGGAAGAAATACCTCAATTCTTGTTGCAACTGGAGTTTGGAAAGTGGAGGTTGCACAAGACTTTCGTCTATGATCTCTCCTCCCTCGTCAACTTTTCCTTTTTAGAGAGTGATCACCTTAAATCGACCAGGGCTGTTTCCTATGTGGTATCCAGTGTATTGGAAAATTCTATTCATGGGAAAAGGGGGCTCCATATAAATTCATTTATTATTTTAGGGGGATCATGGCACAATAAAATTTGAGAGTAACTTGGTTAAGGGAACAGAATAAAATTACACATCATACAACATTCCATTCCCACCAGAAGATTGTAGCTTAAAGACTCTACTGCTGTTTTGAGTACAATTACTGTGAATAGGAGCCATGAGCACAGTGAGATTAATTTGTAAGCAAACATGCATTTGATTGGCCTGTATGTCAATGTTAAAAGCTGATTAAACAAAAGATACCATGGCAAAAGGGAATTTTCCCAGGCACTTTAATGAAGTGACAATGCAGACAAATGTGAGAAATCTTTTTAGGAGGTTTTTTTAAAGAAAGAAACATTTTTTAAATTTTTTCCCTAACTCCATATTATTTTCTTCATTTTCATTTTTAATATTCAGTACATAGTAGTATTTGACTTCTAATATAGTACTTGTCTTTCAGCAATAAGGTATTTCCAATTAAGTAAATATTTGGTCTTGAATATATCACATCAGGCAATTAGGTATAACTAGTAATTTTGGTAGATTCCCAAATGCAAAGGGATTTTCCTCTACTTTCAAGCCAAAATAAACAAGGAGAGCAAAACAATGAGTATTTTCAGGAATTGACATTGACAACTGATGAAGCACCAAATTGTTTTGGCACGTAATTCATGTTAGCTAATCTTTCAGGACTATTATTTAACTGAGTCAATTTACCATAGTAAACTAAGAAAAAATTCCCGTCTTGTTTTGTTTCGTTTTTGCTCGCTTTTGTTGACTACCCACTACGACTGCTGGAAACAGGCTGAATGAAAGCATATGATTTAAACATTTTTAATGCATTTTAAATTAGCTGAGGTTAAGTGAGTTGAAATTAAATCTCTTCCAGTGACCTCTGTGGATCTATTATTTATGTTAATGTCCACTCTCCCATATCTTTAGCTCAAAAATATATTTGAGCTTTTCCTATTTTTCAAGGAGACTCATTAATTTCATCAGAGAGTTTCCTGCAAGATACTGATCGAGACACAACAAACTACATCAAGAATTTCTTCTAAGGCACCTAGAAATAAACCACAGAGCATTGCAAGAACATTATTCATGCATTGCAGGGCTGCCAAACTCCTGGCCCATGGGCCAGATGTGTCACGTGCTGGCCACACCCACACACTGTTTAGCAAAGGGGGGAAAAGTCCTGATATGTCATGCGATGCTGCTGTGATGATGTGAGTTTGATACCCCTGATGTATTGGAATTTATAATCCATTAGGATTTCCTTGCCTTTGGTGCCATGAGGTAGAAAGTGGGATAATAAATAAGCAAAAGTTTAATAAGATACCGCACATTTGTGATCATTTATCTATTCTATTGTAGCTATGCTCAAGATAGTTAGCGTTAAGATTAGCTCAGCTTTGGCAAATAACATTATAAAGATATTAAACCATTTATTTGAAGAGTTCTTTGACTCATTTAAAATCAGGCAAAACTTTTTGTGAACATCATTCCTCAGACAGAGCACTACAGTTCAAGAACTAACTTTTTATTAACACTGTATATAATAATCTAGAATCACTGGAGAAAAGACTTAGGAAATGACCTTGATGTTTAGCAAGGGTGGGATTCTACCAGTTCGGATCGGTTCTATAGAACTGGTTGTTATGATTCTGCGCAGTTTAGAGAACCAGCAAATCATGCCACTGGCTGGCACGTGCCCTCTCCGCCCACCCCTCCCTTCCCCTCCCAGTCAGTCTTTATCGCACATACCCGACATCGCGCACATGCCCAACATCGCTGACTGCATTCTCCCCCACCCAGTCACTCCTTAAGGTTTTTTTTTTTCCTCCCAATGATCAGTTGTTCCAATGATCAGCTGTGCCAGGATCCCCCTCACTGTCTTACTGCTTCACCCAGGAGGTTTCCCTGGGACCCAGGAGGCAAAAGGTGTGTGTGTGCTGCGCCCGCAATTCGTTTTTGGTGTCCTGGGCCTCAGGGAAGCCTCCTGGGAGAAAAATGCCACCCCAGGAGACTTCCCTGAGGCCCAGGAGGCCAGGGGTGCTGCAAAAAAAGAAGCCATGCCCACCCAGTCACGTGGCCACACTCACCTAGCCACACCCACCTAGTCACCCCCACAGAACCGGTAGTAAAAATATTTGCATCCCACCTTGATGTTTGGGCATATTTCTGGAAGAATAGGCTGCCTTTCTGCATGTTCATCACACTTTGGCAGTATGGCAATATAAATATTTGCCATATAAACAACCTTCCATTCTATATTCCAGTTCCTAGGGAAAAGTCTATCTTCCAGAAGTCTTGGCTATTTGTTTTAGCAGATCCCATCTATACCTTATTGCAAGTAATTCTCGACTTGTGACTAGTCACTTAGCAACCATTCAAAGTTCTAACAGATCGCCAAAAGTCTACATTACTATTACTATTAATCCTCCCATCCTTCCTTTCACACATCTCCTCCCACTTATGACTGTATGATTGTAACTTTGTTGCTTCTATCCTAACAATTTTTATTGACTGTTTCCTAGTAAGATTTGATTGCTTATTGTACCCTATGACTATCATTAAGTGTTGTACCTTATGATTCTTGACTCTTGACGAATGTATCTTTTATGTATACTGACAGCATATGCACCAAGACAAATTCCTTGTGTGTCCAATCACACTTGGCCAATAAAGAATTTTATCTATCTTCTTCTATCTAAAATGTACTTACAACTTGGATTCAAAATTCTGATGGCTGACCACCCCCCACCCCCCGTGATTGCATTTTGGGTGCTCAGCCACTGGGCCCTCATTTTTAGTTATTTGCAGCATCCTGTGGTCACACAAATGTGATTTACACATTTTTTGGTTGGAAACTGATTATTAAGAACCATGATGGCGCAGTGGTTAGAATGCAGTACTGCAGGCTACTTCTGCTGACTGCTGGCTTTCTGCAGTTCGAATCTCACCAGGCTCAAGGTTGACTCAGCCTTCCACCCTTCCCAGGTTGGTAAAATGAGGGCCCAGATCGTTGGGGGCAATATGCTGACTCTGTAAACCACTTAGAGAGGGCTGTAAAGCACTGTAAAGTGGTATATAAATCTGAGTGCTATTGCTACTTCCAGCAAAAAACATCTATTTTGGACAATGAGTTTGCTTAACCATGGTTTTAAGATTTATTATTGTAAGCTGCCCAGAGTTACCCTGTAATAAGATGGGCAACCAATAAATTTTATAAACCATCTATCTATCTATCTATCTATCTATCTATCTATCTATCTATCTTAACTACCACTGTCATAAATCAGATTGGTCACATGGATGCCTCAACTTACAACCATCATAGGGTAAAACAAATATTCCAGGTTCCATTATAGTTGTAAATCAAGGACTACCTGCATAACTTTTTCTATAATCTGAAACAGAATGGTTGTCAGCTGTGGAAGCCATATTTATCTTAGAACCTTTGAAAGTGCCAAATTTAGTGCCTGGGAATTTGGGAGAGGGGATTTCATAGAGAGGCGGAAGATTAGACTCAACAACATTCTTTCTTATAAAGTCAAGGACATGTTATCCTGCACCTGGAGAGGAGTGTCTGGAGGAATGTCTCCAGTTGGGATGATGTTTGATTGGACCATGTGATGGACTGGTGGGTGCAGGGGATGGATTTTGTAATTTCTATTGGGAAGGGAAAACCCAGAACTCTCAGATTCGGGTTTTCCCAGATGTGCCAATATGACAACTCTAATAAAATGGAATTTTGAGAAATGCTTGTCTTAGAGTTTATTGGTTTGGAGATTGTTAGTTGGAATGCTGACAATGGTCCAACTATTCTCTGAATTGCATTATGTAACCTAAAATAGATTGAAACAATATTATTTAATTGAGTGAATTATTCAGCTTTTGGGGCAGAAGTCTTCAAAGAATTATTCAAAGCATACAGAGAATTATTCAGAAGAATTATTCAAGGAGAGAGTACTTTCACGGGTATATATTTGTATAGAACAGAAAATTATCTTTCACTATTACATTTTATATTTGACACTGCAGTATATCATTTTTAATTGTATTACCCAGCATATATTCCAGCTATATATTACAATGTCAACATAAACATTAAACTTCAGCAATTACAGGAATATTCTAAAGACAAAACAAGAGATGCCAGTGCTATAGTCAATAAAACAAGATGACTTTGCTTTTTACTATTTAAATCAGAGAATATTTTCCTGATATTTTATTAATTACTTATGTTTAAAACATATGACAAGTTAGCATTATGTTGCTACTGGAGCAGCACAGGACAAAAGTATTAGTATTTTTAAAAATTGTTACTCAAATGCTTTCTCAATATCTGGTCCATTGTGCCCAAAGAACATATTCCAATTTAATTTCTTAATAATTGAAGAACCTATGTATTCATCTATGTATTCATAAACATAAATATATCCATGTATCTTTGAATTTCCATGTGTTTTTGTAGATTTGAAAGCCACAGCCACCTGTAGAAAGCTCAGCTACCTGTGGTCATTAGACAGAGTACAGCTATGCTTCCACAGCAGCACATAAAATGCTATGCACTCAGTAACTGTAGCTTTTTCAAATACTACTCTGGGCAATGAGAAAGTCATATTAGGAGAGAGTGTTAATGCATAACCAAGCCCCAACAAGGAGGAATCTATGATTGTCCTTTGCATGAACAGCACTGCACACAGAAGACAACTTATGCACACACCAAATGTGTTGGAATGGCAACTTTCAAAATTCCTGGCCAACGTGAACACACCTGGCACCTCAGAAAGTTATAGTCCTAACAAATTTAGCTGGAGTGGAGCTGAGGGATAGGATATTTGAAATAATGAGGATCGTATAATTGCTAACTAAAAATTAACAACAGAATTAAATAAAAGTTCATTAGAAGGAAGAATATTCTTATCAAAGTCCTACATGGTTTCCCAATGGAAAATTTCCTGTTAGCATTATAATTTGAATTTATGAACAGTAAAAACCATTTCCTATTGAGAATTTAATTTACTATTGCTAGTACTGGCAGCAAACTGTAGAATCATCCTATTATAGTCTGGATATGTATGTCAAGCTCTGTTTCAAAGTCAGAAAGTAAGTGCTGGTTTTGTTCTGAAATTCAGACAGCATAACTCACTAAACTTGAATTAGAATTAGAATTCTTTTATTGGCCAAGTGTGATTGGACACACAAGAATTTGTCTTGGTGCAAATGCTCTCAGTATACATAAAAGAAAAGATACATTCGTCAAGATTCAAGAATCATAAGGTACAACACTTAATAATAGTCATAGGGTACAGCAATCATATACTAGGAAACAGTCATATAAACAAGTACAAGCAACAAAGTTACAGTGGAAGGGAATGGGTAATAAGGAGTGACGAGAAGATTAATAGTAACAGTAGTGCAGACTTTGTAAATAGTTGGACAGTGTTGAGGGAATTTTTTTGTTTAGCAGAGTGATGGCTTTTGGGGAAAAACTGTTCTTGTGCTAGTTGTTCTGGTGTGCAGTGCTCTATAGTGTCATTTTGAGGGAAGGGGCTCTAGGGCTCAATAGAGGAATATATTTTTCATAGTGGGCAAGCAATATCTGAAGTACTTATGGAGTCCATGAAGGGCAGGTACCAAATGTTTTCCCTTTTCATCACAAAATTGCATATATGTTATTAAGAGAAAGGGCTTCCATTTTAAATGTCATAATAAAGATCCCACTTAATTTTGTCTTTAAAGTTGTACATAGCTTTGTACCAAGAAAGGGGTTGGGAAACAATTTACTTCTTTTTTAGTTGCCTCCCTTTCCTTAATCACAGTACAACGCCATCCCAATAAGCGATTCTTTCAGTGATTTCACTTGAAATTTGACAGATCATTATGGAAATAGAATCTGAAATTGTAAAACAGCCACTTATAATGCTACTTCTAGTGCTCTTCTTGATTAAATTAACACAGAGATGATGCTACCCATAATGGTTGACTTGAGAAGTCTACAATGCAGTAAAGAAACAAATGGTAATGAGTTAATCAGAATCCCTATTAATGAGTTATGACTTTTCTAGAATGGTGTTTCTCAATCTTAACACTTTTAAGATGTGTGGACTTTAGCTCCTAGCATTTTTATTATTTATCTATTAATTTTAATCTCACTTTTATTACTTTATAAATAACTCAAGGGAGCAAACATACATAATACTCTTTCCTCCTCCTGTTTTCCTCACAACAACCCTGTCAGGTTGGGCTCACAGAGAGTGACTGGTCCAGAATCACCCAGCTTACTTTCATGCCTAAAGTGGGACTAAGAACTCACAGTCTATATAATTTGTAGGCCAGCACCTTAACCACTAACCAAGACTAGCCTGGTACAAGCCATCAATACATTTGCTCAGCTAACACTATTATCGCTAACTCCCCAAACAATATGCTCTACTACTCCCACTCATCCTTCCTTCCCTAGTATTCCCCACAAACCTATCTCCCAGGGCCTTCAAGCCATCCAGAACCATCACCAATCAAAGTCTTCCACCCTGGGAGATCATCCCCATTATCATTCTTTCACTCCACAAAAGATGCAGAGCACTTCTGGATTTCATCCAGAAAGCACATTCTAGCAGCTCCCCATTTCTTCAATCTAATCTTATCTGGTCTGCTACATTTTTCTTGGTTAGTTACCCTGATCCAGCTTGTCCATGGAATTTACTCACCAAACCCCTGATCGTGGCCCCCAGTTCCTCCCTGCGCAGTTATAGTCAACTGTTTCCTTCAGTGGCTGTAATTCACAGTGCATCAACTTTGCCACAATTAATTCCACCAATGTCGCCTGATCTAGCTCCAAGAACTGCCTGGCAATTTCTCATCCCTGCTTCTAGCATTGCTCCACTTGCCACACCTCTTCTGAAAATGGTGATGGCAATAAATTTCCTTTGTAGTCCCCCAACCTCTTGCTGGAGCTAAGTAGACCCTCTCTGGCCACTACACTGGTCAACAACAGAGGCTTGCAATTCACACTAGAACAGCTCTCAAGAGGAATCAAGAAGCAAAGAGTGGGCCTCTCCAAAATAGATCACATATAATCTCTCTTCTTTGAAATAAACCTTGTGTAGAAATTATTTAAGATTCCATAAAAGCCTTTTAAAGAGATCCTAATACTTTTGGTCTGAGGTTTTCAGAGCTGACAAAATTCATGATATGAAATGAGTAAAAAGTGATTAGATTTCAGTATGGTACCAATTTCACACACTGCGATTAAGAGTTTATAACTGCTATTGCCTCTATAATTATAGGGAATAATATATGAAATTATGTTTGGTATGCATGTAAAACTATGCTCCCAAAAGAGATACTTTCTTGGCAATGCAACACAAACCTTGCCTTTTGATATTCCGTCTGTTACTAATATCTCTCAGTCTTCTCTTACAGTAACAGTGAGAATATCCTGAAGTAAGTTTTCTTAGCAAAAACAGCTTGGTTATTTATATCATATCACCCTACAGAATAGTTTTATTAACCTTAAAGGCTAATGAATGTTAAAATAGTTATTTCCTAACTATCAGGATATCCATAAACCCAAGCAGGCAATATAGAATTTCTATTATAAGGAGGATCACATTTTATAAACATGATTACGATCACAGAATAGAAACTAGAGAGTGAGTTTGGTGTAAAAGTTAAGGTACAAGGTCAGAAATGAGGGGATTATGAGTTCTAGTCCTGCTTTAGGCATATCTCAATGACTTTGGGTCAGTCACACACTCTCAGCCATAGGAAGCGAAGCAGGCAATGGCAAACTACTTCTGATATCTTGCCAGGGAAACTCAGGGACTCCTCTAGGAAATTTCCAAGAGTCAACATTGATTTGAACACACTCACACAAAATAGAAACTAGCACCAAAATCTACAAGTACTCTGAAATCAAAGGAATTTACTTGTTCCATATTAGACATGACAGGAATTGCAGAAAAAAAAATCCCATACTAAAAAGTTTACTGAAAGCTATCAAAGGAAAACCCTATAATATTGTTTCCACATCCACTGCTTACTGAGATTACACTCTTACATTATATTTCTTTACTGATTGATTAACCATCTTTAAAAGATATCCATGTCTGGGGAAATCTTTGACACTTTCCTTGAATCAAGCTCCTTTTTTCCAGTCTCTGATAGTGCAAAGATTGCAGCAATTCAGTTGGTAAAAAGGTAATTTGATTCACTTTAATCATGTTTAAAATGGGCACTTCTACATTCCATTTAGTTGGACTCTAGAAAGGATGGTGGAATTGTTCCATGTATTGGAGGAAGAACATTTTATAGCTGGCTCTCAAGTAGAATCTGTTTGGTGAATTAATTGAAGCACTGTTATTCAACTCAGCTTTCTAGATTTACATCATATATAAAACCACAAACTAATCATGACAACTTTTCACAACTTGCTAGGCTAAAATATGATAGATTATTGTGCTTTATATACACAAGTGAAAAGTCAGATTTAGCCTTATCAGATCTAACTGAGAAGTCTTAATTTCAGAAGACAATGTAGTACTCCTAATCTAAATCAGGAAGAGTTTTAAAAAAACAAAAGAAATATAGACACAGTTGGAACAAGAAAAAAGTTGCCTCCCTAAACATACACATTTTAAAAATTTGTTGGTTTTAATTAGCAAGGCTAGAGTTAATGTGTTTAATAGATTATTTTAATTTTCCTGCTTTCATTACTGCTGTATTTCAGTACTTCCCAAACATGAAAACAATTATAAATTGCTTTACTCTTTCATCTCCTATTGTTATATGACAATTATTGAGGAACCATGGAATGAATTATAGTTTCCTACCACCAAATAAGCAACTCCAAGAAGGAAAGAAAAACACTTTCATTTTTTCAAAGCTAATAAATTTATTTCAGATTTTTCACATGTGCTGTAGTTAGTATGCATATTAAAGCTTTTACAGCATTTATTTATGAAGTTTATAAATTGCTTCAATTCAGTTGGACTGTAGTAGAACATAACCTTGAACCCTGGTTGAAGTACAGTATTTCAAGAAAACTCTGCCCACAATCCAAGTTTGTTCCTGATGGGGCTCAAAGATGATTCAGCCTTCCATCCTTCTGAGGTCAGTAAAATGAGGACCCAGATTTTGGGGGACAATATGCTGACTCCATAAACCTCTTCGAGAGGGCTGAAACACATTATGAAGCAGTATATTAGTCTAAGTGCTACTATTGCTGTTGAGACAGCAGCAAATTTGATTGAGTTAAAAAAGGCCCATTGACTGCATCAAAGCTTATTTTCTTCCATTTTGCTGGTGCAAGTCAGCCTCTTCAGCTCAGTGTGAACTCAGCTCAGGTCCACTATGAGTTAGGACATGAAAGCTAGGACCACTCATTGCTCCCGATATAAGGCCCTCATATAGTCCACAATCCCTTTTCTTAGACTACTCTTATTTCTGTTAGGATTTCAAGACAGTAGAACATAGCAGCATGATATATAAGTTGTGTTCCTGCAACATATTTACCCATAATTAAACCATGGCTTACAACATTCAATGAATGTCAATAAATTTTCTAGATTTGTGCAATGCAACCCATAAAATAACTACACATATGAAGTTCATTCCCCATATTTCAATAAAAAAGTTACTAAGGATTCAGCATGAATACAGCCAATATATAGTTTATAGTGGCATCTGTGGAGGTGATGATAGTCAAAACCTGCAGAAAGGAGATAGATGCAATAGCACAATCTAAGCTCCAAGACTTTTCTACCTGTATTAATGTCACCTGCATATACAAAAGGGGCAGGGCTTCGATTGTGATGTTAACCATGTCATCTTTCAGACCACAGCCCCTGTCTTCCTATAAACACCCTTTGTACTTTATGATTATCCATATGCAGCTTCCTTTATCTCAATGAATTATTTCCTGATGCAGGCAAAAAATAAAAAATTTAAAAAATTGTTTTAGCAAAGCTTTTGTTCCTTTATTAAGTCTAGTGATAGTCAATACTGGAATAAAAATCATGTAAATTTGTCCTAAACATATATTCTTTGCTAGGGTTCACAGATACACTATCATAGGATAGCATTCTTCAAACTGATATCATGTATTGAACTCACATTTTCAGAATTACAGCTACTGGCCATGCTAATTGGGGATTTTTAGAGATATAGGCCTCAATCTATCCAGCGGGCATAAGCTGAGGAAGACTACTATGAGTTGTTTATAATGCTTTCCTATCTTCACAGCTGGCATTCCTCTCTTTCTGATTATTATGGTCTAACTGATTAATGCATTAATCTACTGATTTTCTTCAAGCCTATTCTACTGAGAATTATGGCACAGTATCTTGTGAAGGGTTGACAATTTTTACACTAAGCAAACGTACTTAAACTCGGCATATAAAAGATTTTAAATGGCTAGAACTCTATGAAGATGAATAATTGCAATCAGTTTAGATGACTATAATTTTGTCAACTATTTTTCTAAACTTTATTATTGAAACTTATTATTTTGCTTGAACATCAAACTAAAATTGGATTTTTGTCCTTTCTGATGGACAATGATGAATTATGGAAGAGTAGATAAAACTAATAAAGCAGATCAAGTCTTGACCCACATATACAATTGAATTGACATATTCCTTTAAGAGCACAGAATGATCCATCTACCAGATGCATTATTGTTCTCCACTCTGTTTTAACTGACAGCCTCCAATTCAGAGCCATTTGTATGAATGTGTTTGCCATCTCTATAAATGCAAGCCTAGCTACTAAATTGTCAAGAACAGAGAATGAATGTAGGGAAATTGCCACAGGCGATTGAATAAAATTAACCCATACTATGACAAGATGACACTCTGACAATTTAATTGCTGCATCCCATCTATAATTAAATACTGCATCTGAAAGCAGCTACAAAGTTGGAAAAAATATAGGGCTAAACCTACATGCAAGAAAATCACAAATACCTTTAAGAACACACTTCATTATTTTTCAGACGACACAATGTAAAATACTACAGATAAAATGAAGTACACTTGTTCCAACTCAATTCATGTATGGGATTCAATAAACAGGGAATGAAGATCCTGATCTCAGAGGTTGCTGAATACAAGTTCCCCAAAGCCTCAGCTAAGATCTAGTGCAGCAGTTCCCAAAATGTGCCCTAGGGACCCCTGGAGGATATAAAAGACTCTTTCACGAGGTCTACAAAGTCAAATAAATATCTTAACATTTCTCAATTTTAATTTTTAATTTAGTAGTACAATAGTGGTAGATATAACCCATATAAACCAAAAATCAATCATAGTTAAGTATGTAAAGGAGTTCTGAGAACAAAATGTTTGAGAACTGCTAAAGACATAGGTATCTCCATGATGATCATTATCCACATGATGAACGTTGGAACATTGTGATGTGAGCTCAGCCTCAGCCTTTTGTATATGCACTGTCTGTAATGTTCATAAGGGGCAGAAACTTGAGGCACAATGCTAATTTGGTTATGAAGATGAAACCATTGGATTCTATGGATGCCTCTCTCTGGAGTGTCACAAGTCCCTACCCTTGATGTTCAGGGCCCAGCATTCTTACATAACAGCGATAAGAAACCTGTGACCTCCTAAGTATTGCTGAATTAGAAATCCATGTTTCTTTCATTACTGTCCAAGCTACCTCTAGATTGCTGTGCTTGCTGTAAGACCATCTTCATTCTTACACCAGTCCAATTATGGGGTTCAAGCACACCCTTTATTTGCCATATTAGTAATACAAAGTTACCAGGGTCAAGGCTCACCCCTGGGATTATATTTCTCAAGAAACTTTCCAAAGTTTCAAATCAGATGTCTACTGGCAGTAGCACAAATACCTCTTTATAGCTCTTGAACAGCTGTTTATTTTTATTCATTTTATTAATCACATTTATAGGACCATCCATCCCACAAGAAGCAAATCTGGGTGGCATTTGCAATACTGTAAAGCATGATCACTGAGAAGAACCGCTTTATCTAGAAGCAGAACAGCTATCTATTCAGGAGCTTTCTAGGAGTATTTGGCTGAGTCAAACTGAAGACAGTGTTGGGCCCAAAAGACACTTCTGTTTCATGGGCCCCTCTTGACCGTTAGTTCCACTTGCAAATATTAATGCAGGACAGAGAGCAAAATATAAAGCTGTCATCTTGCAAGATTCATGCAGATTTTAAGGACAAATGAATCCAAGTTTCACTTTTGAAATGTCCATAAGTAACAGCTGAAAATACAAACAGAGAAGAAATATCCTAACTACGAATCTCATGAAAAGAACAGTGAGCAGAACTCAGCTAAGGCAGCATCCCCTTTCATTTCAAACTTCTTTTCAAATTAATATCCACCTTCACAGCAGGGTTGAAAAAAAATAATGGCAGCTCCTTTAGCTGAAGAAATATGGTATCTCTCTAGGTTTATGAGCTCTGAGTTTTATCTTACAGGATTTGGACCATGTTCTCACTTTCAGTTTTCTGTGCTCTCTGTCCTTTCCTTTGAGCCAGTTAAGGTCACAGCTGCTTGACTATACAATAATCCAGTGTTTGAACAGACATTTATTTTTAAACTTGTCCACCCAGAAATCCAGAGTTAAAAAAAGAAAGAGGGCAAAAAGAACACTCTTTCAAAAGTTAGTGTGGATTTTTAAAAAATCAATAAAATATTTTTGAAGGAAATAATTGTAATGTAGATGTGCAAGGAATATCTCATTGGCAAGTGAGGTCAGGAAACAAAGCTAACCCTGTTTTTTTCCCCTACCCAGATAGTTAAAAAAAGATTCCACATCAATCCAATACTGTATCTCCATACTGTGAGAATGGAACAAACCTAAGGAAAAAGTGTAATATTCCAAGAAAACTGCAGCACTGTACAACAGTGGCCTCATGCCTGATATTTTCAAACACATTAACAGCTTTGTCCATTGGAAGATGATTAAAATGTCCAAAATGGGAATGAAGATGTTCACCTGGGGCTCTTAGTAAACTTTGTTACAACATTCTCTTATTTGTTCTTTGTTTTATTACAGAAAAGCAGTCCTGCTGCAGTGGGACCTGTCATCCCTAATAAGCATGTTTCACTGTAAAGCATAAATGCTGATCTCTAGCACTTCCCAGCATAGTGGCTGGTAACTAATTTACGGATATATTACTAAGCTAAATTTCATTCCCCAGTCAAGGTTTGCTGAGCTATGGCTTGGTTCACACGGAATTCTAAACATCAATTTCTTGTCCAACGTTATTACTGAGCTCATGCATCATGAGAGGCAAAAAATAAAGCTCATCCTATAATGGCTCAATGCAATATATCTTTCCCGGGCTGAAAGCCACCCTAGATGATTTTAATCAGTCTCTTTTCTGATTAAACTCCTAACTAAGCTCACATAAGATTGCATGGACCATACATATTGCTTCAGGCTCTTCATCTCCTTTTTCTGGTTACCACCAGCTGTCATAAGTCATTATAAATCTGGATGGGAAAAGTGCATGCACATTAGCTTCACAGAAGGAAGGGAAGAGCGGTTTGGAAAACTACACACATAAACACAATATCAGATCTCCCCATCAGGCTGTGAACAGATAACATTAGCCATTCGCAGCCACGTGCCCTCTACGGCTAAAAATCAAATGCGGCTAAAAAAAACCCCAAGCGAGGAAAGGACATTCTGGCAATACATCTGCCCATAGCTCTCTATGCAAAATCCGTGCTTATTCTGCCACTCTCTTTCCACACCCTAGCAGTCATTTCCCTTTTTGCTCTGGTGTGTCCTCGGCTAATTGCTAACACGGTCTCTTCCTCCTCCTCCACCCCCTCACCGCCAACCTGCCGTGTCCCTCCCGTTATCCCCCAACGTCGGAATCCACCGATCTCGCACACAAAGCAACCTCCATCCTACAAGCACTTGGGCGGCTCCCGCGCCCTCCTCGTTCTCGGTAGCACGCGCCCAGAAATGTGGGTTGTCAAAAATCATATCCTACCAGGCCGGATTGCGGGTTGTGGGGCGGAGGAGAGACCCCGTTTGGTCCTCGTCCCTCCCAGCCAGTCACCTCAGCGCCTTGCCATGTCTTGAACCCGCTTGAGGTGGGTGCGCGCGACCTGCGAAGCCCCTACCCGTCCTCTCTCTCTTTCTCTCTCTCTTTCTGCCGGTGGGGCTACAGCCGTGCGGAAAAAGCAAAGCGGCGGGCAAAATGTATATACATCCAAGTGACCAGTCGCGCCTTGCAAAGAGAGCCCGTTGCGCCGAAGCCGCCGCTGGTCCAGAGAAAGCAATCAGCTCCAGCAGCTGCAGAGGGAGCGCCAAGCAACTTACGGGCTCCGCCGAAGAAGGCAAGGGTTTCTCGCTTCGCCCTCCCTCGAGCTCTCGCTTCCTCGAGCGCGCGCGCCACTGCGCGCAACTTGCCGAGCTCGCGCTAACACTCCTGCGCGCGCCAGGAGGAACTGCAACAGCAATAGCAGCGGCGGCGGCAGCTGCCACCCGGAGGCAGGCAGAGACGGCGGCGGCGGCAGCTGGTTGGGGCACGGTGGCGCCTCTCCTGTGTTTCAAGGCGGCCGCAGCACCTGTGACCGCTTGTCACCTAGAAGCGCCCGCCTTCAGCGGTTCTTTCTCCTCCCCCTTCTCTCTCTCTCTCTCTCTCCCTCTCTCCCCTTCCTTCACTCTCTAGTAGCTACGTCGCCCCCTGACGGGGAAACTGTTCAGTCTCGACGCCAGCCTTAGCCAGAAAAGAGAATGGGAGACGAGGCGGCGGCAGGCTTGCAGAGGCGGTTTTGCCCCTTCTCGCCTCGTCAGCAAGAGCAGCGCCTCTGAGAGAATGCAGAAGGAACCGAGGTTCCGGCCTTTCTTAGAGAGGCAGGTCGGCTCAGATGGCAGCAGACGAGGCGCTGCCTCCTCTTGCCTGATGAGCGAGCGGCGTTGGCTGGGGGTTGTGTGGAGGGCGACCCCGGGACCGCGCTACTACAGGACTGAGTGGCCAGAGGTGGAGTGACGTCACTGGGTTCTGGGCTAGTGAAGTCTTTCTGGACGAACTGGGCGGTAGGAGAGCTTGAGGATCCTGCTGGGGAGAGCAGAATAGAATAGCAGCTTTTAATCACTTTGGAAATTGCCTGTTAATTACTTCTAAACTATTAGAAACCTTCACACCCCCAAGTTTGAAAAAAGGAATGGAGTGGAATAGCTGAGTTGGAGGTCATCTAGTCCAACCCCTCTGCTTAGGCAAGAAACCCTCAGACAAATGGTTATCCAATCTTTTCTTAAAAACATCCACAATTGGAGCATTCACAATTTTGGGAGGCAAGTTGTTCCACTGATTCATTGATCTGGATGGGGAGGAACAGGCTCCGACTCAACCCGGCCAAGACTGAGTGGCTGTGCGTACGGGCATCTTGGATAATCTAGGATGTTCCATCACTGGCCATGGGGGGAGAGGTGTCCCCCCCCCCGTGGATAGGGTTTGTAATTTGGGTGTCCTCCTAGATTCACAGCTCAGTTTGGAGGAGCAAGTGTGAGCTGTGACCAGGGGGGCATTTGCCCAGATTCGTCTGGTGTGCCAATTGCACCCCTATCTGGACCGAGATGCCCTACAGATGGTTACCCATGCACTCGTAACTTCCCGAATCGACTACTGTAATGCTCTTTACATGGGACTGCCCTTGCGGACCACCCGGAGGCTTCAGCTGGTGCAGAATGCGGCCACGCGGGTTGTGATCGGAGTATCCCGATACTCCCATGTTACACCCCTCCTGCGCGACCTGCATTGGCTGCTGGTTGCCCTCTGGGTGAGATTCAAGGTATTAGTGAGAACATACAAAGTCGTTCATGGCTTGGGTCTGGGGTACTTGCGGGATCATCTCCTGCCAGCGTCGACTTCCAATCGCCCTGTGCGCTCCCACAGGCAGGGCTTCCTTGGGGTACCGTTGGCCAGACAATGTTGGCTGGCAGCGCCCAGGGGTAGGGCCTTCTCTGTGGGAGCACCCACTCTGTGGAATTGACTCCCCTTAGAGCTCCGGTTGGCTCCTGACCTCTGTTCCTTTCGCCATGACCTAAAGACCTGGTTGTTTCAACAATCCGGCCTGGACTGAAGGGTAAGGGGTGGGGTTTTATTGATATTTTAAATTTAATCGGGTTTTAGTTTTATTGGACTTAGCTACTTGGTTTTAATGTATTTTAATCAATTGTATTTCTAATTTTTACTTTAAGCCGCCCTGAGTCCCTAGGGAGAAGGGGCGGCATATAAGTCCAATAAAATAATAATAATAATAATAATAATGATAATAATAATAATAATAGTCAGGAAATTTCTCCTTCGTTCTAGATTGCTTCTTTCCTTGATAAGTTTCCACCCATTGCTTCTTGTCCTGCCTTCAGGAGCTTTGCAGAATAGCTTGACTCCATCTTCTTTGTGGCAACCCCTGAGGTATTGGAACACTGCTATCATGTCACCCCTAGTCCTTCTTTTCATCAAACTAGACATACCCAAGAGGACAGTCCTTCAAAGGTTTTCGTCTTTTAGGTGGGTAACTGGGATCTTGCAGGCATATTCCTTTCTCCCTCAGCTATTGGCATGCAATGGAATGTAGTATAGAATAGAATTATTTATTGGCCAAGTGTGATTTTGGACACAAGGAATTCGTCTTGGTGCAAATGCTCTCAGTATACATAAAAGAAAAGATACATTTGTCAAGAGTCAAGAATCATAAGGTACAACACTTAATGATAGTCATAGGGTACAATAAGCAATCAAATCATACTAGGAAACAGTCAATATAAATTGTAAGGATACAAGAGAAAAAGTTACAGTCATATAGTCACAAGTGGGAGGGGATGGGTGATAAGGAGTGATGAGAAGATTAATAGTAATAGTAGTGCAGACTTTGTAAATAGTTGGACAGTGTTGAGGGAATTATTTGTTTAGCAGAGTGATGGCGTTTGGGAAAAAACTGTTCTTGGGTCTAGCTGTTCTGGTGTGCAGTGCTCTACCATTGTTTTGAGGGAAGGAGTTGAAACAGTTTATGTCCAGGAATTGAGGGGTCTGTAAATATTTTCACAGCCCTCTTTGGCCAAGCGCTCCTTATTTTAAAAGTTCTCAATTGGAGGCAATTACCAATATTCCGGTAATGTTCATAACTTGCTGTGTCATGCCTTCTTTTGGGGAAAGACTCTCACCGATCCAGACCTAAGTGATACTTAAGCAGGGGAAGAGACTTCAAACACATTCCATGAACATAAAAAGGTTTTAGCTGGATTCTGATGCATACAACCACCACTGTGTAGTGACAGAGTGATACAATAATAGAATTACTAGGTGTAATCACATTCACACAACCACCCTGCTTTCCATCTTATGTTCTGTTTCATGTCTTGCCTTTACATTATGAAAACATCTCAATCCGTAAATAAATATTGGCATGATTTTGATGCAAACATCCAATTAAAGCAAGTTATACATGACTCCAACCAATTTTATTTATTGTTTGCTTGTGCTTGATTTTTAAAAATACTTGAAGACAACACTCACTTTCATATTTCTGAACCAAATCACAAAATGAAACTTGAATAGTATTTGAAATTCTCAATCATTAACAATTTATTTTGGATCTACATAAATATTTGTACAGAAATGTATATATACATGAACATAATACAGAAAATACATAGTTGTCTTCTACAAAATACAATTCTAGGGTCACCTAACTTCAGAACTACTCTAGGTTGTTTATAAATTAAAAAGGAAGAGACAACATAACATCAAAAATGGGAAGACCCTCTTTCTCATTTAGCACCCAACTTAAAGGGGTCTGACAATCACTGTAGCCTAAGACCTGGAGAAAGAGCTATGTTTTCAAGACTCATTTAAGGCAGGCAGAATAAGATCAGTTCAAATCTCTGGTGGGTTGCTCTTGCAGAGGGCAAGTGCTACAACAGAGATGGCACATTCCTGAATCCTTCTACATGACAATTTAATTGGAATCCAGAGCATGCACATCTCTGATTTTATCTAGTAGAAAGAAACCATGGGAATATATAGTCTCTTAGATAATTAGGCCCTATAAAATTTAATGCTGTATACATGTTAATCAGTACCTTGAGTTGCACCTATAAATAACCAGTGCAGCTTACACTTGACAAAACCTGAAGGAGATGAACAGAACAATATTTGTCTATCACTACTTGCTTTGCCACACCTGCAAACTTCCAAGGGATCTTCAAAGGCAACTCAATGTAGAGTTCTTTGGAATAGTCTACAGATGAGATGACTAAGGCATGAATTACTGTAAAGAGCGTAAAGAGGTTAAGGAATGGGCGCAGCTGGCACACAAGGTGGATCTGTGCAAAGACTTCCCTAGCCATAAATGCCACTTGCTTCTTAAGCAGGAGCTGAGAGGCTAGGAATCCTCGTACATTGGGCACCAGCCCTTAATAAAAAAAACGCAGCCCATTCATCCCCAAAGGTAACCCCACCCCTTAGGCAGAGTAACCCATGAGCCCATGATTGAGCCCGAGCCAATTCCTCTCCAGGCCCCCACAGTTTCCAACCACTAGTAGCCTCCAGACACTTGACAATGTTCTTGGCCAGTTGCTTGAGATAAACAATTGGGTCAGATTCATAATTTTCACATACCAAATACTGATAAACACAATCTCCTAACCTTGTAGGACATAAATAATAATAATTATTATTATTATTTCATTTTGTTTTATAATAAGTTGTTGAAGATTCAGTAAATAATCATACTCCTGATCATAGTAGAAAGTTTTGTTTTACAGTCTGAAAAATCAGTGGTATATGTCTTTTTTTTATTTGTCACAAACAACTATCAAGCATGTTGTAATCATAAACTGTTGGGAGGCCATTTTGTGGGAAAGCTTGCAATATATTCTCAAAATTTCACATGTATTCACCTGTCTAAAATGCTACCTACTCCCAATATAAATTATACTGGAGAAGAAAAAAACATTTGAATTCTGTGTTCTCCCTGTAATGTTGTTATTGTTCCTCCTCTTCCTCTTCCTCCTCCTCCTCCTCAATCAATTAGCCAAAATGAGTTGGATTGACCTCACAGATATCCCACTCATGGTATTGGATTTTAACTCTAATATCTTTCAATGGGAAACAAGTGTAACTAACACTCTAGCATGGGTGTCAAACTCAATCGCATCGTGACGTATTGCGACAATTTTTCCTTTGCGGAGCTGGGGTGGGCGTGGCCTGAACATGACGCATCTGGCCCTTGGGCTGCCAGTTTGATGGCCTCGTCTAGACTAAAGCCTATATAGTGTTTCAGCTTCCTCAACAAATAGTTCTTCAGTTCCATCTTTCTTTGGAAACATGCAAAACAACCTTTCCTCTTTGATTCATGAAGACTACCTTATTCTTTTGGGAGTCTTTTGTAATAGGTATATAACTACTTCAAAATCCAAAATTCTGGCCTTTTTGCACTCCCAGTTCCAGTAGTCACTGTTTCCTTAAATTTATTGTAATGTTAAAGCTCTCCCATAGCCTCTGTGATTATGGCAGGTGCACATATGTCATCCAAGGAAGTAAATCAATTCTTACATACAAATTTTCTTTCTACATGTTTTCTTTAAAATGTAGTGTGTTTTACGCTTACATTATGGATAGTTTTGGCTCCCTAATGGTATGCCTGGAAAATATTCAGCAATGGTTGCTATTTTAAAAAAAACTTTGTATTTATTGGAGACACACTTCATGGAGAAACATTCACCACAGTTAATACTGAATCAAGCTTTTGACATACACAGTTTTAGAAACATTGGCATTCATATGGATCTGTTTTTAAAATGGCCCGGTCATTTTTGAAATGGCAAACAAAAGAAATAGGCTGCCAATTTAAGAGAAATAACATTAGTTTCACCAAAATGGAAAGAAAGAGAAGAAGGAAGGGAGGGAGGGAGGGAGGGAGGGATATTTTTTCCTAGATATTTCTAGCAGGTTCCTGGATAGGAAATGCATAGTGTTATAAAATTTTTATAAATATTGTGAATACTTCTTAGTTAACATAGTTTAATTTATTCCAGTGACATACTCTCAGACATTTCTGTTGGCAAACATCTAGACTTAACACTACACTTTGACAGTTTTATTAAAGTTTCATTTTTCAAAATATGTTACCTTTGGCATTGGCAATCCAGTGCCAAATAGGAATGGATTTAAAATATAAAATACATTGCAAGCCTTATTTAGACTAAAACATTAAAAAAAACATTTCCACATAACACATTCATGCCAAATGCAAGCATCAGGAATAAAATACACATGACTTCCTTTACCTCAGATGTGAAGCAGTTTTTTTTCCCACATAGATACATACCTTTACTTGACTCTTATGTTTGAAATACAGTTCATTCCACCCACCACAAAAAAATTAACATGAATTAAAATAATTTTAAAAATGTTTTTAATTGTGCTATGAGAATATAAATATGTTATAATTGGTTCAGAGAAACTGATATGAGCTAATGTTAGTTGGCTTTCCAGTTTGAAAGTACAACTTAGTTTTGCATCACTCTAAACCTGCTACAATATATAAAAACAAAATTCCTTAATTCTTAACTAAATATTATGTTTCTATTGAGGGGAGGGGAACTTTTAATAAAGAAATAAAATATGCAAACTTTATGTCTTGTGAAAGGTTTTTTTACAAAGATTATTGTAATAGTGAAATGAAAAATTGAGTCAGTTACAGAAAAGTTGCTAATAACATCTAAATCTACCTTGTATAGCATTCTCAAAATGCTTCTCATTCTATTAAAAACATAATGCAAATGAATATCTCATTAATGGACATTAAATACTCTAATAATGTTATTTGACTCTAAAGAAAAATACTATATATCTGTACATTGCAGTGCATTAAAGATATTTTGTATAAAGTATAGTGCAATAAAAGTTGAAAGTAAATGTTTTCTTCAAGTTAAACTTGGCTTCCAGTGAACTTTGGCAATATACTCTTAAGAGGTGTTCTGGAACTGCAAAAAAACAAAACAAAAAAGAATGGTAGTTATATGTATCTATGGTTGCCCAAACTGCATTAAGAAAGGTTTTTCATTAAGTGAACTGATAGTTTAATGTAGACAAATCCTTTAAAGTGACCTAATTTAATATATTGCCACAAGACGAGAACATCTGCCTAGATCTCACAAAAATAGATGAATCCTAAAATATGCTGTGGAAATTGCTCACAGAGGAAATAGGAAATGCCTTCTGATGAACTATATATTGTATTCCATATTCATCACTAGCTTTCATAATTATTCTCCAACTGAAAGTTTCATAGAACTAGGGATGTTGATACCATATCTGCTTCCATCTGCTTGAGTCAGTTTCCATCATTTTTCCTCTTTCAGTTTATGTAGTCAGCATAACATTGCAAAGAATATGTGTACTACATAAAGCTGCTTTTTATTAAATAAGCTTGGGTTTGGGGACAAAAGCAAGATAGGAATATCACCAAGGTACTTTGTTTGAAGTTGGCCTCTTGCAACAACACAAGTTTCTTCACTGTGATAATTTTATTTCTAAAGCCCAGCATAAAAAGAGCATGTTATAGGAAAGGGCAAATTAGCTCCAAGAGATTCAGCGCTGCTGATTTGGCTTGGTAAAAGCCTGCTTGTCCCAGCTATAAATAACTTGAGTGTGAGGAAAATCTGAGCTTCCCAAGGAAATTGTATTAGGATATGACAAACAGAAAATAAAAGCCATTTAGAAAATGTGTCAAACTTCCTCTGATAAACTGCTTGCACGTTGTTTCATTTGCATATAAAGTTTGTGGTACTTCTCTAGGCTGATATCTTCTCATGCCATTTTAAAACAGAAAATCCCAATCTGGATTTCACTTGCATTCTTTTTATATTTAAAACTATTAAAGACAATACAAAGTTTATATATGTGGTTGGTTCTGATTATTTAAAAGAAACCCCTCTCTGAAAAATATTAAACTGAATATCTAACACACAGTTTGAAAACTATCTGGAAGGTTGTGAAACAGTTTTTAGAATCTTACATTACCACTAATCTCCTAGCAATTTCTTATTTTGAATTACACTATTGTAATTCAAAATATTGCCAGAAAAATGGGAAATACCTTTTCATTGTAAATTGAAAATTTACTTATTTTCTCCAACTTGGTGCTCTCAAGAACTGCAGCTTCCAAATTACCGGTTAATGTGGCCTTCAAATGTGTGGGCCATTTATACTTCAGTCTTACTTTTTACATATTTGTGGACTACAGTGCAAGTTGGCATTCCTAAAGACCCTCTTCCCATTTCAGGATGAATGGATGTTGGTTGCTTTGGTGTACTCAACTGTAGTAAAACTGGTTCTGCAGCAGATGTAATCACAGGCTGAGGGCATCTCACAATTCTCTACTAGAGTGCATGGTTTCCAGACAGTGTGAATGTCATGAGAGGATATCCAGTGGGCTAGGCAATTTCTTCTGCTTTTATAAAAGCAGAATAGTAGAACTACTATGTTTCCAAAGCTGCTTCCTTGCACAGTAAGTACCAAATGCCAACTTGTTTCAGTCCAAAATTAAGCATTACTTTGAAATAGTTTTTATCACTCGGGGTCTTTAGCTCTAAAGGCAGCTTTGTGCATATTTTTTCCCTGCATGGAAACCAATGGGTTTTCATGTAAAAGGTATTCCCCCATAAGAACACTAAAGCCAATGCACACTGGACTTGTTAAGGGATGAATCGGATGTATATTAAAGCTCCTACCAGATTGTTTCCTAGGGTACATAATACATTAAAAACATTAATGTGCAGATACTGTATAATTATCATCTTCTGAACTCAAAGTAAAGCTCCTTCAGGACAGGTTAGCTGATTGTCCCAACTTTCAATGGCAGTAGGAAGTGTTTTGTCTCATACCTATTAGTACACAAGGTCTGTTGGTGTATGGTTTACTTTACCTCTATCATCCATTTAATCCTTCAGTGGTAAGCATTTGTTTTAGTTGGGAGCAAGTAGATACTTACAAAGAAACAAAAAAACCCAAATACAAAGCACAGGAGATAGGGAAAACCTGCAAATTATTATTATTTTTTCCTGAAACTTTGCTAATTGCTAAAAAAACCATATGTCCCAGCACAGAAAAGAAAGAACCATGTGGTTGTGTAGCAGGGCAATGGCTAGCCCAAAAGAATTGTTTGAACCACTTACCAGGCCTCTCCTAACTACTTATCAGTTTTCTTGGAGCTGATTTAAACTAAGACAAAAAAGGAAGTGTAAATCATAACATACCCATTGCTCCAGCAATCTATGTTTCAGATCTATTCCAAATCAAAGAAGGCAGGTTTACTGTTCCCTCAAGCCCTTTCTAAATGGAAAACATCTTGGTCTTAATTTATCAGCATGCAGAGTTCCATTTGGGACCTGAGTTGCATAAGAAATATTTCTTCCACAAAGAACTCAGATTCTTCTACGAACTGATAGCTACTGAATGGACATTACCCCCACTGATCATAAAGACTGCATTTTTTTAAAAAAGAGGTAGTTTTAAGGCCAGGACAACAAGCAAGCAGCACAGCTATCATAGGATTCCCCCCCACACTTCTCTTCTTGTGTCCTTTTGATTTGACTTTATACATTTGCTTCTTTGCTACGCTGGTTTCAACAAAGCCAATAGTTGCATCTCTGCCATATGTGGGATACTAAAGACTTGGCTGTGTCCCCTTGACTTGAAGAAAAGGAAATTCTTTATACAATCTACTCGACTATGATGAAAAATTATGACTGTTTTTTCTCTATTGGGTAATAACAGTAGACAAAAATAACTATAAACCACAAAATTTTTTGCAGTTTGTTTGTTCATAGCTCCCATGACTTTGTTTCAATGTTCTAAACCTATAACAAATGTTTATAGTTCTTATCATTCTTAAGAGGCCTTTGCCGGATCCAATAATTATGGACAATTTTCATCCAACTTCTAACCTTCCCTATTTGGGGAAGGTTATGGAGAAGGAGGTCAGTTTACATTTGGAAAGGCCTCTGGGACAAAGAGAGTCTGGAGTCTATTCATTCGGGATTCAAATCTGATTATAGTAATGAGATGGCATTGACTGCACTTACCAATGACTTGGTGG
This sequence comes from Naja naja, assembly GCA_009733165.1. Lineage (NCBI taxonomy): Eukaryota > Metazoa > Chordata > Lepidosauria > Squamata > Elapidae > Naja > Naja naja. Next base: position 70,431,803 of record CM019148.1, read on the forward strand.
GCTCAGAGTGATTTGGATAGTAGAGCCTTGTGGTCCTCCATGATTGCTCAGCAGCCTTCAATATAATCAATCATAGTATCCTTCTGGACCAACTGCAGGGACCTGGAAGCACTTCCTTCCTCTGAGGCTGATTCAATTCAGTATTGGTAGAAGGACAGAAATCAAGCCCCTGCCATATGAGTGCCCTAGAATTCTACCATCTTTCCATATCTATTTAACATAAAGCCACCTGGGGAGATCATCTGCTAGCATGGGATGTGGTATTATCAGTACACAGATGTTCCTAAGCTGTACATCGGCCCCGGGCCAACTGGGTGAAGCTAAAGTTGTTTCCCAGTGCCTGGGGCTGTTGGAATTTGGATATGGGAAAACAGGCTTCAGGTCAACTCTGGAAAGACCAAGCAGCTGTGAGGTTACAGCCTTCTGGACGTGAAGACTTCCCATATTTAATGATAACCTTAAGTCATTATTCTATGATACTATATTATTCTAACTCAACATCTTCACCATGTCAGTTTCAACAAAGCCAGCAATTGAGTCTCTGCCATAGCTAGGACCCTAAAAACACTAAAGGTTTCTTATAGTGTCTTCAAAATATATATTATCTAAATAGATGTGATGCATTTTAAAAAAAACACAGGGAAAGCCCATGAAAATAAATAAATAAAAACAATAAACCTGTGCTGTCCAGCCAGTTTACAGTTAATGGGTTAGTTAGTTAAGATTTGAGAGCTGTCCCCTTAAGGGAATGCATCATGGTAAATGTAGTTAAGGTATCCTGGGAAATGTAGTCCATGTTATGTGGTCACTTCTGTAATCCTGATTGGTCACTAAATTGACCCTTGTTGGGTTGAAGGAGACTCCTTCACTCTATCCTGAATCCTGTACCATGAGGACAGTAATCATTACTACAATTATCATCATAGTTATCATCATAGGGATGAGAGTTTAATATCTTTCTACACCATGATTCAGATATGCAAAGGATTGGACATTAAGAAGAACCTCATCATAACTGAGTTGACAGGATGCCTGATGAACCAATAAAAAAAGACTTTGTATAGATGCTTTGTGGAGTTGCTCTGTCTGCTTTATACTCATCCAGGGCATAAAGCAGAACAAAACCAACAAAGTTAAAACTAACCAAGGAAAAAAGTTCTTCCAAAGAATGACTAGAGATAATCTCAGCATATAGGGATAGGAATATCTACAGGGATGGAGGAAAGAAGCTTTAAAAAGTCAGAAGGGCATCCCCAACCACGTGATTGAAACCCCCCCTTTATGTACATTAATGTCATGGCTACAATCTTAACTTTTTATACACTGTCCCCAAATGACCTTTTCCAGGGAAATATGAAAGAGAAAGTATGCTACAAGAATTCTATCAGGCTGGGCACTGCAGTTATTGCTTCCCCAACAGTTTTTAAAGGAATTAAGTGCCTAGAACAGATTATTTTCCTCTGATTGAGCTTAAAAGATTTGATAAAACAGGGCAATTTTTGTTTGATAAGGCATGAGCCCAGGTGTGTGTGTGTGTGCACATGCGTGTGTGTGTGTGTGTATGTCAACTCATAAAACATTTTGTATAAACATTTTAGAGTTGACAACAGAAAGAAGGGGGGAGTTTCAAAGAGCAGGCAGCAGTGTGGAGTCGAAAGTACATTCCATTCATATTTTCTTCAAAGACTGTTTAGGTCAGTGGTTCTTAACCTTTTTGAAAGAATCAACCCCTTGAGCCATTGAGGAAGTTGTCATCGCCCCCTCCCCCAACATAACCGCGCCCCTGCCACCTCTTAGCGTCCCAAGGGTCAGCAGAGGGTGCTAAGCGCGCAGGGGGCGTTCGAGACGCTGGCCCTGCAGGTTCACCCATTGACTGTTGTACTGCACCTGAACCGGCACCTTGAATGCAGCAGCATGTTGGGAATCGCCCCCTTCCGCTCCTTCACCCCCACGCTTCCCTTTTCGCTCCATCGCCTCTGAAAAACAAAATTGCCCCCTGTGGGGCGATATCACCCAGGTTAAGAACCACTGGTTTAGGTGACTGAAGCTTCTACCACGAAAATCTAATTGGAGAGCATGATTGATGATTCTTGGCTATGGACATTTTTTGTTGGATGATACACCGAGAGGGGGGTGGGGGAAAGCAGGGTCAAGGGTGACAGTGAATTACATATCTCAGAGTTGGCTACACTCAGTCTGTGCTGAGCTTGAAGAATAGATGACAGGCAGGAAAATCCCCTTCCCCATTTTCCTCCCGTTCGCCAAAAAGCCTTCCATGAACCTCCCAAAAAGAGGTAAAAAGCAAAGTAGATGGCTGCAGAGCTGCCGGCTTCGGGGAAGGGGCCCAACAAGCAGAAGTACTGTGCCCAGAAAGAGAAGGGCAAAAGTGGTATTTGTGCTTCCCCAAGGGGCCAGAGGGCTGCAGCTGCAACAAGACAGTTCCCCCTCACTCCCGCACAGCCACTTGTACTGGCATGCCCATCCCCCAAAGGCTTTTTGGGGTAGAGGTAATATTAGGCTCACATCCCCCCCAAAATTAGCGTTCAGCTTATTATTGGGGTGGGTCATGTTTTTGGAGATGCATGGTAGTATGATATTTATTTATTTATTTATTTAATTTATTAATTCAACTTATATGCCGCCCCCTCTCCCAAAGGACTCGGGGTGGCTCACAGCTAAAATACAATACCAACAATAAATTAACCTAAAATTAAACAAATTGAAGCCAATTAACTTTAAAACCCCAAAATTAAAATAAACAAACCCAAAGAGTCAAAGCCCAGATTGTAAAATAGCCAGGTTTTAACTCGCGGAAGGTGCGGAGATCGGGAGCCAGCCGGAGCCGGATATCATTGGCATATAATTTCAAATCAATACCTTGTGCTGCTAATTTAATTTTTGAAATTTTATTTTACTGATGCATCTTACTTGCCAATGGCTCAAAGGCCAATAAGAATAAGGGATGAGGTTACGACATGGTCTTGTCACATTCCTTATGGTACATTTTGATGCTAAATTACCATGTGTTATTATCTTTATTTCTTGTTCTTTATAAATATTTTGTATCCATGTTAAAAAGTTAGAGCCACTAGAGTGTAAGCATGAAAGATCATTCCAAATTGGGCCTTGGTGGTGCAGGCTGTTAAATGCCTAGCACTTAAGTTCCAGCTGCCTGCAATTAGTGCAGGCTCGAATCCCACCAGGCTCAAGGTTGACTCAGCCTTCCATCCTCTGTAGGTAAATTGAGGATTAAGATTGTTGGATTCCTTGTAAAATGCCACTAATAAGCAGGCATATACAATGAATGAAGGCTATTGCTGAGTGCATTGGGTTGTATCCCAAAATGTGCCTCTGAGTCTTTGGAAAGGTGGATATAAATGTAATTTAAAAAAAAATTATCAAGATCTTTGTCTGCATCAAAACAAATATAATTGTCTTCTTCCTCCTCCTCCTTCTTCCTCCTCCTCCTCCTCCTCCTCCTCCTCCTCCTCCTCTCCTCCTTTTCCTGTCCTTCCTCAAGCTCATACCAGGACTGAGAGAAGGATGGCAGGCAGGAAATTCCCCCTCCCCATTTTCCTCCTGTTTGCCAAAAGGCCTCCATTCCGAATGCTGAAGGTTTGGAATGGACAGCATGTCCAGCTGACCGAGTCTGGCCTTCTGCACCTCAAAAAAAGTAAGACCACCTCAAAAATAAGCCCAAGTGCTTATTTTCAAATCTAAAAGACTCAATCTTATTTTCTGAGAAACTAAGTAGATAGATAGATAGATAGATAGATAGATAGATAGATAGATATTTTTTAGTATCTGAAGATCTTTCTTGTTAATTGAAAGCATTCTACATCTGGAATGAATAATAGAGTCATGTGCTGTTTTTAATTGGAATTAGAATATATAAGAATTTTGCTGGCAATTATTTATACTGGAACTTTTTTTTTTTGCTTTTTTTTGTAAAAAAAAATGTAAGAGGAAGTCATGCAGACTTCCAAGTCTGTAATGCAGCAAGCAATTCCAGTTCTTTGTTGCCAGAACATGTCAAATGATACTTGAAGCTCATCACAACGTTAAAACAATGCATTTGATATCATCATCTTCATTACCATCATCAGTTACCAGCTTGTAAGGTAGACAATGACATGGTCACATCCAGTGTATATACAAAGCCATTTTATTAATCAGCTTTTATTTCATTGTTCTTAGTCTGAGCTTGGAAAGCAGCTTCTGCCCTACATTCCTAGGAAGTGAATAATATCGGTGGAGATTACCCTCTAGTACCACATCTATTACTAACAGGCCATTATACAGATTGAATGCAACCTAATTAGGAAATGCTGGAGTCAGCTGGGTGGGGATGTGGGCTGGTAAAGAATTGTTTTACATGAGCTTTGCTTGTTATATAAAGAGTGTTTGTAGTGAAGGAGTTGTGAAAGGTATCCTATGTGGTTTTCAGTGTTGAGCTTAGATTTCACAATCAGATCTCACATTCCTTATATGAGTAAGGCCTGACATCTTCTCATATCTGATGGCCAGGGCTTAAAGGCAGGAAGACAGAATTTATGTAAACCAAATTTTGCTATCTACTTACTTGTGTTTAATTATAGGGTATTAATGAGTAGGTTCTAAAATTTTGAGCACTTAAGGGAGTATTCCATTGAGGCTTGTCTCTATCATACACAATTCTATTTGGATTGTCTCTGAGAATCTGGGCTGGAATTAAGGTTTGTTGCAATTGCAAAAGATGAAAAGTCCATTTCCCCTATCTTTTTGTCCCAGACAGGAAGAACAGTGGTTAAGATACCTGGTCATGTAGTGTTGATATTAAAAAGAACCTGAACATGCCTTCTTCATCAAGTAGGTGACAAAGATAAGGATTTTGAGGAACAGTATCTGAGGATTTCTAGCTCATAGGTACCATAATGAAGCTCGAATATTTGGGCCACCAAATGAGAAGAGAGGACTCATTGGAAAAGACTCTGATGGTGGGAAACATTGAAGGCAAAAGGAGAAGGGGACAGCAGAGAATGAGATGTTTAGATAGTGTCACTGATGCAGCGGGCACTATCAGGAAGGTAGTGGAGGATAGGGGGCTTGGTGTGCTGTGGACCATAGGTTGCAAAGAGTCGGACACAACTTAGTGACTGAACAACAACCATCACGTGGTTTCTCACCATCCTATAGTGCGTTAAAACTGCTATCCAATTTTAGCAAACACATTGTTACAAGATCTTGCAATTCTTTTGCACACTCTATTTAATCTCCCATGATCATTCTTTTCCCACACAAATATCCTGCTATCCTGTTTTTAAATGGCAGGGACAGGAATTGCATTTTATGGTGACCAACTTAGTCCTTACAACTTTTATGACATACACATTTGTTAATCTTTAGGTGCCACAAGATTCTTCGTTCCTTTCATTGCAACAATTAATATGTATATTCTTTGGGAATTAGAATGGTATCATGCCTGAAATGCTGACTAAGTATTTCATTAGGCTAAATGGGGATTGAATGGAGGAAAGAAAAAGCTGGTCTTACATTCCATCTTAAGAGTTGTCTGTATATGGATTAAGACAAATATTTACTCAAGTACAGACTGCGATATGTTACTATTCTAAAATCTACATATTCTATGCTCAGCAGCACATGCACACAAATTTCATAGTGCATGAAGAACTTAACATACTCATTGCATGTGTTTGGGAGAGATAATAATCAGATCCCAGAAGTTAATATAAGCTTTAAAGAGGGAAGATGCTTGTCTAGAGAATTTGATTTCTGTAATTGGTGTCTGTTGCATGACAGCTGACTGTCTAGATCTTTGAATGGCTAAGTTGTAATCTCTAATTAAAAGATTAGTGATACATGTCCAGTTGGATTCCATTGTGGGCGCCATTTTTTCTTTTTCTTTTGCCTGACATGTCTGCTTGAAGCTCTGTGTCAAGTTTCTCCTGGGCAGGCTGAGGTGAAACCAAGGAAATAAGCACACAGGAATCCAGGAACTTCTGGTAAATAATTTATTGTGGAAAAAGATAAGAAGTCATTACAAAAAGAATTCCAGAAACTGCAGTGTATCAAATGCAATTCTATTTACAACGATATCAAACTTTGTGGTTGTGTATACTTTCTCACACCTGAACTATGCAAGAAGCTAGATCAGAGGTGTCAAACTCGCGGCCCATGGGCCGGATGTGTCACATGCTGGCCCCATCCCCACCCGGTTTAGCGAAGAAGAAAAAAGTCCCAATCATCACGTGACGATGCTGTGATGACGCGAGTTTGACATCCCTGAACTAGATGGTCCTCTCTTTGGGCAGTAAGTCCAGTTTCCATCTGTCAGCCTCCAAGAATTCTTCCTGACATCTTTAACTGCTTGACTTTTGCTGGCTGCCATGGAAATGCGGGGGAGGGATAATTGGGCTTCTTGGGGGGATGGGTGCTGAAGGTTGAAGTTGTGTAAACTGTAAAAGATGGGACACTTTCCTGCTTTCTGCGCAAACACAGCCACTTATCTTTTCTAGGCCAAGGTCAACCATCTTGGCATACCAGATGTGTGAGACGCCACCTGAAGATGTAACCCACATGACATTATACACACCTCAAATTAGATGTCCAGTTTGAACTGTTGGGTGAGGGGACTTGGGATAATTTTCAATATGTAATTTCCGCGCCTTTTGCCTCAGATCTTGCTTTCTTTTTGTAGCTATCACTTCATACCCAGTAAAAGTACCTTTCTCTATTTTAAATGGAGTCTAAGGTTTTCTTTCTTGGATGTTGAATGGAGGCACAGCTGACACCATCTATTTCTTATTTTAGCAACAGACAGGTCTAATATCAAGTTGTTTTTCTCTGACTGTGAGAGAACTAACTCTTACCCTTTATTTCTTGGCTGCCATTCACTATCTTTTTTTCTACTCAGAGCGGCAAGAGATGCCAACAATACTCAAAGCTTCCAGGTATCCATCAATCCTCATGCAGAGAGAATCTCAGGCAAAGCATCCTTGAATAGCTTCATCACATTGAAAAAAGTGGGTACAATACAATTCAGTATTTAGGGAGGAAAGGAATGAATGTCTAGTGCTGTCCACTCACCAGGGCAGGTCAGATAGATTTCCCTGCAGGGAGAGATTCAAAGAGCTCCAATGAGTCACCCTAAAGTCCATCTATGCCAGTTTCTGTTTCTAAGAGAGATCAGTCGAGTGCCCCTGAAATACTTAGAAGCACCACAGAATGAATTAAAACATTTTTATTTATTTTTATCCTCATATTAGGAGACATGTTTGGCCCTGGGGCAACCACTTAGCTCTTTTGCTGAAAATACAGGTCTGCACTGATCCTCCACCAATCTGCCAAATTGTTGGCCAGAGAGAAAAGAAAGCTTGTTGCCATCGGTGCATCTCGTAGGATTGGATTTGGGTGGATCAGTCTTTATATGCTCTGTGTTACTTCTGCTAGCAAGCAAATGTTTTGTTACTGCAGGATGTGATGTGCTGCTTCTGGTGAAAGAAACATCCTCATGACATTAAACGCAGAGGTGAATGTTAAGAGGCTGAGATGGCAGAAAACCTTTCAGTGGTTTTGACAGCAACCTGCTAATTAGCAGGGTGTACCATCTAAAGAGTGCCAGGCGTGAAATTTTTAGAGGAGACTCCCTGTGGCAAAGAGGCCAGGAAAAGAACACAGATTACCTCTTTCTTCTCAGTTCTAATGATAGATGTTTTGATTATTGATGGCCTTTCTGAGAAGCCAAAGTATTTTTCTACACTAGCAACACCCTGGTGTCTACCATTCCCTCTCCATCCTTAACCCTCTGTCCGATTCCATTCTGGTTCTCCGATAGCAATGGAAATGAACTATGCCTTGGTCACTAATGCAGAAAGCTCTCTGCCCAGGTGTGCAATGGAAAGCAAGCAAGCAATTTGGGTCTCTACCTATTGCTAGCAGGCAATAGAATCTGCAGAAACACTCTGGAGCTTAAGGGCCTTCCCAGGCTATTAGAAAAGCCTCTTTAATTGATTCTGAGCGCTACTAATGCTTTAGCTGCCAACTGAGCTTTAGAAGACCTATTTCTTCCTGCTGCATAATGAGTGGGGGAAGGTAGATTTCTTAAGAGGAGAAAAGTTGAGAAAACTCTAGACATGTACAAAGTTATAGACACCAAGATGCAATATTTATTTATTTATTTATTTATTTATTTATTTATTTATTTATTTATTTATTTATTTATTTTATTGGACTTGTATGCCGTCCCCTCTCCAAAAGGACTCGGAGTGGCTCACAACTAAAAACAATAAATTAATTACTTAAAACACTATTAAACATTACAAGCCCAATTAATATAAAATCCCAATACTATTATAAAATTTAGAAATTTAAAACTACCCCCCCCCAAAGAGGTCAGCCCAGCCCGGCCTGCTCAAATCAAATATGCAATCAGATATCAGGAAAAGCTCTGGTGGTGGTAAGGGGGGCTGAAAAGAGAGGTTTAGAACTACAGCCTTATTTCAGGTTTACTTTCACCACAACGATAGTCCTGGCTAGCACTTTATCATTGCTATGGAAATCCAGTAGTTTGTATAGTCTTATTTCAGTGGTGGGATTCAAATTTTTTTACTACCGGTTCTGTGGTCGTGACTTGGTGGGAAGGATACTGTAAAATCTCCAGTCAGAGGTGGTATTTGCCAGTACTCCAGACTACTCAAAATTTCCACTACCACTTCTCCAGAACTGGTCAGAACCTGCTGAATACCATCTCTATCTTACTTGTTTTGTGTTTGACTGATATATAACCTTCCTGTCCTACAAGCGCTTAAAGTGCTATACATGGATGTCTCCCCAATTCTAATCTAACACTTTAACCATTTCCCCACCACCATTTTACAAGGCTCAATAACACAGCACTTTTGAGTGTCAGAGTGATTTTCAGGAACCCAAATGATAACAACACTCCTCCAGTCAGGGTTGAAATTCAAAAATTTTCCCTTCTGGTTCTGTGGGCGTGGCTTGGTATACTTGGTATAACAGTAATAGCAACCAGGGGCAATTTTTTTTTACCCATTCAAATTGTCCCTACCACCTCTCCTGAGGTGGGCCGAGGTGGTTGAATTATCAAATGATTTTTTAAAAATTCTGAATTAATAATTTGGTGAATTTACCACTCCATGAGGCAACCTATTCTGCTGGTTGACAGTTCTTATTATCAGGAACTCCTTGTAATCTCTAACTTGAATATATCTCCTTGTAGTTTCAACCCACTAGTCCTTGTTGTGTCATCAGGATAAAAGAGAACAAGTCCACTCCTTTTTCTAATCTAAATGATTTCTTAGATATCTGAAGAGTAGTACCACATCACTCCTCAATCTTCTCTTTTGCAGACTAATCAAATCTCGTTGCTTTCACTGTTCTTCATGGGACCTGGTTTCCAATCTACTCACCATCTCTTCTGAATTTCCTCCAGTTTGTCCATATTCTTTTTAGATAGCAATGTCCAGAACGGGACATAATATTTCAAAGGGAATGGGACTAACAAAAATTGGACAAACATTTCTTATGATGCAGACTCTGTTCTTGTTAATACATTCCTAAATAGCATGTGCTTTGTTAGCAGGTACAGCACACTATTGTATTAGAACATCCAGATTTTTTTCAGTATTACCAGGCCAGGTTTCCCCTATCTTTTACTTATACAAAACTTTATAATGGTGCAGGACTCTTTCTTTACTTCTGTAAGTGTTTGTTTCAGCCCACTGTTAAAGGCATTCTAAACCTTAATTAAGCCTTTCCTATTCTTCTAAAATATTAGCCACTCCTCCTGATTTTGTATAATCTGCAAATTTGATAACGATCAACTCAACCTCTTCATCTCATCAGGGCTGTCAAACTCACTTCATCACAGCGGCGTCATGTAACATATCAGGACTTTCCCCTTCGCTAATCCAGGCATGGCCAGCACCTGACGCATCTGGCCCATGGGCCAGAAGTTTGACAGCCCTGATCTACATCATTAATAAAAGTGTTGAGCCACATATGGCCCAGCAGAGATACCCGTGGCTTTCCACTCTTTACAGCTGTCCAAACCGATGTGGAGCCCTTGGTAAATGCTCTCTAAGGGTAGTCATTCAGTCAATTATAAACCCACCTAACAATTGTATCATCTAGCTCTTATTTTGCCTTTTTTTTTAAAAAGGGATATTGTGAGAAATTTTTTGAATGTTTTGCTAAGGTCAATGCTTTGCTGAGGTCAACATTTCCCCAATCCATTAAGTTAGTAACTCTGTCAGAAAAGGAGATGAGATTAATGTGGCATGACTTATTTGTGATAAATGCATGCTGGCTCATGTTAATTACTGCCTTCTTAATCAAGTGCTCACAAACACGCTATTTAAAAATCTCTTTGCAGACCTTGCCCAGTAGAGATATCAAGCTGACAGGCCTGTAATTTTCTGGATCCTCCTTTTTTAAAAAAGACAAAGCTTCTGTTGCTTTCTTCCAGTTTCTGAAACCTTACCAATTCTCCAAGAGGTCTCAAAGATTACATTTGGTGATTCTGTGATGACCTCCTTTAGATTCTTCAATACCTGAAGATGCAATGCAGCTGACTTTGGTGACTCAATTTCTTTAAATTAGTTAAGTGTTCTTTTACTCTTCATTTGTCTCTCCTGAACCAAAGCTCTCTCCTTCTACCACTGATACAATGATGAGCAGCTAGGGCTTTGTTTCCTTTCACCGAGAAAAAAGATGTAAAATAACAAATTAAGACATTCTGTCTTCTCACTATCACCCATTAATCAATTCATCCTTTCCTCTCTGAGGAATGTTTGCAAGCCTCGGTTCATTATGAGCTTTTGCCTTTCTGCCATAATCCATAATGTTTCTGGCATCCTTTTTTCTTTTTTGGACATACACCCCTGTTTCCATTTCCTATACATGTCCATTTTTTTCTAGCATTTTAAAAAGCTCTGTGTGAATTTGACTTCATCAAAATCTACTCTTCTGAAATTCATTCTACAAGCTTGACTTTTCTCTGTTCCTCTTCCCCTTTTGATACCATGAACTCAAAGGATTATATGGTCACTTCCTCCAAAGATTCCATCACATTCATTTCTTCAGCCAAGTTCTCTCTATAGGTAAGAAATAAGTCCAGGGTAGCAGATCCCAATATTCCTTCTTGACAAATGATGCTGTCAGCAAGGGAGGAAAGGAATTTGTTGGCAATTCAACTTGGCAGAATCCAATTTCCAACAGATGTCAGGTTATTTGAATATCCCATTGTCACTACAACATGCCTTTTTAAAAGTTTAGTCAACTGATACACAAAGATCTTATCCATACTTTCTGCCAATCCAAGGAGCCTATGAACTCTTGCTAGAGTATAACTTTGGTTTTCTCTCTTCTTATTCTTATTCAATCACTTTCAATAGACTGCAGATATTCCAATGAGAATAAAGAATACTAAGCAATGAAACTGGTGCGCCAGTCACTCATGCAGTCATCATCTCCCGTCTGGCCTACTGCAACGCTCTCTACATGGGGCTGCCCTTGAGGACCACCCAGAGACTTCAACTTGTCCAGAATGCAGCAGTGCGGGTTGTGATGGGAGGATCCCGATACTCCCATGTTACACCCCTCCTGCGTGAGCTGCACTGATTACCAGTTGCCCTCCAGGTGAGATTCAAGGTGCTGGTGCTGACCTATAAAGCCCTTCATGGCATTGGACCGGGGTATTTGCAGGAGACCCTGCTCCCAATAGTGGCTTCCCAATACCCTGTGCGCTCCCACCAGCAGGGCCTCCTCAGGGTGCCGTCAGCTAGGCAATGTTGGCAGGCGGCCCCCAGGGGTAGGGCCTTCTCTGTGGGGGCACCCACCCTTTGGAAGCAGCTGCCCCTGGAGCTCCGGGTGGCCCCTGACATCCGATCTTTCCACCGTGGCCTAAAAACTTGGCTGTTCCAACTAATCTACCCGGACTGATGGGGAGGGGGGGGAGGATCTTTTTAGTGGTTTTTAAATTTGTTAAATTTTAAACTTTATTGATTTATGAGATTTTTGGGTTTAATTCATCTTTTAATATTTGTATTTTGTAGTTTTTAGTGTTGTAAGCCGCCCCAAGTCCTCAGGGAGATAGGGCAGCATATAAATCTCATAATAAAATAAATAAATAAAATAAAAGGAGCCTTTTGGATGCTACTAAAAAAGGAGATATTAACAACACAATCAGACTTGCAAGATTCTGTTATTGTAACCAATCTCAATAAAAGTAGTTTTTGCCTTTCTGTGAATTGTCCCAAAGGTGCTTTTTCTTCGTTTCTCTTGAAGACGTTATGCAGTTCACTTCTGAACTGAAGAAGCTTCTTGGATGAAAAGTGAAATGTCTTCAAGCAAAAACAAAGAAAGTCCAGTTGCCTCTTGAAAAAGCACATTTGGGACAACCGACCTGAATGATTAAGAATCCCCACAGACATTCCTATAGAGTTGATTTCCTGTACCAGTCTACCTAGTAGGGTTTGACAGATGGCTTTCAAACTGATCAGTAAAATAAGAATAAGATGTGCTTCTTTCTCTAAGGATTTTTTAAAATTTTCTAAAGTGCTTTATTGCTTAGGTCTACTTCATGGGTGTCAAACTCATGGCGTCATGTTGCCATCACATGATGTTTCATGACATTTTTCCCATTTGCAGAGCTGGGGTGACTTTGGCCTATGCGTGATGCATTCAGCCTGTGGGCCGCCAGTTTGACATCTCTGGTCTACTTTGTGAAGTGAACAATGTCTGTGCATTTACTGAGGGATCCTGATGACATTGTCCTTTTAGAAAAATAGGTTCCCACGTTGTTTGCTTTCCAAGTTAGAGACAGAATATAATTTGATATTTAATCAATCCTTGTATAGGTAGGTATTCAGGGCAGAGGTAAGGGACCATGTGTCATAATACAATTACAACAGGCAGAGCTTGATTGTGATGTCACAACATACACTTTGGCATCAGCATGGTTAGGAACAGACAGCTATGAATCTCCTGCATTATTAACTGGGAGCAAATTCCTATGAGTTCAAATAATGCTTTTACTCAGGATTTCCCATAGCCCAAGATTGCCTATCTTTGTAAACACTCTTTGTAGTAATATACCACAACAGGAATTCATATTTTAGCAGAAAGCCATGAGTAAAAAGGATTTGCATTAATTCTCATGCCCCTGAATGATATAATATGCATTTTTTTTAATTAGCCACAAAACTACTCATGTTTGGAGCCTGGAACTGCAAATGTCAGGCATTCTCTTAAATGTGGTTGTGCTGAACTTTGAGCCTAAACTATGATGTCACTGAAGCAAGAGATCCAAGACAAGAGAACGCAAATGTTAATTAATGTGATTTGCTTAGACTCAGCAGTGCTGAGTAAATGGAGCTTTCAAGTTCTGAAAATATCACTCATGGAAACTGAGATAAATGTAAAAGGCAAGTATTTAAAAGTCAGTAGTCTTGGTTTTGTTGACACTTTGATGTCTTGAGATTCATCTCAATATGCTGTGCTTTTTATGTAGCTGTGGATAATAAAGAACCTTGCTCTTTTGCTTGGTTTTTTCCCCATGACATGGACTTTGAGGATATATCTTACATCCTTTTGATTGTACAAAATGTATACCTCTGTCCCCAGATATAAGTTGAAATCAAGTAAATGATTACTTTAGTCTCATGGATTTCAATGGATCTCCTCTAAGTATGGTTAAGATGGAGCTCATTCCCCTGTTCTTCAACATTGTTCAACAATCATATATATGTTTATCCAAAACTAATTCCTATGGAGTTTGTTAACACCAAATCCAGATAAACGTAGCCTTGGTTTCATTTCAATTCCAAATTCCTGGGCTTTTCTTAGAATTAAATCTCTATACCCCTTCTATTCAAAATGGAAAAATAAGAATCCTTTTTCCTTCCTAAGTATTTGGTTAAGGAATTAAATGTTTGATGACTGATTTGACTCCACATTTGTGAAGGGAATATGGGCAGTTTCACACAAAATTTCCATTCCTCAATTCCTCAAAACAGTTTGAAAACAATCAATGATTGTCTTAACTTCAGCAATCCCAAAACACTGAAGACAGGGAGCCAAAAATGCCATTTAACCAATGTTCCACCCCGTGCTGCCACAGTTTCTATAATAACATTGCCAAACCATGCAACAGAGACATTGAGGATTTATAGCTATCATCCATGTCCTTCCTTCATGTTGAATAGAGCCTTGGTGGTGCAGGCTGTTAATAGCCTAGCACTTAGCTCCAGCTGCCTGTAATTATTGCAGGCTCCAATCCCACCAGGCTCAAGGTTGACTCAGCCTTCCATCCTCTTGGGGTAGGTAAAGTGAGGACCCAAGATTATTGGGGGCAATAAGCTGACTTTGTAAAAATGCCGCTTAGTAATAAGCAGGCATATACAATGGAATGAAGGCTATTGCTGAGCACATTGGGTTGTATGCCAAAAACTGTAAGCCACCCTGAGTCTCCGGAGAAGGGCGGCATATAAATATGAATAAAAATATAAATAAATAAATAAATAAATAAATATACAGTGTATCAATTCATAAATAAATCAGTTCATTCCTATAAGAGAGTTGAAAACCCAGGTAGATTTTTTTTAAATTATTGTCTGGGAAATCTAGAAATGCTAGACACAATGCAATCCTGACAGCCTAAATTGCTAGTTCATTCTGTTCAGTGCTTGTGTGCCTATCCCTGGTGCACCATAGGGGGCAAACTAGAATATACCAACTGATGAGTAGCACTTGGATCACTAGCTCTTCCAGGCTCCTCTGCTGGTTTCACTTCACCTTGCCTCATACTGCATAGCCACACGTTAGCCAGGTCCAGCACCAGTGGTGGGATTCAAATTTTTTTACTACCGGTTCTGTGGGTGTGGCTTGGTGGAAGTGGCATGGTTTGGTGGGTGTGGCAGAGGAAGGATACTGTAAAAAATCTCCATTCCCACCCCACTCCAGGGGAAGGTTACTGCAATATCCCCATTCCCTTCCCACCTCACTAACCTATTTTCCAGCTCTGTTCTCCTGTGCAGGGCAACTAAAGAAGACCCAGCCGATCAGCTCGGACTCGGGAGGCAGAGAATAGATGGGGGTGGGGCCAGTCAGAGGTGGCATTTGCCGGTTCTCCGAACTACTCAAAATTTCTGCTACTGGTTCTCCAGAACTGGTCAGAACCTGCTGAATACCACCTCTGTCCAGCACCAGCTCCTACCCTCTGCACACACAAATGCAGCTAGTTTTTCCCACCAAAGTGGTACCCATTTAGCTACTTGCAATATTGCATGTTTTCAAACTGCTGAGTGGGCAGGAGCCGAGGAGCAAGCAGCAAGAACTCACCCTGTCCCACAGAGCCAGGCTCAAACCACCGGAGTACAAACCATTTCTGGTCAGCAGTTCCAGAATCATTAAGGCACTGCACCACTGTATCCCCTTCGTAGATTTGTATAACAAAATGTGATACTTCAAGGAACTTGGTCTCAAGTTAATAGGATTTTCAAAGCTGTAACCTATATTTTGAATTGTACCAATATATGACCTAGCACAGGTCCTATAACAAAAGGTTGATATGATTCCTATAAATGGTCCTGGTCAAATAGCCTTATCACCCTGTTCTGAACCAGTTGAAGTTACTTTGGAAAACACCATCATAGGTGGATTAAAAGAGATTAGTTAGAGAATATAATTTTGACTAGTGTCTCTCAACCTTGGCAACTTTAAGATATAGGGACTTCAATTTTTAGAAGTGAAGGATGGCTGGGGAATTCTGGGAGTTGAAGTCCACGCATCTTAAAAGTTGTCAAAGTTGAGAAACACTGATTTAGATGTTGCTTCCTGCCTCCAAAAATAGGTTGAATTTTATGGACGCTTGGCCACTGAAAAAATGTGATAGCCAAGTTCAAGGTTAAATCCAGAATTACAACTATATTACCTACTTTTTGGAGCAGAGAGTAACTCCATACCAGGGAGGTAAAATCTCTGTTTTCTTATTAGTCTTTTGACTGACTAGGAACACCTGTTTGTCTAAATTCAACTTCAATTTGTTTGCCCTTTGAAACTGTAATTAGTATCAGATGAGTAAACTACTGAGTCAAATTCTAAAACAAAACACCACAAAACATTAGTCACTTCCTCCTTTCCATTTCAACTTATTCCATTGCTTGTTTTACCATTTTTTCCTAATTGTGGAATGGGAAGAAAGTTTTCATTTACCTTGAAGTCCTTATGAAGACCAAAGCCATTTTACCTTAAAATACAATATTTTTATGCCCAAGATGAGAAAACTCATAGAAGTAACAGGAAATTCCATGAATTCCATTTGGATGAGTTTCTAAATAATTTTTTTGTCAAAGACATGCTCCAGACTCCAACAGACTAGAGAAACTGAAATGCCTTAGACATTATCACAAGTTGCAGCAGGAAGAAAAGGGCCCAATAATTTTTTACTATTGTCTCACCTAGTTAGGTGATATTCACAAATTTTGTTTTACAGGTGAAAAGTAAATTACCTTGGGAGGTCATTGGGAATGTTTCTCACATAGGAAGCAGGTATACTATGATATGGTTGAGAGATGTATTTGTCAATAAATGAACATGTAGTATTCTCCTATTCTCCTTTGTTCATTTATCACTTTTTGAGGAAGCTAAATGGCTGGTTTGTATGCACATTTCACCTTCATGAGTGAATCAACCACAGCGTATTAGCCAAAGCCACATCTGAGTATGGCAAAGTGGCAGATTGGTTTGCACACCTTGTTCTTGGCCATATATGTGTAGAACTTGATCAGTGTCCTGATTCTCCCTAAAAGAGAAACAGCTACAACTTAAATTATAAGAATATGACTAAGGGTTCTATCAATATAAATTGCATGTATGAATTAATGATTATTTATGGACAACATTCTATCCCTTTCAAAATATTTACATGTATTTTACTGAAAAGAAGAGCTGATTTGTGCTTTCATGTTTGTTATCTGATATTCCAGCATTCATTGACTTACCATTCCATTTTATAGGCTCACATCAGAATTTAATTTTACCATCCCCATTCAGGCAAAAATCCAGCAACGTGTGTCAGACGGATGAATTATCTTGCCTCTGCTTAAAGACATTCAGTGAAACGGAGCCCATCTTTTTTTTAGGCCATTGTTTACACTGATAACTGCCCTTGCATTAGAAAGCTGGAATTTGGCTTTCTATGTCATGCACTCGTCATTCTGTTTCCTCTCTTCTGAGATGATACAGAACAGGTCTTGGCCTTCTATGCGACATGCATTCAGGTATTTCAAGAGTGGTGTGAATGGTTAACATTAAAAGAAGAAAAATGCAGAGCAATTTGACAAAAATAAAAAGCTGTTTTGGAAATGGCTAAAAAGTACTACAGAAGGAATCTCTAACAGAGCAAGTGGAACTAAAAAAAAATAAGTTGAATGAAATGGTTTGGGATAAAACTGA
The DNA here is from genome assembly GCA_009733165.1 of Naja naja. NCBI lineage: Eukaryota > Metazoa > Chordata > Lepidosauria > Squamata > Elapidae > Naja > Naja naja. The sequence goes on from CM019148.1 coordinate 70,449,278, forward strand.
ATTGAGGGAATACTGGAAGGAGTATTTCAGAAATCTGCATGGAAAAGATAGTGATAGTAATACATTGAAAAGTGAAGTTAAAATAAAAACTATAAATGTTAATTTCAAGGGAAACAATGATGAAAAGATATATAAAAATAATGAAAAATAGTACTGTTGCTGCTGCTGTTAGAAGAAATGTCTCGGAAATGTCGGCAAGATCGTTTCCCTCCAGATACATTTGGAAACGATCTGCATACGACTCCCAGTCTTCTGCCGTCGGATCAAACGGGGCTTGGGGCGTGTTCAGTGCAGCCATCTCGCTTTCCTTCTGTTCCGCATTGCCATCTTCTTCAGGGGAATCCCACCTTCGTCGTCAGTGTTAAGTTTGCATGAAGAGACAGACACGGAGTGCTTCAAGCTCTTAATTTATTAGTGACTACAGCTCAGAACGGACCCAATTTGGCTGGGCTCAGCTGCTACTTATAGCCAGCAGCTGCAGTTGCCAGCCAATCAGAGTGCAGGGTTTTCCCGCACTTTTTAAACCAATCATTTACAACATTTTACAAGAACAGTTCAAACTAAACCAATGACTTCAAACCTACATACATAACAGATGCTAACTTTCTACAGAATTGAGCAGATTATTTATGGCATTGTTGACACCTTCTAGATAAGACTGGCATAGTTTAGCATCTGTAAAAAGTTACATTCTCTTCAAAAACCAGAATTTCAGGCTCTATTATTTCCATAATGTAAAGGAGATTAAAAATAGAATAGAAACAGGATGCTGGAAAGCCACTTGCCCACTTCTGAATGCTGAATATAGCATTTCTCACATGTAATAACAATGCAATATAACTCTGATATCTGTGTCAAAACCCAAAGAGAACAGGAACTGAATATTCAAGAGACACTGCATCATTATGCTGTTACTGCACTGAACAGAAAGCAATTAAAGACAGTAATGCAATGAGGACAATTCTAATTAAAGTTGCAGAGAGTCTGCTGAATTGGGTTTATTACTGAATAACAATCCAGAAGAAATCTCAGTCATAGGGAAGTATGTTTCTGGAGCATGAATATCTTAGCTGCTAAATTAATTTCACTTCTAGCTGACTATATACAAGCAGAATAATTAGTTTTGTAAATAGGTATGAAATAAAATGCCTATCTTGATGTCTATAAATGAACTGCTTCAACAGCCACCCTGAAGGAACATGGCTGTGTTACAATTTCCATTTCTCTAACCACCAGTTCACTTTCTACAGGGAGAATATTAATAACCCAGATGCAAGGATTCTTAGAAAGACATCCAGGATATAATGCAGAATAGGTGTCTGCAGCATGTTTAGATGGTCTATAAACTTATAAGTCAAAAAGACACTTCCTAAAAGGAGGTGGAGCCCCAACAAAAACTAAATTTCATTTCATTTCATTACATTTAATTAAATATAATGAATGTAATTACTGACTATATATCCATTTTTTCTCTTCGGTCATACTACAAATTACACTTTCATTGTAATATTAAAAATGGCTCTGTGCCTTTATACAAGGCTGTAGGTGGTTGCAGGTAAACCTGGGGACATATCTCAATTGCATAGCATTTTATTAAATATTAAATTAATGATTGAAAAGGCATTGGACTAAAGATTTCTATGGATAAATAATTTCCTCTCACGTAAGTTATGTAGATTGCTAAGAGTAGCCAACAGGCAGGACAAATGATAAGAACAACTTTCCCTCATGTTCTGTAGCAGCTGGAATTTAGAGACCTAACATTGGAAGGGAACTCAGAGGTCATAATATTAACTGTTAGATATATAATACTTCAATACTGGAGGAAATATACTGTCATAATATTCATTGTTAGCCTTATTAGCTATGAATTTAACTCATCCCCTCTTTTGCAAATTTTCAAGCTAGTAAGCACAGTTTGCTCTTATGATAACAAATGCCATTGTTTAATGATATACAGAGTACAGAGTATATTATCATCTGCCCTGAACCCGTATACAAGGCAGAGGAAATAAGAGGTATAGGAGGAAATAGAGGTATAAGAGGATGAGCTGCTATGAAGCAATGGTCACTAAGTGGGGGGGTGATTCTAGCCCAAGATTGTAATGTGAGTAAGCAACTCAAAGAAGTCTCTCCCTAGTTCACACAAAAATAAAGGGCAGGAAAAAGAAATGCATTCAGACTTGCAAGATTCTGGTATTGAAGTTTTATAATAAAAAGTAGCCCATGGCACTAGTTTCCTTGTTTGGTCTACCTTCAATCCAAGATTGTTGGATGATCTGATGCATTCAGAGGTAAAAGAAAGAGGAAAAAAGATTGTATAAGTGTCAGGACATCATCTTGCAAATTACAGTATTTACATAGTTGCATCAGGAGTCATCCTACCCGCTACGTCATAATATATGTCTCAGCATCTTGAGATTATTGTGGTTTGTTATGAAGGCCTATGTCCCTAGGGTTTCACATCATGAAAGTTGGACAAACATTTTCCCTACTTTTATTTATCACATTATGTCCATCTGCTTACTCAAATTATTCTAGGTATCTTACAAGTCTACTAACTTTACTAAGTTTCGCCGATCCAGACATAATTTTATGTATTATATTGCATCTCAATTGGACTTTCCCCCATAAGATTAAAAAAGAAACTAGTAGTATTGCAACCTGTAGCATCACAAGCTTTCATCTTGAAGAGTTATTTCATTTTGACTGTGTATGTTTTCAGTTCTAGCTCTGTAATACATTGGAGGTGCAAAATTCCAAGTGTTTTCCCATCATATCCATAATATTGGGCATTCTGCTTTCCTACTTGATTCCTCAATAAACTTCTTTTCCACAGCAACTTGTCAAGTCCAAACAACATAGTTAAAAGGCCGAGTTTCTATAATTCCTGGGCAGATATGGAGTCTGTAGCACATAAACAGAGAAGCCTTTATGATCATCTATTCTTTCTCAGAAGGAAATAGAGCTTGGAATTGGAGGAGCCTCTTCTATTATCAGAGTTCCTACATTTCAGACATATTTTGGGTCTGAGGGTGAATTAGGAATGAAAGGAAGCAATAAACAAATAGCTATGGAATCCATTCTAATCTAAGCTCAGAAACTGGAGAAGATTTTTTTAACCTCTAAAAGATCTGTTTCATCAGCCACTGAAAGGCGAAATATTCCCAGGCACTTCAAAGTCCCAGCAAAAGGGTTTTACTGGCTTCTTTTTCTCACTCACAAGTTGTCAGACCACTTTCCATGATGAGAATAGAAACTGTATCGACAGTTTAGAAAGCAAAGAAAGAAAATACGATCCAAAGCCATATCCAAGAACAAGAATACTATCATGTTGGCTACCAGTTTCTTGTTATTTAGTAAGCAGGATAGAATTAATACATTCATGTAAAACATGTAATGGATATTTGTCAAGAAAATGGCTGTTAAGTTGGAGTATTTATTCTCCATTCTATTTATTTTTCCATTTTTCTGATTGCTCCATCTCCATCGGGAAATTTTATTGCTCTTTCTGAAAGTTAAAAAAAATTATACAAGGCCTTACAAAAAGACAGTGAGCAAATTCTTGGCTTAAGTTCTACAGTCTTTCAGATACAAAACAAATCTGAAACAGAAAATAGAGGGTGCCATTAAAAATGGCATTTTAATCATACAATTAATAATAACCACCCTTCCCCCTATATATTTCCCTGGAAAATATATTCAGCTCAATCCTTTTAAAAAAACCTATTGCTTTAGTTCTCAAAAAAAGGAGGAAAGAAACACAAAAAATGATCAAAGAAAACTATATATATATAAATACTTCTATTTTAATGTTTTATTAAAATTAAATACCTGTGCATTGTCTTTAATTTTTCTGAGTACTGAAATTTGTAATAGGACTTCATATCAACTGTACATTTTTGCAACTTGTTGAGAACATGTACCCATCAATAATCTTCCCACTTTGCCTCCAAAACTCTATGCCCTTTCTGCTCATCTTCATAGCTTTGTGCGCCTGTAACAAATACTTCTCCATCTCCTAACACAAAAAGAAAATAGAACTTGTTAGTGCTGCTTCCATCCTTCTGCTTGACAATCTATTTATTCATAAAAACTGGTCTACATTTATCTGGTGGTTTGCAGAAACAGAAACAAACACATTTATGAAAGGCTGAAAAGTAGTGGAAAATTGATTGTAAAAAGATATAAATGATGCCTGTGGGCAAGATAAATCTAGGCTGATGTAGCTGAAAACTAACATTTCAAAACCTTCCAAGTAGCTGCAACCCTGAAAGTATATACAGTAGCCAAATCATAATTGTAACTCAGAATGTTATGATTCTATGGACCATCCATGGTCTTTCTCCTTGAGATGTAAGACCAGCTGGGGCTCAGGAACAGAACAAATTCCTTCAAGCTCTTTGAAACACAAATCTCCACCTGTCAACTGTCTCTGAAGCTATTCCCCAATTCACAAGCTCACAAGAGCAGAATTGTTCTATAAAGATGAATGAACAATAGTCAAGGAATGATGGAATTCCATGCTCTCTCTACAGAATAGTCTTGAGCAAACTGCTGGAAGGGTCAACTGTCATTTTCATTGAAGGATCTTGTCTAGGGCTACTGGATCTTGGCTGCAAAGACCTTGCTAATGACTAGATCCAGCATCCAATGGCAAAGCTGCAACGTTCTGTATCTCTTTACATCTATTTAGAGACTGTTTGAAGTTTTACAGTTCAAAACTGACAGCCCTGATCTTGGCTTTCTGTTTGATCAATCAGTTGATCAAGCTGGTTTTCAAACATGGTAAATGATTAGACTTAATTCTACCCAGAATCCAGTCACATATAGGGTTAAACCAAGGGTGTCAAACTCGATTTCATTGAGGGCTGCATCAGGTTTGTGTTTGACCTTGGGGAGGCTGGGTGGGCATGGCCAGACTCAACATCATTTGTGTTGGTGGCGTCTGAGGTGGCCCAAGTACTCTGCCGCAAAAATGGACTCCCGAACTCCTTTTTCGGTTGCAATGGCCTCCTGAAATGCTCTGACAGTGAAAACGGAGCTTAGCTCTGTTTTCACTGTCAGAGGCATTGTGGGCCAGTCCTTTGCTGTTTCCAGGGCATCCCCACAGGCAATATTTAAATATCCAGTGGGCTGGATCCAGCCCATGGGCCTTGAATTTGACACCCCTGGGTTAAACTAATTATCCTGATCAGCCTTGTTGTGGGAACTACATGTAGTCAGGGCTGGGATTCTACCGGTTTGGATCGGTTCTATAGATTCTGTACAGTTCGGAGAACTGGCAAATTGTGTCCCTGGCTGGCCCCACCCCTTTCTGCCCACCCCTCCCCTCCCCACCCAGTCAGTCCTTATCACGCATGCACGACATCGCGCGCATGCCTGATATTGCTGACTGCGTTATTCCCTGCCCAGTCACTCCTTAAGGTATTTTTTCCCCTCCCGTTGATCATCTGTTCCTATGATCAGCTGTGTCAGGATTCCCCTCGCTGTCTTACTGCTTCACCCAGGAGGCTTCCCTGAGGCCCAGGAAGGCAAAATATGGAGCGGGGGGCAGCACCCCCCCCACCGTCCCCGTGCTCTATTTTTTGCCTTCATGGGGCCCCCTGGGAGTAAAAAGGGCCCCCCAGAAAGCTTCCCCAAGGTCCAGGGGGCCCAAAAATTGGGGGGGGGTTGCTGCCAAAAAAAAGGTCATGCCCATCCAATCACATGGCCAAGCCCATCTAGCCACACCCACAGAACTGGTTGTTAAAAAATTTGAATCCCACCCCTGCATGTATTCCTTGACCTACAACAGTTAATTAAGTGACTGTTTGAAGTTACAATGGCACTGACCATTTTTCACACTTATGACCATTGTAGCAGCCCCATAGTCATGTGATTTACATTTGGATGCTTGACAACTGACTCGCATTTATGACAGTTACAGTATCTTGGAGTCATGTGATTCCCTTTTGCAACACCTATACATTTCATCAGATAAAATCAATATAATAAAATTAGCTATTGATAATCAATTGTGGAGGTGGTCTGACTAAATGATACATAGAGATATAGAGGTACATCTGATGAAAACCTTGCTAGACCACAAATATTTAGGCTTGATAAATCTGTCAGTTTCTTGAGAGGACTGCACATTTCTCTGATAGTGGCTAGAAGTGTCCTTCATTCATATGCTTTAAAAAAGAGCAAGTGAGTTTGACCCCCAGTCCATTTAAAAGCTAGACTCCCGGCTCTGCTGGTTTCAATTGATGTTACTGTAGAGGCCTTAATTTATTTCCATGTACAGTATAATCTATACATTTTGCAAACATATTTCAAATCTCCTTTTGAGTGAAATATAGTGGTTGGCATTTCCATCTCAAAAAGCCTGTAAATGTTTCCAGATTGCATTCCAGCTTGTCTGGTAAAGTTTGCCAGACGGAGCACATGGTATATTTTTGTGTGGTGTTAATGTGTTGAAGAACACTTTATGAGCATTGACTACTTGCAGGGGAATTTGAACACTGTGAAATGGACGAGGCCAAAGAAAACCAGAGGGGGCCAATCCAATCACCGCAGACCATAGTTTCATTATGACAGATGAAGAATTTGGTGTAATTCTTACTCTTACAGATTAACAAAGTTCATACCATCTATGAAATGATTGTTCCTGTTTAATAGTTATGCAGAGATAGATTATGTTTCTTTATCCTGTGTCAGATGATTGACCCATATGGAACAGTGTTATTTTTCTTCCTGAATGTCAGGGATCATACTTTTCTGGATTACTGCTTAGGATGTTTTAAACTGGGGTAAAGGATTATACTTATAGTCAAAGAAGATGATGCAGCAACCTTGCTGAACCAGAGAAGTTCTAAATCTAGCCAGCATTTGGACAGGAGGTCACCTGGGAACTCTGTGGAAATCTCCCTTGATTTTCATAATGAAATAAGATCAAATAAACAATTAGAATAACATAAGGAAACCAAATAAACAAGTCTAGGATTTGGTAGGGGCCTGGCATATGCTTCACCTTAGCAATATATCAATCTGCTGCTTTTCATAGCACCTAAATGCATGATAGTTCTTACATATTATGACATTTGGAGATACATCTACAATGGACTTCTCCATGGCAGAAAGGAAACTGAGGCTAAAAGATCAGTAGTTCATCTAAAACATGTATTGCATTTTGTTAAGTTTGCATGAAGAGTCAGACGCGGAGTGCTTCAGTGAAGAGTTTATTAGTGACTACAGCTCATAACAGACCTGATTTGGCTGGGCTGCGGCTGCTACTTATAGCCAGCAGCCGCAGTTGCCAGCCAATCAGAGTGCAGGATTTTCCCGCACTTTTTAAACCAATCATTTCTGACATTTTACAAGAACAGTTCAAACTAAACCAATGACTTTAAACCTGCACACATAACACCCCTCCCCACTAGGTTCAGTCCATACTCAAACCCCAGCCTATCTAATGTATTCTTTTAAATAGGTGGGGCTCTTACGTGTACGTTGAGACCTACGTGGTTCAGATGTTTTAAGGTTCTCACCTTGTGAGGGAGGAAATGTGTCTGCTGACATTTCCTTACTAGGACTTGTAGTAATGGTAGAACCTGTTTGGTTACTACAACCTGGTCTCTCCTCCCAATCCATCTCCAACCCAATGTCAGCACCCAAGTCAGGTAGTGATGTGCACTCTTCCACTTGTAAGGATGGATTTTGGCATTTTGGGTTGGTTCCTGTCGTAATGGCTCGTTACACATGGGGTTGATTCTTGCTTGCTGATTATCCTCATGCTCCTCCCCTTCCCCCCCTAGAAAAGGCATTAGGTATGGGAACTAGAGAGGAACAATTGCGATGTTCCTGAAGTAATCTGGATCTAAGCTGATCAATGTGCCTGCTCCAGAGGACACCATCCTCTGTTTGCACCCTGTAAGAACGAGGGCCTGTGATTTGAGTTATTTCAGCAGGAATCCATAAAGGTTCACCCATAAGGTTCTTAGCATAAACAGAATCACCCACGCTGAACGTGCGAATTTTGCTAGTGGAATCTGGTGGTGCGTTGGGTGCGTAAGTGGGATGGAGGCGGTCAAGGGGAGACCTAAGTTTCCTATCCATCAACAACTCTGCTGGGGATAAGTTAGTTGATGAGTTAGGAGTGATGTGCTGAACACTAAGAAGTTTTTCCACTCTCTCAGTGATGTCCCCAGGACCCAATTGCTGAAGCTTTTCCTTGGTAAAACGTACCATGCGTTCAGCCTGGCCGTTAGCCGAAGGGTGCCCATGGGCAGTCAGGGCATGTCTGATACCCTGTTGTGCTAGATAGAATTCAAAAAGGTTGGATGTAAATTGAGGGCCATTGTCAGAGGCAAGAACATCAGGTAACCCGTGGGTTACAAAAAGCTTTTTAAGCTGCTTGATGACAGCATCAGTTGTGGTGGATGCCATAGGGATGACCTCTAACCATTTGGAATATGCATCTACTATAATAAGGAAGGTGTGCCCTCTGGTAGGGCCAGCGAAATCAATGTGAATCCTAGACCATGGGCCCCTAGGACATTCCAATTCCTGTGGGGGGGCGAGAGGTGGGGCAAGCCTGACTACCTGACAGTTGGGACAAGATGCAACCCAGTTTTCAACCATTTTGTCAATACCTGGCCACCATACATAACTCCTGGCCAATCCCTTCATCCTTACAATACCTGGATGACCCTCATGTAACATTTCCAAAACCTCTTTTTGCAGTTTTGCAGGAATAACCACCCTGTTACCCCACAAAATACATCCTCTTAATACAGATAATTCAGTTTGCCTGGATTTAAAAGGTTGGGCAAGGTGAGGTAGATCTTGAAAAGGCCAACCTTTCTTAATCCAGCCTATAACAGGAGCCAATAAAGTGTCTTTGGCAGTCTCTCTGGCAATTTCAGCAGCGTGTACTGGAAGCTTGGCAACAGTTTCTAGGAAAAAGGTGTGCACCTCAAGTTCAACGTCCTCAGTGTGAAACGGAAGTGGGCAGCGACTCAAGGCATCAGCATGGCCAATGTCTTTGCCATTGCTCGCAATGAGTTGTTGTGGACTTTTCCACATCAGGATGGCTTGTGGCCTTGTTAATTTTCTTCATGGCTACTGCTGAGGACTTGGTGGCTTCTGCTGAGGAGGCCTCTTCTATGGCTTCCTTCAACGTGATCTTAGGTTTTAATAATAATTTGCTCTGAAGCACCTTGTCTTTGAGGCCTAGAACAAATCGATCGCGCATGGCCTCTTCCAAGTTGTTAAACTCGCATGCACCCCCAATGTCTCTTAAACTTGCCACGACATCGTTAACTTTGTTGAAGTGGATTTTTATTTTTTATTTTTTAAAAATTGAGCTAAATCTATATTTGGATTTAGAGAAGGCCCACAAGCAGCTGAAATCACCATTTCAAAAATGAGAAATTTTCTGAAGCAGCTATTGGCTGACCAATGGCAGAACACTTCACTGTGATGATTAGTGGAGAAAAAATCCATTCGTATTAAAAGCATAAGGTGACTTAGATAAACATCTGTTTGTTTCCTGATTTAGTCTTGCAAAGGAATGTCTGGATTAGAGTTAAAGTGGGGGGTGCATATTTCTGCTTATGTTTTTTTTCTTCTTTATTGCATTTATACCCAGGAATCCCTTTTCTAGTTTTCCATAAATCATAACTAAAATGGAAAAACAAGTGAATTTTGTTTGAGCTATGATTTTTTTTCCAGAAAAAAATAAGGGCAAAGGGAAGCAGACCGAGAAAGAAAATAATTTACCATACAAATGTTGAGACAACAAAACTTATCCTGAATGTCAGCAAACCTCTACTTCCTTGTAAATAGTCTTTATAAACAGGAACTGTTTCCAAAGAGCCTTCTGATCTGAAGGTTTTATATTTATAGTTGCATTTATAGAATTTCTGCTGCCAACTGCATGCTCCAGTAGACGACAGGGGGAAAATATGGCCATGATGTTTAAATCAACATCTTGGCTAGTTTATTTTCTGGGAAATGTTTTTACCTAGCCACAGGCGAAACAGTTATTGAATGGCTCAAATGTGGTGGCTTTCCCTGTTGCCAATATCTTTCCATTTTCTGATGAAAGGGCTGAGGATCTAGAGATGTGTTGAGTATCTTTCATCACAAGCACTTGTCCTCTTTATCACCCAAGGCCACATGAAGATTCAGATATGTTTTGCATGCTTGGTGTTTCATGCTGAACCTCACAGCACAGTCCAGCATCTGGTTACAAACGCAGCCACTGAGAAACACAGCCAGCATTTTCATCCTTTAATGGTCTAGAGTTTTCTTGGCATCACAGATGAGTCTATGTTTAGGGTCTGTTATTTAGCTCCTCAAAAGAAAAGCTGGTTTAGAGGTTTGGCTCAGCTTATGTCAATATCAAAATCTGATCAATCCAATTCCATCCCCAAATCTCTCTGAAATGCTGCCCACTACTTCAGGTTTCCCCAAAATTGCCTTTGTAGTTTGATGTTCCCTCAAAACTGCCTTTTCCCTATGGAAGGAAGCTCCGTTAATGGGAAGGAGACCAAGCTTAAGGCTTTTCTGGGAGGAGGGCTAATGCATGCCACAACTGCATTGTATTTATGGCTCCACAGTTCTCCATCTCCCTGATTCTTCCAGTCCACATGAAAGGGACGAAAATAACCTCATTGAGGGTGAAATTCTATGAAATTCTATGCAGCTGTTTGCTCTCCCTTGAGGGAGATCTGCACCCATCCCTGTGGTGACCGTTTCATAAAATGAGGCATGTGCCCCAACTCGTTCTACTGATCCAGTTTTCCCTCAAAAATCCATTGTTCTCTTATTGCCTTTTGGGCAATAAGGCTTTCCTATGGTAGGAAACAATGTCTTTTGAAGTGTGGCATTAGGGATTCATTGGTGAGATGGTAGTGGGAAAAAACATTATGTTTCTGCAAGTGGGAAAATTAAAGCAGGAGTTTCCAGTTGGTCTTGTGAAAGAGAGGAATAGGGCAAATTGTGAAACTGATGGAAAAAATGGGCAAGATACTCAAGGCAAAAGATGAGGGTGAAACAATCCCCTCTCATTTCTGGATTGATTGATAAACAAATTAATCAGCAGAAAAAGAGGTCCCCACCTTACAAACATTCATCAAATGTACAAGAATGAAAAAGCAGTGCTTTGAAGATTTAATTTTTCAGATTGAAAACTGGACCTAAAACTTCATTGTTTTTGAGAACCTCCTACTTCACCCACTGTTGTGTGTTTTGTATTGTCAAGCCTTTCTCTGCTACCATTTTCAAAGGCTTGGAAAAATCCTCTTGCCAGGGAGTAAAAATCTTCTAAAACATCCCTGCTAATTAGAGGTGGTAGACCGTGTTCTTCTTTGCTGTCAGTGATGATAAAAATGAGACCCGGAAAGTAATCTAAAAACATTTTTATTTATAAAATACAGAAACCTACACGGAGCTACATGTTTGCAACCTAATCTCCACCAAGGCATATAGAGAAAAAAAACAAAGGAAAAAGTAACGGAAGTTACAGGAAGTGAAGTATAAACTCTGTACACATGCGCAGTGGATCAAAACATCACAAGACTTTCTTATCTTATTACTATGGAGACAAGATAACACAGTGCTGGCTAGCAGACACCTGCTTGCTAGAATATGAGCTTAGAAGCTTGAACAGACAAACCAAAAAAACCGCAGTGACATGTATGATGTTCAACTGATATTTCAATGTATTGTTTGCTATATGCCTACCAGGTAGCACTTGTGTTTTCGAATATCATGGTGCTTCATACAGGAATAGAATAGAATAGAATAGAATAGAATAGAATAGAATAGAAATAGAAATGGAAATGGAAATGGAAATGGAAATGGAAATGGAAATGGAAATAGAAATAGAAATAGAAATAGAAATAGAAATAGAAATAGAAATAGAAATAGAATAGGAGTTGGAAGGGACCTTGAAGGTCTTCTAGTCTAACCCCCTGCTCAGGCAGGAAATCCTATACCATTTCAGACAAATGGTTGTCCAATGTCTTCTTTAAAACGTCCAGTGTTGGAGAATTCACAACTTCTGGAGACAAGTTGTTCCACTGATTAATTGTTCTAACTGTCAGGAAATTTCTCTTTAATTCTAAGTTGCTTCTCTCCTTGATTAGTTTCCACCCATTGCTTCTTGTCCTGCCTCAGGTGCTTTGGAGAATAGCTTAACTCCTCTTCTTTGTGGCAACCCCTGAGATATTGGAACATGGCTATCATGTTACCCCTAGTCCTTCTTTTCATTAAACTAGACATACCAAATTCCAGCAACCGTTCTTTGTGGGTTGCCACAAAGAAGAGGGAGTCAAGCTATTCTCCAAAACACCTGAAGGCAGGTCAAGAAGCAATGGGTGGAAACTAATCAAGGAGAGAAGCAACTTAGAACTAAGGAGAAATTTCCTGACAGATAGAACAATTAATCAGTGGAACAACTTGCCTCCAGAAGTTGTGAATGCTCCGGCACTGGAAGTTTTTAAGAAGAGATTGGATAACCATTTGTCTGAAGTGGTATAGGATTTCCTGCCTAAGCAGGGGGTTGGACTAGAAGACCTCCAAGGTCCATTCCAACTATTCTATTCTATTCTATTCTATTCTATTCTATTTTCCTAAATGAAATATAGTACTCAAAAATAGTTTCCCTGCTCCTTAACTATTATACCATTATGCAATTTAGATGTCTGTGCAAATATCACCAGAGTGGGATGCCTCTCAGGAATAAATCAACCTTGGTACAGAAAGGTAAGACTACCTATCTAGTAAAATAATCCTAGTGACAAAAGAGGCCTAGATACCTTTCCATTGTACCCTTCAGCTACTATGTGATATGATGCATATATAAATAGTGCCCTTCATAGGTTATCTCTTAACCTTTCAAGATGATTCCCTGGACATAGATCCTTATAAGGCATATGAGGGTAACTGAAAAATGATGCCTGTTCATTGACTATTCAAACAAAATTAAATAACCTACTTTTCTTTTACTCTTAATTTGTGGAAATGTACCCATATTAAAAAACCAACCACCTCTGTATTGAGAAATAGTTCTCCTTTCAGCATCAAAATATCTTCTTTTATTTACGCCAGTAAATTATCACATGCTTTTCAAAGGTTGCTAGCTTTATATTAAGGGAAATGCCAGTCTTCTGGCTTAGAACAGGAAAATGAGTGAAAGGAATGGGAGAGAGAAAGAGAGAGCGAGAGTTTAAACAAAGTACAAAGTTGGGAAGACCCACAAAAAATGTTTTACATTCCATACTCCCCACAAAGGGCAGGTCAAGGGAAAGGGAATGAGGGGCTGAGCATGCCATAGATGTTTTCAAAGCGCTGCACAGCACAGTTGATCTGATCACATAACAGCCACATGAAATCAGAACGCATTGGTTTGGAATATGGCAAACATCTTGGGTAACTGCACACTGGCAAGATTGGATCAAAGTGGAGAAGCTGAAATAACATATTTTGAGAGTTACTTGCACCCTGAACACCAGATGTTTCCAAAAAGAAGAACTTTTGTTGAAGGTGAAATTGATTCCAAACAATATAAATTGGCTATGTTGCATGCATCGACTGTTTCAGGAGCTGCATTTAAAAGGCTACTGTTACAGGCTGAAAAAAAGAAACATACATTCTGATTTAGGCCTGTGTTTTTCAGGGAGCCACTTCAGCCCAGAATGAGAAACCTGGATAGTTGCAGAAGGTACCTTGATCTGGGTCAGGGATGTCAAACACACATCGTCATGGTGGCGTCACATATCGGGACTTTTTCCTCCTTCGCTAAACTGGGTATGGCCATGGCCAACACGTAACACACACCCGGCCCACGGGCTGGGAGTTTGACAGCCCTGATCTGGGTCTTTGGCATTGTGCTAACATAAATACAGGAGGAGACTGTACAGAAAAGATATTGATATGCTCATTAAACAGAGATACCCATCTTTGGAGCCAATCAGTGATTTGGAGGGTGGGGCAAAAATTCAGGGATATGGCTCTTCCTAAACCAAGTCTTCTGAAAGGACAGTTCTAAAAAGTAATGATGGAAGTCACAACCACATGCTTGAAGCTCTATCCCTGATTCTCATGTGTTGCATTTTAAAATGCAACAGGGCTTTAATTGTGCAATCAAAGCTGTTACATTTGTTTTTTTACTCCCATTCCCCACCCTTCCAGGTGTTCCTGATTAAATGTAAATAAAAACTTACACATCTACAGGTGGGCCTTGACTCACGACCGTTCATATAGTGACCATTCAAAGTTACAATGGCAAAAGTGAAAAAAGTGACTTATAGGATTGTTTTTCACACTTACGACGGTTGCATAGTCATATGATCAAAATCTGGGAACTTGACAACTTGTATTAATGACAGTTGCAATGTCCAAGGGCCATGTGATCACCATATATAACCATCCCGCTCGGCTTCCAGTAAGTAGAACAATGAAGGAAGCCAGATTTGCTTAATGACCTCATGATTCACTTAGCAACTGCAGTGATTAGTTTACCACCTGTGGCAAAAAGGTCATAAAATGGAACAAACCTCACTTAACAAACACCTTGCTTAACGATGGAAATTTTCAACTGAATTGTGGCCATATGTTGAGTATTATCTGTACTTACTTCTCTGCATCAAAAAATGGTTGGAAATCTTAGCAGCGTTTCATTCACAGAGATTTGATGGCATCCTGCTGGGGAGATTGGGGCTACAAAAGAATATTTTGGGGGTGCTATGTCATCTTGGGTTGTTTTCATTGTAGACCTCTTTATGATTAATAATCTGAGCAGAGGTTGCTTCTTCTCTGAGATACTCATATTGGAGTCCATAGTTCAATTGGAGTCAATATCATAGTTCAATTGGAGTCAATATTACTAGTTCTCCTGCGAATATATGTTGATTCCTCTTTATTCTAAGTGAGAAAAAAAATTACACTGTGTGGGTGACTCATTGTCTTTGTAATGTTGCCATAGGGAACCATGGGAACAAAAGCCACTAAAATTAGAATTAAAATTAGGAAGAAGCTGGGGAGAAAGAGGAAGATAGTTTTGAGGCAATGATGCTTTGACAGCTAGGTGCCCTCCTAGTCACTTTTTATTTCCAACCATCAGTGATGGTTCCTACTTTCTCTGAAGATATGTAAGATAGCTCCTTCAAACGCATTTTCCACTCATGGAAAGCTTTGACCTTTCTTTTTTGAGGACAGAGACGAAGGAAAAACCACTTATAACCCATAAAGCCCAGTTTCATAAGCAATATGTAATTTTGGAATCAATGCCTCCTTCCATTCTGTCAGATTAATGGAGAATGACCACTGTTTCTGTAGTGTCAGAAGGGTTGAGACAGAAACTGACCTATCAGTAGTCTCCATTCTGATTTATTCATTAGCTTATATCTCTTCTTTCTTCTGAGTGGACAGCATATGATTCAAATTTCCCTCCCAGAACAGTGACAGTGACAGGCCTACAATCACTTAAGGAAGGAGATTTGATGGCTGACAAATTTTCCTGATCCCAGTTGCAGTCCTGAAACACAATGCCTCAAAAAGCTCTGCTTGGTTCTCTCCATACTCATTGGATTCTAATTCCAATCATCTTTAGCTATTACAGATGTGTTGGCTGGGGTTAATGACAGGAGCTGTAGTTCAGTGCATCTGGAGGAAACCTGGCTAGGGAATGCTAATCTATCTAAAGAGAACGATAGAATTAATCTCCCTCCCAAAATGATAAATCGTTAATACCAGTTAGGGCATTAGACAGGAAAAAGTAAATCACTGTGTTTGACATCTGGTGACAGATGAGGCTCCTTTGATCTTTGCAAAGGAGACACAGATGGTTATTAACTCACAAGGTCAGCTGCCAGACGTCTTTTGGCGACTCTGTGCCCACTCAACCACCCACCCATAATAAACAGCCATTAAGCCACTTTGCTTACTGCTCCCTCCCACCTTTTTCCTTAGGAGGCGCTTTTTCAAAGCAGTCTCAGTTCAAAGAGCCTTTCTGCTCCCCTGAACTCACAGTGAAACTTTTGGGGGTGGGGGACTGGAGGGTAGAAAGGCTGGTTCTGAGCCACTTCAATACACTTCAGAGAACATGACAGGATATTGAGTGAAAGCTTCTTCATCCTAACTGGTTTACTAACACTACACAATAAATGTTGAAGGCAGACAACTTCAGGCCAAGGAGACTGCATTTGTTTTAATATACAGCGGTTAAAATAACTGTCAAGTCAATATGCAACCATAAGGTGCATGTTGATTAAATAAAACAAACAAGCAGGATCAATGTCAAATGACCTTAGAGAGAGTAGTCTTAGTCACATTTGAGAACACCCTGCTCCAGTTAACAGCGGTGTTCCCCAAGGTAGAGTTCTAGGAGCCACCCTCTTTATACTCTATATAAGTGACCTTTGCGATCACCTTATAAGCAACTGTGTCCTCTTTGCAGATGACATAAAACTATTCAACACCACCAACAATGCTACTATCCTTCAAAGCGACCTTGATTATGTGTCTGAATGGTCAAACATCTGGCAATTCCAAATCTTGACCAACAAATGCTCTGTCCTACACACTGGTAAAAAAAAAAATCAGTACACCAAATACAGACTAGGTGGATATGACCTCATTGATGACCTCAGTCAGACCTCACTGTAACAGCATTGCCAAAAAGGCATTAAGAGTTGTAAATCTAATCTTATGAAGCTTCTCCTCCAGAAATATTGAATTGCTAACTAGAGCATACAAAACTTTTGCCAGACCAATACTCGAATACAGCTCATCAGCCTGGAATCCACACTGCATATCAGACATTAATACAATTGAGTGAGTCCAGAAGTATTTCACGAGAAGAGTACTACACTCCTCTGCTCACAACAGAATACCCTATATCACCAGGCTTGAGATTTTGGGCTTGGACAACCTTGAACTACACCGCCTGTGGTTAGACTTAAGCATAGCACACAAAATTATCTGCTACAATGTCCTACCAGTCAATGACTACTTCAGCTTCAACCACAACAATACAAGAGCACACAACAGATACAAACTCAATGTAAACTGCTTCAAACTCGATTGCAGAAAGTACGACTTCAGCAACAGAGTGGTCAATGCCTGGAATGCACTACCTGACTCTTTGTTACATCCTCTAACCCCCACTCCTTTAACCTCAAACTAACCACTATTGACCTCACCCCATTCCTAAGAAGTCTGTAAGGGGCATGCATAAGTGCACCATTGTGCCTACCATCCCTGTCCTGTTGTCCCCATTTATTCGTACCTATTTCCTGTATTCTTACTCATGTTTATACTTACACCTATTATCTTGTAAGCAATTGACAAATCAAATAAATAAAATAAATATGAATGCAAGAAATCTGCATGTCTGTGGGAACCTCGTTAGGAAACAAGCCTAGAGAGTTACATAGGCTTCCTTAAGGCACTCAGATTGGAGCTCTGCATATAGATGACCCATATGCAGTGGATGCTTCGAGATGCAATCTGAAGTACCTAGAAGAAACCAAATTGTGGAACTCTTCACTGCACCAGGACTGTTCCTGTATCACCTGAAACTTGCATTTCACCATCCTAGGGGGACTGTATACCCTGAAGCATAAACAGAGGGGTATCGTGTAAGGTATATGCATGAAGACAGATTTCATTTACAGAAAACCAAATGCACAGATATAGAATAAGTCAAGGGTCTTCAAACTTGGTAAGTTTAAGACTTGTGGACTTCAACTCCCAGAATTCCTGAGCTAACAAGACTGGAGGAGGATTTCTGGGAGTTGAAGTCCACAAGTCTTAAAGTTGTCAAGTTTGAAGACCCCTGGAATAGTGAAACCTGGCTCAGTAGTAGTAAATGTGAGAGGGATCTTGGAGTCCTACTGGACAATCACTTAAATATGAGCCTGCAGTGAGCTGCAACTGCCAAAAAAGCCAATGCAGTTCTAGGCTGCATTAACAGAGGGATATAATCAAGATCACATGAAGTGTTAGTGCCACTTTATAATGCCTTGGTAAGACCACATTTGGAATACTGCATCCAGCTTTGCTTGGCTTGCCATGATATAAAAAAAAGATGCTGATATTCTAGAACAGTGATATCTAACCTTTTTGTCGTCCCGTGCCGAAAGTGCGCATGTGCAATAGCGCACACATGTGCCCGCACCCATAATGCAATGCGTGCTTCCCCACCCCCACCCCCATGTATGCATGTGTGAGCCCCCTGTGCTGTCCCCACCACCCACGCATGTGTAAGTGACCCCCCCACTCCCCATTTTGGGCTTAGTAGGCCTCCCTGCAACCTCCTAGGAAAAAAACAGGCCAGGGGGGAATCATGTGCATGCAAGCCCCCACGCTCCCCCCACCTCCGTGCATGTGTGGCAGAGACCCAAAAATCAGCTGGCCAGCGGGAGGAGCACATGCATGCATGGTCAAGCTGAGCTGGGGCAACGGCTCTCATGCCCACAGAGAGGGCTCTGTGTTCCACCTGTGGCACGCGTGCCATAGGTTCGCCATCACGGCTCTAGAAAGAGTGCAGAGAAGAGCAACAAAGATGACTAGGGGACTGGAGGCTAAAACATATGAAGAACGGTTGCAGGAACTGGGTATGGCTAGTTTAATGAAAAGAAGGACTAGGGGTGGCATAATAGCAGTGTTCCAATATCTAATGGGTTGCCACAAAGAAGAGGGATTGATCAATTTTCCAAAGCACCTGAAGGCAGAACAAGAAACAGTGGATGGAAACTAATCAAGGAGAGAAGAGAACCAACCTAGAACATTTTGTCTGAAATGGTATAGGGGGTTGAGCAGGGAGTTGCACTAGGAGACCTCTAATGTCCCTTCCAATTCTTCCACAGCATTATTATTAACAGCAGTAAACAACAGTTATGAGAGGCAGTAGACAGCTTCCCCCTAGCTACTCACAAGAGAACTCTGCCTTCAAGTTGATGGAGGCAGCATAATAGATCCCTTGGGGGGTAGCCACATTATTTATCTATCAAATATTTATTTATTTTATTATTTATTAATTCGACTTGTATGGCGCCCCCTCTCCAAAAGGACTTGGGGCGGCTCACAGATAAAAACAACACAATAAATTAAATTAGCTAAAATGGAATTAAATTAGAACAAGCCAAATTAAACTAAAAAACCCGTAATAAATAAGACACCCATTCCCCAAGGAGTCAGCACAGCCCAGCCTGTTCAAACAACCAGGTTTTTAGGTCGCGACGGAAGGTGCGGAGGTCAGGGGCCAGGCGGAGCCCCAGAGGTAGTTGGTTCCAGAGAGCGGGAGCTGCGACAGAGTAGGCCCTTCCCTGGGATACCGCCAACTGACACTGAGTTGCAGACGGCACCCCGAGGAGTCCCTGCCTGTGCGTTCGTACAGGGCCTTGGTCAAAAATTGAAAAGTCTAACTGAAGCCATATTGTTCCAAAATGAAGATCTTATCCATGAGCTTCACATAAAGATGCCTGGCATATAATTTGCTTGTTACATGTAATAATTTATTTGGGCAATAATTATCTGGACTACACCGATATACTTTTTAAAGATTGGGATATCTACAGAGTATTTCCACTCTTTTAAGTCCCTGGGTTCATCTGTGTGGGCAAAGAGTGAACCATTTGTTCAAGCTAGCTTTAGAAAAAACCAAGGAACATAAAGCATTATTGCCAATGCCTGCTAGATAATTGAGAAAGTCAAAGAATACCCCAAAGAAGTTCATTGATTATAGAAAGACTGATTGTGTTGATTACATCAAGCTGTGGAATGTGCACACAAAACTGGAAATTCCAAAGTATCTTATTGTCCTCATAAAAAAAATTACATACAGGTCAGGAAGCCACAGTATGAGAGAACATGCCGAAACAGACTGGCTCAAGGTTGGCAAAGGAGTGCAACAATGTTATTTATTTTTCCTTTATTTATTCAACCTATATGTTGAATATATATTAAGGAAAGCTGGATTGAAAGAAGATGGGAAGAAAATTGGAAGAACATCAATAACCTGCATTATACTGATGACATTACTTTGATAGCCAAAAATGCAAAGCATCTGCAAACTCTAGTAAAAGAAGTCAAGGAGCAAAGTGAAAAAAATGGGACTAAAATTAAAGAAGCTCAAACTAATAATGGGTAGAATAACCAGCTTTAAAATTGATTCTGAAGATAGTGGGTAGTTTCTGCCTTTTAGAATCAATTTTGAAAGGTAAAAGAAGCAGCAGTTAAGAAACAGATCCTACGCTAATACTTGTAGAGCAGCCATAAAGGCTTAGAAAAGATATTCAAATGTTGCAATATGTCTATACCTACAAAGATCAGAATCATGCAAGCCACAATATTCCCTGTGGGGGTCTATGACAATTTGCCATGTCCAACTCACCACAGGACAACTCACTGCGGGACAAGAGTTACACAAATATCAAAGAAATGGTGGGATAGAATCATTAAAGAAAGGATTTATTTATTTATTAATTTGACTTGTATGCTGCCCCCTCTCCAAAAGGACTCGGGGAGGCTCCCAACTAAAACATAGCAATAAATTATTTACCTAAAAACAAATTAAACAAAAAACAAGTCAAATACAGAATTTAAAACCCCAGGGTTAAAACAACCATAAAACCCACCCCCCCAGGAGGTCAGCACAGCCCGGACTGTGCAAATAACCAGGTCTTTAAATCGTGGTGGAAGGTGTGGAGATCGGGAGCCAACCGGAGTTCCGGTGGAAGCTGATTCCATAGAGTGGGAGCCACCACAGAATAGGCCCTCCCCCGGGTCACCGCCAGGCGACATTGAGTCGCAGACGGTAACCCGAGGAGCCCCGCCTGCCGCAGGGCGGTTGGTGTTTGATGCCGGCAGGAGTCGTTCTCGTAAATACCCTGGACCCATGCCTTGTAGGACTTTGAATGTTAACACAAGGACCTTGAATCTCACCCAGAGGACAACTGGTAGCCAATGCAGGTCGTGCAGGAGGGGTGTAATATGGGAGTACCGGGAAGCTCCCATCACTATCCGCGCAGCCGCATTCTGCACCAGTTGGAGCCTCCAGGTGGTATGCAAGGGCAGTCCTAAATAGAGAGCGTTACAGTAGTCGAGTCGGGAAATAACGAGTGCCTGAGTGATTGTGCGCAGGGCATCTCGGTCCAGGTATGGGCGCAACTGGCAAACCAGCCGGATCTGGGCAAAGGCCCCTCTGGCCATGGCTCCCACCTGCTCCTCCAACTTGAGCCGTGGGTCCAGTAGGACCCCCACATGCAAAAGGAGGGGACAGAATGAAATGTGAATGATTTAAACTGGATAGAGAAGGGGGATAGCGGGATAAAAGAGAGGAGAAGGAACAAGAAACAAGAACAAAAGATAGAGAGACATGGGAATTACATAATGAAGAAAGAAACTTGTTTGCATAGAGATAATGGCTAATTATTAAAAAGGGGGGTTCTGCATGAAGAAATGGTAATAAGAATATACTGTAATTATAAAAGTGTAAAACAATAGGGGTTACTGACAATCTTTACTGGTAAAAGGTCACATTTTTATTTCTTATTTACAAAAGAAAGGTAAATAATGATTAGATAAATTGAATTAATTGAAATGATTTTAGAAAACGTCTAAAAATGAGATTTGTCAATAACCAAGATTAGTTATTTTTATTATTATCTTGGAACCATAAATAAACCTTAGGGGAGATATGTGTTGCAGAACCCGATCGATTAGAGATATATTGTAAGGTAGCTTTTCTTTTCTCTTTTCTCTTTTTTCTTTTTCTTTTTTCTCTATCTTTCGTTTTAAAGGGAATGATTATGATTATGCTACTATATTAACCACTGAGGTGTCACTTTCAAAGTAGTAAAAGGGGGGCAAGTCTAGGTTTTTTTCTCATTCTTTTTAGTGTCAAAATCTGTACGGATTTAGAATTATGGAGAGAATATGTGATGAAAGGGCAAATCTGATGGACAAAAGAATTCTGTAAATGATAAAAGAGTATTAACAATGTGAAAATAATTAAAGGATAGATATGGATGAACTTTATCTTTAATATGATGGGCAAATATATTGTTATTTGTAAGATTTATAAATGATGTTTTTAAAATATACATATATGTTTGCAATTAACTTGAAATGAACTGGGGGGTTACACAGATTGAGATTAATATTTGAGATTAGGGTTAATTTCTTTGACCCTTTGTCTGTTAAAATGGAATAGAAGTGAAGTTAAATGCTTAAAATGAATATAGACCTACTGTCATATTTGCATGTAAAAGTGACGACCCGGGAACATGCTGTCTACTGAAAAGAGCTGTTTTAAAAAATTGTTAAAAATTGAATAAAATTTGTTTATAAAAAAAAGAAATGTGAATGACAAAAATTGAAATATTTTTTTATTTATTTTAAATAATTAAATAGAATTGTTAAATTGTCCTGCAGCACGTTGTCCCGTGGCAACTTATCCAGCAGCAAGCTGGTTGTGCTGAGTTGACTGCAGCTAAGTTGGTCTTAGCGACTTGGCTATGGCAAGTTGTCCTATTCCATCCCTTGTGACATTCAGTGGAAGTGAAAATTCCAGACTGACCATGGGCAGAGCCTCCCAGTCCTGAAAGGGGCATAATTGTGTATAACACATGCAGTAGCTGGGCAAAAACTAGCTGTCACCTATGCTCCAAGTGGGAATTATGAGTCCAAGAGGCCCCCAAATTGTGCAGGTTCCAACTTGGGGTAAGACAAATCCACCCAGAATTAAAGGTGGATATTACTAAGACTGAGGGTTTACAAATATGCATCTGATGAAGTGAGCTGTAGCTCACATAAGCATATGCCTTTAGATGAAATTTGTTACTCAAAAATGCTGCCTGTGGAATTCTGGGAGTTGAAGTCCACACATCTTAAAAGTTACCAACACTGGTATAGAGGAAGCTTGGATTGCTTGGGCTCTTTCCTTCTTTCACAGCACCAGATGGAGAATGCAGAGGAGTGAGAGGAAGAGCTAACTCCATGATCAGTCCTTGACATTAGCTTCTCCAAATGAGCCAATAAATAGAAACATCTGCTTGCCTTTCTTCTGAGCAAAGGAGATGCTAAGCTCCTGAATTTTAGCATTTTCTCTGAAGCAGCAGCTGAACCAGAGATCATTAACACAGTTATAGAAGCCTTCCTAAGATTAATAATGTTGTGGTAAGGATAGCATCAATCCTGCATTGACTCAGTTTGTGGATGTGGATCAGGCCACTCTTATTATTTTAAAGAAAATCAAAATGTCCTGTATATGTTATATAACCAAACAGCCCTCCCTGCAGTTTGCAATTATCTTACAGCTATTAAAAATTAGGTTACTGGTTATTTGCATTTTCAGGTCCTGATTTGTTCTTGCACTTATTAATATTCCACTCATTTATTTAAAAGATGCTGAGAAATACCTCACTCTGAAAAGTACTTAACTGTAATACATCTATGTCACCGGAGCTTGAAAGGATTGTGGGGGTTTTGTGTGTTTTTTTAAACTTGTTGGTGTTGCCCTGGTTTTAAATCTTGCATTAGCCCTTCCCTCCTCCCATTTGCAAGTTGGACAGCCTTATGAATTGATATAATAAAATTCACTGGGAACTATTTTGAAATTGTGCTATTTTAAGCTTGATCCTGCCAAGTAAGCCAACATGAATCCAGTTTCAAATAGGGAAATAATCTCATTAATTCAGAAGAGATGATTCATCTCCTTTCTGATAGGTAACCAGGGGAACCTGAGGTGAACTTTTCAACTGAATTTCAAATAAGGGGCCTGTTTTACATTCAGATCCTTAGTTATGATGACCAACTACTTTCTATTCTTGAACCACACACTAATACACACAAACACTGTGTAGGAGCCTTTTCTTCCTAAATTCCTTCAAAGTATTGACAAAAATCAATCTGAGGCACATCTGTTATGGCCACCATGTGCAATGGCAGTTGTTTAATAGCTCCTTAGTACTATAACAAATTGTGAGAGCCTACATTCACAATGTTTGATAAAACCATGATTTGTTGATTAAACAAATGTCTGGGTTCATACCAACTTTGCTAAGGTTTAAATCATGGTTTTCAAACGATAATGGATGGACCCACAACAGTGATGCCAAGATAAACAGTCACTCAGTGAGTTCTATGGTTAAGGAAGGACTAGAGCTTGGATCTCTCCATTTTAAATGGAACACCTTAAACTGGTTTAATGCTCACATTTTGTTCTTAAAGTGGCTTAAGCTAGGCTCATGTAACATGCTAAACCATACTTTCCTTAACTACAATCTCTTACATAAATCACAACTTGTTGGGTTTGTATACTTCGCAAATATACCTCACAATGCTTGGTCTCATTCAATATGTTACGCCAAGTCTTAATTACATAATGGCTTAGTACAATATACAAACTACTAGTTATGGGAGATAGCAAGGGATCTTTAATAAAATGCATGATTCCCTCATCCAGTTGTCTTTTCAAAATATTTTGGGAGAAAAGCATAGCAATTAAAAATACCAGTGTGTGGGTCACAAATGGCCTGGGAGAAAAATCTGCCTCTCTAGCCTACTAATCTAGAAGATATCAGTGTTTATCTGTCTCTTCCTGTACCTGCCAAAATAGAGTGGGCTGAAAGCTTGGCAAGTAACTGAATCATAGATAAAAAGAATATTGTTGAAGGTACCAGGACAGGAACTCCTTCATTTGGTTTTCGGATACAGCACCGGAGACTATTAATCAAGTCTATATCTGAACATGCTAAAAATAACATCAGTAACACTTCTATAATAATGTTTTAAATCTTCTCATCAATTATATATTGCCTTTCTGTACTGTTCCTCCTTTCTATACCTCTTTTCTATTGCAAACCCTTCTAAGGGTGCTTTAGAATGGCATGTTTGATTATGTCAACAAGCTGCAGTGATTCAAAAAGAATTCCATCTTGTCTGGGCAGAAGGCACTATCCCTCTGTATTTATTCCTCCCATGCCCTGATAGTCCCCAGCCATACAGAAGCTAGATGAGGCTGAGATATAGCCACTTGCTTAGAGCCAGTAACTGAGCAGGATTCAAGTTGATTCCATAAAGAATAATCTCAGTTAAATGCAGCCAACCCTTGTAATCAGAAAACTGGGGAAGACTCGGTCTTTTCTTGACAACGTCTATTTCTATATTTACATGAGATTTATGTTCTGCAGACCAGCATTCCATTAAGGGAGCCCTCAAGTGCAATTTTGACATTGTGGAATCCAGGCATAGGTTTAGCCTGCCATAT
The DNA here is from genome assembly GCA_009733165.1 of Naja naja. Lineage (NCBI taxonomy): Eukaryota > Metazoa > Chordata > Lepidosauria > Squamata > Elapidae > Naja > Naja naja. The sequence goes on from CM019148.1 coordinate 70,474,545, forward strand.
ACTGTTTGCAAAAACTAGATTCAACTAAGGCTGCAGTCAGTAGTCAGGATCCATGCCTGGATTAGAATCTGTTCCAATGTCAAGAAATAAATAGATAAAATTCATGCTGGGCAAAAAGCCAGGAGGCCACAGTAGACCTCAGTGGGATTACAGCAAAGGCAGACAAATTACATCCAGGGGCCAGAAAAATGGAGCAGATAAGCCAGTGTGTTGAAGATTAGACTGTGTGTGTAGAAATAGGAAGCCAAAAATTCCAGTGTCATCGGCAGTTAGCCAAAAGGCCTATTGGGTTTTTTTTTATTTATTAAACAGGAAGCTGTATAAATATCAAGAAAATGGCTGTGGGCCCAAAGGGAGAAAAAGGCATGCATGGGATGGCATGACAGTAGTTTGGGGCATTTTCACAAGCATCAATAAAATACTGGAAAGAAAGTAGCATTTATTCTATTTACATTTTTTTCTAAATGCTTTGCCTCAAATCATTTTTAAATGACATTCCCCTCTTTCTATCTCACATGAAGATAATATAAACGGATCAGCACATTGCAGACATAACAGCATTCTTAGCATTGTTGATGAAAACACCCATAGATAATGAGCTCCCAGAGTTATGATCTCAGATTGCTTCTCCCAACTAATCTGTAAACTGCCAGAACTAATTCAGAAGAAAAATGAGATGGAATCATAAAAATGAGTTGTTGTCCAAGAGTACACTAATGTTCATATTCCTTCTGATAAAGACCAATCAGAAAAATTATAATAGAACATAGAACAGCAAGGTTGGAATGGATGTTGGAGGTCTTTCAATTTTATACTATTCCAGACAAATTGTTGTCCAATCTCTTCTTAAAGACGTCCAGGGATGAAGCACTCACAATTTCTGGGGGCAAGTCATTCTTATTGAGAGTTTTGCAGCGATAATTCAGCGCCAGAAAAATAAACACAGATGGCTGATGCTTCATTTAACATCTTTATAAACATAAGTAGATTTTACAAACCAGTTGTAGATTTCTTCAACATGGAGCAAACTCAAACAGAAACATGTTGCAAGTTCAGAGCAGAGCTCCAGTCTTCAGCAAGCAAGCAAGTTAGTTTCATCTTCGATAGACAGACTCAGAGCTCAACATAGCTTCAGAGCTGCAGAGCTTAGCATAGCTTCACGTCTAGGCTACTTTTAGTTTCCGTTTCCAGCCTAGGCTAATTCTAGTTTCAGTTTCCAAAACAGGCCTCATTGGCTGATTTAGTTGCTATGCCTTTTCATTGGCTGACCTTGCTACCATGCTCTATTCCAGTTCATGAATATACTCTGACAATTCTCACTGTCAGGAAGTTCTTGGTTGGATCTCTCTTTAATGATCTTCCACCATTACTTTTTGTTTTACCCTCAGTGCTTTAGAGATTAGGTAAGCCCCTCTTCTTTGTGATAGCCCCTCAAGTACTGGAAAACTTCTATCATTTCATGCCTAGTCTTTCTCTGTATTAGACTAGACCAGGGGTGTCAAATGCAAGGCCCGGGGACCAGATCTGGCCTGCGGGTGCTTAGATCTGGCCTATGGAGCTGCCCTGGAAACAGTGAAGGACTGGCCTCTTCCAGTGAAAATATTATTATTATTATTATTATTATTATTATTATTATTATTATATGCCGCCCTCTCTCCAAAAAGGACTTGGGGCAGCTCACAGCTAAAAATACAACAATAAATAAGTTAATTAAAAGAGTATTAAACAAGTTAAAGCTGAATTAAAATTAAAACCCATAGTTAAAATAGAACCAACCCCAGAGAATCAGCACAGCCCGGATTGTAAAAAGAGCCAGGTCTTCAAATCGTGGCAGAAGGTGCGAAGATCGGGGGCTAGCCGGAGCTCCAGTGGAAGAAAATTCCACAGAGTGGGAGCCGCCACAGAGTAGGCCCTCCCCCGGGTCACCACCAAGCGACATTGAGTCACAGACGGCACCCCGAGGAGACCCCGTCTGTGCGCCCGTACAGGGCAGTTAGTGTTTGATGCCGGCAGGAGTCGTTCTCGTAAATACCCTGGACCCATGCCTTGTAGGACTTTGAATGTTAACACAAGGACCTTGAATCTCACCCGGAGGACAACCGGTGGCCAATGCAGGTCGCGCAGGAGGGGTGTAATATGGGAGTACCGGGAAGCTCCCATCACTACCCGCGCGGCCGCATTCTGCATCAGTTGAAGCCTCTGAGTGGTACGCAAGGGCAGTCCTAGGTAGAGAGCATTACAGTAGTCGAGTTGGGAAATAATGAGTGCCTGAGTGACTGTGCACAGGGCATCTCGGTCCAGGAATGGGCGTAACTGGCAAACCAGCCAGATCTGGGCAAAGGCCCCCCTGGCCACGGCCCCCACCTGCTCCTCCAATTTGAGCCGTGAGTCCAGGAAGACCCCCAGATTCCGTGCCCTGTCCACGGGGGGGCAACACCTCCTCCCCCATGACCAAAGATGGAACCTCCAAACTGGACCGAGATGTCGGTATGCACAGCCACTCTGTCTTGGCTGGATTGAGTCGAAGCATGTTCCTGTCCATCCAGATCCGCACCGCTTCCAGACAACGGGACATCACGGAGAGAGCATCACTGATGTGGCCTGGGGTGGAGATGTATAACTGTGTATCATCAGCATACTGATGATAACTCACCCCAAAGCCACGGATGATCTCACCCAGCGGCTTCATATAAATGTTAAACAGGAGGGGCGAGAGGACCAAGCCCTGGGGCACCCCACAAGTGAGATACCTTGGAGTAGACCTCTGCCCCCCTGCCAACACTGTTTGTGAATGTCCCAAGAGGTAAGAGGAGAACCACCGTAAAACAGTGCCTCCCACTCCCAACCCCCCGAGATGTCGCAACAGGATACCATGGTCGATGGTATCGAAAGCCGCTGAGAGATCTAACAGGACCAGGACAGAGTAAGAACCCCTGTCCCGAGCCCTAGAGAGATCATCGATTAGCGCGACCAATGCTGTCTCCATGCTGTACCCGGGCCAGAAGCCTGATTGGTACGGATCCAGGGCCACATGTGGCCATCCCGAGCTCCGTTTTCAGTGGCAGTGGGTTACAGTAGGCCGTTGCAGCTGAAAACAGAGCTCAGGAGCCTGGTTTCGCTGGTAAAACACTCGGGCCACCACAGGTGCCCCGGACGCAAGTGATGTCAAGCTGGCCACACCCATCCTGGCCACGCCCCCCAGGTCAAACACAACCCTGATGCGACCCTCAACGAAATTGAGTTTGACACCCTGGACTAGACATATATAGTTCTCTCAGCCATTCTTTGTATGATTTAGTGTTCAGACTGTTTATCTTTGTTGATCTTCTCTGTACTCTTTCTAAGGTCTCAACATCTTTTTTCTATCATGATGAACAGAACTGGATGCAATTTTCCAAGTGTGGCCTCACAAAACTAATCATACATAGTCATATGTCATACTTATAACAAACTCACAGTGATTCCAATTCCACTTTGGAGTGGTGAGACATATGCATTCAGCTTTCACATATATTTCTGTGGTATAAGATTTATTTACACACAGACATACAGATCTCAGCAAGATGAGGGTTCACCCTAGTGGCATTCAACAAAATTCTGTACTTATAGGATTTTCTGGAGAAGCAAAGCTGTGTTTTAAGTTGCTAACTCAAACTGTCCTTTTAATATGCATAAAGGAGCCATATTCTCCTGGCCCCTTTGACCAGAGGAATTATCTTGGCCCATCTACGCATCTTTTGGGCATATTAGCTGGCCAAAATAGTTGTAACCTATCAGATGTTCCCTTTAAGGCCTCAAAGCACTGACAAAGAAAATCTGGAGAATTATAGTAAACAAAATCTGATTCAGTCATCTGGATTAAGTCACCTAAATTCATATTAGGAAGCTTTTATAATAAACCCTTTAGGGAGAAAAACTATTGATAACAGGAGGGAAACTCTTTGAAATTCCTGATAATTCACTGGACAGTAGTATAAAAACCTATGGGTTCCAGGTTGACCATTGGATGAAGATTAGTATGAAAGTTAGATCCTAATAATAAAAAGTTAACAATCAATGTCCATGAAATGTCCTTAACCAACTGTTTCTCAGAAATATTTGTATTAAGGTGAAAAAAATTAAATTCCAAAAAGCAGTGTACTCTATACATTTTCCAAAACTGCTCCACATCCAGTTAAGTATAAAACTAATCTGGCCAAAAAAAAAAGTCTTAGCAGTGTGACTTCAATTATTTGTCAGTTTGGTTTTAAGACCATAGTTAATAACTTTTTATAAACAGAAATCATAAATCTAAATGGAGCATTGCCCAATAAATCTGTTCCCTGGACTCTGTAGATAGATGAATAACTGAATATTGGCAAATTAAACAATTCAATAGTTCCGGATAGTTTCATTTTGTGCAAAATTCTGAAAATCATAATTATATATAGTTAAAACTATGATGAGGTGTGGCTCCTTGGTTTCATATATGTATGACAGTCAACATTTAAAAACATCATCCCAAACTATTTTTATTTCTGGAAAGCAAACCTGTGATTATCTATGGTCTGTGAAAATCATACTAGCAGAACAAAGTGAATATAAATGGAAATACAGGAGGGGAATAATGAACTATATTCTGTGTCTTTCTGAAAGTTTTGTATAGAATTAAATTGAAACTGTTCAAATAAATGAAAGGCAAAGCTCAACAAATTGATAAAACAGAGTGTATTTCCTGAAATTGTGCATATATAAATCAGAATCCAGATCAACAGTTAAAAAAACAAGCATTCAGGAAATATACCGCAGACTAGCACTTGATAGGGCAGCCATGAAAGCCTTGGAAAAGATATTCAAATGCTGTCATGACTACACATGCAAAGATCTGAATTGTGCAAACTACAGTATTCCTTGTGACATTCTATGGAAGCAATATGTGGACTTTGAAAAGCAAGATAGGGAAAATACCAACACTTTAGAACTTCAGTGTTGGAGAAGACTGCTGGGAATACTGTGGATAGCCAAGAAAGCAAACCAATAGATCGTTGAACAAATCAACCCAGAGTTCTCAAGACACAAATAACCAGACTCAAATTATTCTACTTCAGACACATTATTTAAAAACGTAGCTCTCCAAAAAAGCTTAAATGCTGGGAAAGGTGGCAGGAAAGGGAAGAAGAGGGCCACCAGCAGTTAAGAGAATAGAGTTAATTACAGTGGCGATGAGTGCATCATTGGAAGACCTGAGAGGCCAGGTTAGAGACAGATGGTCATGGAGAAGATTTATCTATGTCACAGGTGTCAAACTCACTGTGTCACATTGCCATCATGTGACATTTTATGACATTTTCCCCATTTGCAGTGCTGGGGTAGGCGTGGCCTGCACATGACAGATCCGGCCTGCAGGCCACCATTTTGACACTCTGATCTATGTGGTTGCTACAAGTTGAAAACAACCTGATAGCACACTGTACTATCTGTAATAGTACAGATGTTCAAAAGCATATTCATTTATTAGATTTTTTAAAAAGATGTCTACAATATTGTGACTCTCCATAGTGTGCATGGGCTTGATGACAATAAAGATTTTTTAGAATCGGAGCCCTCTGAAGAAAGATGGATTTACCTGACCAGATCTAGTCATTCATCAAAATCAGAGTTTCAAGCTAATTTTCTGTTTTGTTCACCTCTTCTACTGATTATGGCTCCTGATGGAGCATGGCATAAAATATACTTTCCCAGAATGAAAAATAGTTTTACTAGAATTATGCAGGTTTGAAAGAAAAGAGTGCATGGATTCTGCTCATTATCATAGTGGCTAACATATTGTTCTAGAACAGGGTGTTAAATTGGTGGCCTGCAGGTCAGATGTGTCATGCACAGGCCACGCTTACCCCAGTTCCGCGATGGGGAAAACATAGTGATATGTCACTTGATGGCAACGTGATGCTGTGAGTTTGACACCCATGTTCAAGAACAAAGAATAATGGCAAAGAATGAAAGTAAAGTCCTATAGGTCAGTGATGGGATTCAATTTTTTTTTACTACCGATTCTGTGGGTGTGGCTTGGTGGGCGTGGCAGGGGAAGGATATTATAAAACCTCCAGTCAGAGGTGGTATTTGCCGGTTCTCCAAACTACTCAAAATTTCCGCTACTGGTTCTCCAGAACTGGTCAGAACCTGCTGAATACCACTTCTGCTATAGGTGTAAAAACACTAATGAACATATTACAGTAAAACTGGATGATTTTAATATCAGATCTGCACAGCATTCCCCAAGCTTGGAAGCAAAAAAAATCTACAGTAAAATATTCCAAGAGGTTTGCACTATTTGTTTTCCTAATCTCTAGGTAGCAAACAATTGAAAAACTTTATCTTGGTTGTTCAATAAAATTGAACACATGAAGAGAAGTCCAGAAGATTATCAGGATTAATTAAATCATCCTCCAAGGTCCATACTGACAGCTACCATATCTGGATAGCAAGAATCTGGATGTCCGCTAAATGAAAGCAGCCAGAGCTAATGCCATCCTGATAATCTCATCCCTCCTTTTTCTGTTGCTTCCTTTGATTTTCAAATTTGCCAGCTGCAGATCTCTTTAGTCAAAAGAAACCTGTGAGTCGAGATTGATGATAGACTGCCTTTAAAGATTTTCATCAATAAAACTGCTGAAATCCATATCTAAGTGATGAAAGATAGTAATGGCTTGGCACCCTAGTATCTTTAAGACCTCTTTCTGCAAGACCTCTTTCCAGTTCATTCTTCTAAAGGAGGATGGGATAACCATCTCTTGGAGATGTTCTGAATGTTGTAGTGGTTGTCTACACTTCTTCTTTTGTCATAATTACAGGAGACTCTTCATATAAAATGACTATGAACAAAGCATTGTTTGGGGATATAGAAAATGAAAGGAAATAAACGAGTTATTGTTAGTAATAACCTTATAGAAGAAAAAATAAACATAGGAAAATAAATGTAATAATTTTAAAGTTTCAAAGGGGCAAAAGGGGTTTTTAATCACATTTTAGTCAATAAGACAAAATGTGCTATATATTTCAGCCACAGAATCACTTCTGGGAGGATAAAATATATTCTAAACTACAATATTGTTGTTTCAATCTGTTGACAAATTGTTATTGGTTGACTCTGTTAAATAGACAGAAGAATTATTTTTTCTGGAAAATCTTACATTATAATATTTACCAGAGTTTTAAACATTTTTTCTATAGGGCAAGTCTTATCTTAATGAAGAACTGTTTAAACTGACTTTACCTAATCTGCTAAAAGGCCTCATTTGTGATTAAAATATTTCAACAAGTTTAGGCTGGTCAGATTGTTGTTGGCCATAAATATGTATTTTAAATGCTGAGGTTTGACTGATTTACAGCTCTAAGTCCAACATTACAAATATTTTTAATTATATATTCCCTTAAGATTCATCACAACACATATTTTTCTGCTATTTGAGTATGGCAGAAGTCCTTCTGAGGTCGGTAAAATGAGGACCCAGATTGTTGGAGGCAATATGCTGACTCTGTAAACTGCTTAGAGAAGGCTGTAAAGCACTGTGAAGCAGTCTATAAGTCTAAGTGCTATTACTATTACAAGTGGGACAATGAAGCAAGGAAGAATCCTGTAGAATGGTGCCTAATAACATTCAGATGGGTTGATCTATCAATATAAAAAGGAAACGCAAGAGATTTTTTTCCCTCTCCTAACATGATTTTTCAGTGCATACTTTGCTCTGTAATGCGAATACTTTCTTAAAACTAATAACTATGTTTTTAATGCATAATTGTTATGTTAAATCCAGATGTTTGATTCAATGATAATAGAGATGATTTCAACACAATTGCATGCATTAATACTATACAAGTTAAACATTGAACTTGTCCTTTTAAAACAACTGGAATTCAATTGCAAACATATTAGAATTAGCCTCTAATATTTTTTCTGTTTCACTTTTTGTCTTCAGTTCCACCAAATACCAGAGTTGCTGTTGGAAAGAACAGTTGTTTTTAGCAGTACTAAAACACCTTGGGATAATCTAGAAAGCTAAACTTGACAATTTCCTGGACGGAGAGCCATTTGGAAAATCTAAGGCTCAAACTAGACTGGAAATTCAAAATAAATTCTGAAAGAAAATAACGACACACTAAAAATCCATATTATCTCTCTTATTTAGTTTCAATGGAAATTCAGAGCCATACAATTTCTTGCAAAGGGTTACATTAGCACAGCTATATTAAGTTTTGGAGACAAAGGTTCAAGAAAGAGCGTTGAAGAGCATGTAAACACGTGAATGCGCACACATTACAACTTCTTACATTAAATGCATCATTTTCCATAATTATTCCAGAGCTGCAGAAAGCAGTCATGCAATCCCCAGAAAAAGACATACTAGGTTAAAGTGTTTCAGATACCCAAATGCTTAGAGGAACATTTTTGTCTTCAGAGCTGAAGTACCACTCATTCTTATTAGATAGCTTTGTCTGTTCCTACTGGTAGTTGTGGCATGCACTGCCCTCAGAAAGAAGCCAGAGATTAAGCTGTCCCCTTCCCGTTAAAGGGCAGAAGGCTAAATTATCATAAATGCCATTATGACCATCACATCTCCCTTTTGAGATTATTGAAACACAGTTCAAGATATTACCTTTTTTCTGGCTGTCAAAGGGTAGCCTTGCTGGTTGCTTTGTTAGGCCAAGAAATCCAGGAGAAAGACACCATGTGAGGCCTGCTAAGCTATCTTCCCAAATCCAGTAGCAGCTTTATACTGGAATTGTCAGCTTGGTTGCTCATTTGCATTTGTCTGATTAAAAAAAAAGAGAACAAGGAAAAAGATGGGAAATTTCTGAAAAAAATAATCTTCAGAAAATTAATGCAGAACATATTTACGATACCAGAGATGGCTCTGCCCCAAAGCCCAGAATCCAAATATTTTGGTAAACTCTGAGATTTAGATCTACAGTTTCAGGTTTGTATCCATATTTGGTGGAAAAGGAAAATTATGTTGCCTGCGCACTGGAAAAGTAAGACAGGGGAAGATAGGCATCTGTTTGTTGGAAACATATTGCAACAAGACATGAAATAAAAGGGAGATTGTGTAGAGTAGCTGAGTAATATCTATAAACTACAAAAACAACAGGGTCTATAAAACTTTCAATAGTTTCAGGCCAAGATACTTAAGATAAGTTAGTAAAATGCTCTTGAAGACAGCATAAACTCTGTCCTCTGATTTGAGCTTGTTGAAATTTGCAGTCTTCTTCACAGATTCTGTTATATGTCCAACCACAATAGTATTGATAGATCCCTAAGAGTTTGCTAGGACCACAGAGGTTTGGAACAACCTCTTATTGAGCATATTAACAACACTAAGGAACAGAATCAAACACTTTATAAGTATACATACCATGCAATGTTAAGTATTGAGTATCTGGGATAAATACAAGAAATTTATATCATTTTGCTTCACTATTAAATGCTTATTTTTATGAAAAGAAGCATAATGAAGTTCTCTAAGAGATGGTGTAATACATTTAGATTGCAAGGTGACTAAAAATAAGACATGGATAACATCTTTTGAGACTTGCTTCACAATGGCTTAGTCCACCTGAGTTGCTCCTATCTTTTTATCTTTGTAAAAGTAGTGTAGGGTTAAAAGAATTATGAAACACTTACAGATTTGACTGAATCTGAGAACCTTTTAACATGTAAGTCAGAGCATGTGTTGGACCTTCTTTATAAATAGCTGATGGAGGATGATTCAGAAACCGAACAAGTCAAAGAAATAGATGAAGCATTTAAATGCAGCAATATGCATCAATGGGAACTTCAGTGGAATAAGAACATTAAGTTTACAGTTACTATTACACTTAGAGGAAATTGATATAAGTTTTATATCTATATATATATAGAGAGAGAGAGGAGAGAGCACTAATACTTTGCTTATGAAGAGTGGCACCACTCACCAATCAGGAATAGATGTAATAGAGAGCTGGTAAAATAGACAATGGGGCCAGCAAACATTAGATCGCTTCAAGCTAAGTCAAGGTTGGGGAGAGACCACTTTTGACAAAGCCTTTCCTACTGCAGGGATGCATTTAAATTATAGCAGTAAACTTTACTTTGCATGAATACATAACCAGCATGTGCAAAATATATGTATAATATTTCCCTCTTTTGTTCTTTTCTTCTACTTTGGTTTTTGAGGTGTTGCATAAGTGTCTCCTTTACTGCAAATTATTTTAACATACGTTCATTTGTTGTCATTTTTTATTTTGTTGCTGTTGTTCTGTATCTCATTATTTTTTTAGCTGAATGAATATCCTTTCCATGTAGAAAGGCAAATATGTAAATCCAGTAAACATTACCCTTTTTTGTCAAAGTCCCTCTCCATTTAAATGAATCCTGAGAATTGAAATTTGGTGATGGTACTATGAGCTTTCCATTAAAATTCCTAATCCCATCCCCAAAATGAACTTAAAACCAAGCAAGGAAGCAATGCCGATAAGTTTTTGGTGTCTCTTATCATTCCTGATGGCCCAAATCTCTTCCATAAAGAACTGTAGATTGGGGTTTATTTTTTCTCTTCTCCCTGTCAAAAGGCAAAGGAACCTGGCTATAACCTGTGCTTTCCACAAGCTGACACACATATTCCTATTATGTAATAGAAAGAAAAGAAAAATATGTGATTGACAGCCAACAGCAGAGTTCTCTCTCTTTTTTCAGCCAAATGCCACAAGCAGCCTGTGCTTTGTAATTTTAGTTTATTGCTCATTCCTGTCCTTTTCTCTTGCTTCCCCATAATTAAACACTGTTGGAACATTGCTCTGAATCTTATATTCAATAGAATAGCCAGAGTCAATTAGCTACATGTTTTGAACATAAAAAGTAGGGATCATAAGTATCGCACATGATAGCTCTTTGAAGATTGTGTTGGAAAGGTGTACATCTGTTCTGAATTGAAAGCTAAATCTGGAAAATCTGCCCTCCCTGGAGGTCTATAACGGTTAAATGGCACCCGTTGCTAGAATTCTTTGCTGTTACAGTAATCTTTCTCCTTTTTTGAGACCTGCTTCACTAGAATTAAATAAATAGAACTATAACCCTGTGAACTACTAGAAGTAAGTACCTCTGCAATCTAGGAGTTTTTTTTTAAATAGATGTATATGTCATTGACTTTAAAATTAAGGATGAGCAAGTTGCTACTCCAGATGGCTATGAAGTTCATTTCTTCTGAGAGCCAATTACATAGCATAGTCCATGAAGAGTTCATTAGAATACGGAGGGTCACCTATGGCCAGGAACAATCATAAATAGCGGTAATAAAATATTGAATATAGCAACCAAGTAAATAAACCCTCTTCAATGTATGGATACTGTGCGTGAGTATCAGAGTAAAACCGAGCTGGAAGGAACCTTGGAGGTCTTCTAGTCCAGCCCCCTGCTCAAGCAGGACATCCTATACCATTTCAGACAAGTGACTGTTCAATCACTGTCCCACTCTTAAACACCTCCAGTGATGAAGCACCCACAACATCTGAAGGCAAGCTATTCCACTGGTTAATTGTTCTCACTTTTAAGAAGTTTCTCCTTAGTTCCAGGTTGCTTCTCTCCTTGTTTAGTTTCTATCCATTGTTTCTTGTCCTACCCTCTGGTGCTTTGGAAAATAAAGTGATTGACATCACCCGCCTCTTTGTGGCAGCCTCTCAAATACTGGAATACTACTGTCATGCCCCCCCTAGTCTTTCTTTCTCTAAACTAGCCAAACCCAAATCCTGCAACCGTTCTTGGTATGTTTTAGTCTCCAGACCTTTCATTATCTTAGTTGCTCTTTGCACTTTTTCCAAAGTCTTCTTTGTAATGTGGTGACCAATACTGGATGCAGTATTCCAGGAGTGGTCTTACAAAGGCTTTATAAAGTGGTACTAATACTTCACATGATTTTGATTCTATGCCTCTGTTTATACAACCAAGGATTGTATTAGCTTTTTTGGCTGCTGCCACACACCGCTGGGTCATGTTTAAGTGATTGTCCACTAAGACTCCAAGGTCCCTCTCACAGTTATTGTTTTTGAGCCATGTTTTGCCTAATTTATACTTGCAACTTTGGTTTTTTCCTGCCCAGGTATAAAACTTTGCTTTTCTCCACATTACATTTCATGTTGTTTGATAGACATCAGTGTTCAAGTCTATCAAGATCTTTTTGGATCCCAAACTCATCTTCTGGAGTGCTTGCTATTCCTGCCAGCTTAGTGTCATCTCCAATTTTGAAGAATTCCCCTTCTATTCCCTCATCTAAGTCATTTAGTAGAGCAATATTTATTACTCTTGATATTTGGAAGGGGTAAATAAAGGCAATAAGAAAGGACAATATGTAGGCTAATATTATAATTATGGAATCTGCATTTAATAACAACTGGATTCACATATTCCTATACTATAATGTGATTTCCTTGTTTAAGGCTTAGTCTGAAGTGCGAACCCCATTGACAGTGGATTATTCCATCAGGAAAGATTGATTGCTAAGCACAGTTATGAACTATGCTAAAGTAATCAAAAGAATGATGAAAAAGGTCTTTTAGAGACTGTGCTCTATAAGGTATTGTAGTTGTATCTCCTAGAAGTCTCCATAGAATGACTAGCAGAAACACATTATGAATGTACTCCCTACTCTGAAAAATGTAACATCCAATCATTATCAGGTATTGCTGTTTTGCTTAGGAGAAACACATAATTTCTTTTGTAGGTGGAATACTGAAAGATTTTTTTATATCAAGAAAGCTATGGATAACACAAGCCAGGTATTATAACTATAGACTTCTTGAGAGGCCTCTACTAGTAAAATTGGATAGATTTATCCAGAATTAGAAAGGAAGTACACTTAAAGAATATCTTTCCACTAAAATTAAAAAAAACCCAGTAAAACTATCCTTCATACAAAACTACTGAAATAGGAGCCAAGTCAAGTTTTAAGGCCATAGATATCTTTTAATTTCCTTTGTTTGGAATAGCAGATTGTCTACATCCAAGTATCTATCCCTCAACACATATTTTTTTCCTGCTCCCCTACAATTCATTTTCCTCATGTGTCCCAGGAGATAACAACTAAAAATTATAACAATCTGATATCAACTGAACATCTGATAAGGCAAATTCCAATTAAGAACATGTGTGTGTGAGAGAGAGAGATTCTATTAATGCAGTATCCATTAGCCTATCTAGCTTTCATTCCTCCATTTAGTTGGTGGAGGCTTAATCACATTAATACTATAGCCAAGTAGATTTCCTGCTTGGAAGTATTCAAGGCAATAAAACATGGGGGAAGTAGTATAGGATGACGCTGGAAACCATGGCTAATGAAAGGGCCCATTGAAAATGAATTCATTTGAGAAGTGTTTCTCAATACCACCCGTTAGGAAAAGTTTTACTAAGAACTCATACTGGAGCCAAAGAGGGCACAAGAGGCAAGCTCAATAATTTATGAGAACAACAAAAAAGTAATGTCCTTAAAAACTACAGCACGGATGCCCCCATGTGGACACAGTAAAATATTTTGCTTAGCAAATTATACACACACACACACACACACACACATAATTTGCTAAGCAAAATATTTTACTGTGTATATATATATATATATATTAGCAAAGGATAATTTAGAGCTTGTTTTAAAAGAACTCAATCTTCCATTTTATTGGCAACTAGGAGAAACCAATATACTTCAAATAAAAAAAAGAACACTATTTTTTAGTATTAGTGCACTTTTTATAAATCACACACAGATAACCTGGTAGTAATCCTTATCAGAGAAAGTAATGATTCTACTCTATTCTATACTGATTCAGATTTTGAGCTGTTTTTCAGCTCTGGACATGTCATTTTGAGAAGGATACCACTTTAGGAATAATTCTGTAATGGACTGAAGAAATAATATGCTACCAAAATATACTTTTCAGATAAAAGAAATCTTGAGTCTGGAGCAGAAATGTAATTTGAGAAAGCGACTCAGGCAGGACCTTCCTAGTTCTCATTAAGATAAAGGGAGGAGGAAAACATATTCAGGCTTACAAGACTGATATCAGCCCCTCAAGGTAAAGCAAACTAAGAAACTAAAGTTAATGCATGCTAAGACTACTACAGGTAATCCTCGACTTACAACAGCTTGTTTAGTGACAACCACACTTTAAGAAGTGACTTATGACAGTTTTTCACAGTTATCTTTGCAACATCCCCATGGTCACTTGATCAAAATTCAGATGCTTGGCAACTGGTTCATATTTATGATCGTTGCTGTGTCCCAAGGTCATGTGATCACTTTTTGCAACCTTCTGAAAAGCAAACTCAATGGGGAAGACAGATTCACTTAACAGTCTTCTTACTAACTTAATAACTGCAGTGATTCACTTGACAACTGTGGCAAGAGTGGTCGTAAAATGGGGCAAAACTCACTTAACGAATCTGCCCTTTAGCAATATAAATTTTGAGCTCAACTGTGGTCATAAATTGCGGATTACCTGTATTTTTATTATAAGGTTACAGTAACAGAATTTTGCAAACCTAAATACTTTCCCCGCACTTCTCTACAAAAATTGTGACTTACAAATTCAAAGGTGGCCAGAAGAAGATTAGAAGAATAAAACCAAAGAGAAATTGAGGGAAATGCACATGTTTCAACTTTGAGAACAGAAGATTGAGAGGAGTTATGATAGCATTGTTCAAGTATCTGAAATGATGACACATAGAAGAAAATCAGGGTCAGGAAGAATTTGATTTAATTACAGGAGTATATGGGAACAGACCATTACACTTAACACAAGAAGCTAAACTGGACCAACAGGAAAAGGTTAACTCCACCTTTTCTAGCCAAAGGCAGAGCTTGAACTTTAACATCTGGTAGAGGAAATTCCTCCTTCCTCAGTTGTGTACATTAACCTCAGCTGAAGGCAAAACCTATAACATCTTTACATATGGAAAAAATATACTTCCAACTACATCTAAAAATACATCCATAACTAGTTGATCAATGAAATAACAATATTGAACAATTGGATTGCATGTGCTTTTTATTATAGTCCTTTCTCTCTGGTTTGGATCCTCATGCTGTTCTTGATTACTGATGATGGAGCTAATGGGACAGTGATACACCATATTCCCATTCTAGGGTTGCAATAAAAGTTACAGTGCCATCTGCAGCACTAAGTGGTTGGCTGCTTCTACTGAAGTGAATTTATTTGTAATTTATTTCCTGGTAATATTTAAAAATTGTTGTCATCTCCACCCAAGTCACAAACCTACAGATGTCTATCAATGACATAAAGAGGATGTGAAGGAATGAGCTGTGATGCCATCCGGAACTCATAAATTATGGCCAGAATAAATTATTGCTGTGCTATGTATTTCCTGTCCCATTTGTTAATGGAGGGTAATAATTCATCTCTCAGCACTCCCTGTCTTGTAGGACACAAATATGTGCTTAGCCTTCTGGTCTCCTAGAATGTGCACATGAGATAAACTCTTATGGCTCGGTATGCAGATAATTCCTTCCAATTGTATTCCATGAAAAAACAAAAATCTGATAAGATTATCTCCTGTCATTTATAAATCCTTGAATGACTTTTGGTATGAAATAAGTGGCTGGTCTCAAAATCCCATGTCTTGGTGGCATACACCACTGATCTCTCATCAAGACAGCTCCCAGTTCCCTTTCTCAATGAGCTGAAGGCATCAATATTAGGCAAGAGGCATTCCAAGTGTAGCGATCACAATCTGCTTAATGGTTTCAAATGTAGCAGTATTTAAGGCCCTGAAAAGCTGAATGGAATTAATGTAGGCTAGTATGTGTGTATGAGGGGGAACATACTGGTTTCACTGAGAAAATGTTTAATGTAGGGATGTCACTTCTTTCAACTCACAAGTGCTAACTTGCCTCAGGACAACTCCAGATGGCCAACTTGTCGTGGGGATAATTCGCCATGGGCAACTGGAGAAAGAGCTGGGCGGGCGAGCGAGCGAGTGGGTGGGCAGAGCATAGAGTATGTCAGGACAGGTGGCAGGAAGGCAGTGGGGGCCAGGGGCTTCCCATTTTCATATGCCTTGCCGCTAGTACTGCTCTTGGCTCTGAGTCTGGCTTCGTGATATTGGTGGCAGTGCCAAGCCCAGCAAGGATTGGTATGTGTGCCATGCTCAGAGCTGCTCCTACTGATGCATTGTGCCAGGCTTGGAGCCCAGCATGGTAGGGTGTGTGAAAATGAGAAGTCCCAGCTGCTGTTGCCTCCCTGCTGCCCACCCCAACACACTCTGCACTCTGCCTGTTTGCCCACCCACCCATCTGGCTCTCTCTTTGGCAAGTTGTTCCTGCAATGAGTTGGCCGTATGGAGTTGTCCTGTGGCAACTTGGAGGCTGTGATTTGACAAAGGCAACTTGGCAATGGCTCGATTGCTTTCTCTGTTTGGGAAGCTATGATGATGAAATGATCAAAACTGGCATAAATATGGAATCCCTGACTCCTCAGGTGTCTTTGATAATTTGAGTACCAAACCTCTTAAATGGAAGTATTTCTTCATATACAAAACTTCAGAATAGATGGTATACCTGTCTGATGAGGCTATGATAGGGATATGCAAGTGTAACATTGATAGGTCAACTGAGGCTGTAAAATTGTTTGGTATGATAGCCTACTGTATATTGTGATCTTGGAGTTTCCATTCTAAAAGATTAGAGTCTGATGAATTTGTTCAGGGGCTTGAGATTCAGAACGATTCTCCTGGTCCCATTCTTCTTCGAGATATCATGTGATTCCTTTAACTGCTATTTCTGTTTACTTCAGCAAGGCATGGGTAACACCATGGACTTCAAGAACATAGGTGAGATAACTCCTCTGATAAGATTTCCTTCCCACTGCTTTTGTGTGTTCCTTCTCAAAATTTCTTTCTTTCTGCCAAGAACATCAACTGGAATATTCAAAGAAGATGGAGCAGGAGAGAAATGGGAAATTCCCAAACATTTTGTGGCCTGGTGCCTTCAATCTTCTCCAGAATCTTGTTTAAGGAACAACTCCCTCTCCAGTTCCAATGTGCCCCCATCTTTGAAGTAAGGCCTTGTTGCCTGGAACCTGGGGGTTGTGTGACATTTTGCTATGTCAAAACAATTCAGCTAGGCATTTTCTCATTCTAACCAGAGCTGGTCCTCTTCTAATAATATGTCCATCCAAAAGGCTTCTCATTGCTATACTGGTACAAAGAGGGAGATGAGGTTACTTTATATGTCAGTGTGAAGGTGAGGGAGGTTTTGGCTGATCTTTGGCTTCCTTCCTGGGGCAGGGAGTTGGGATAGTCTTTTGGAATAAGTCACGGCATGCCAAGTGCATTTATCTCTGGTAGGTAATGAAGAAAAGTATCACATGGTTGTGTTTCCCATGTGGCATCACCTGATCATGTCTCCCACTGGCCTCTTCTTATCCCACACGCAAGGACTCTTTGCAGAACCATTTGTTAGTTTGCATGACTCTAGAATCAGAATCGAATCGTAGGAAAAGAATGCTACTTCCGCCATGTAGCTTCCTTCCTTTTTTTTCCTTTTTGTATCTTTTTATTGAATGCAAGTGAAAAGAAAAAGTTGTTTCTTGGCCTGAGGTGAAGCTGAGAAGAAATGCCAGGCGGCAGAGTTAAGGCTGTGACGAAGGAGAAATTCCCTGCACCAGATGCAAAAGTCTAGAAGGGTCAAAGTGAACCTTTCCTGTAGGCTCCACCATTAGCGACTAAAATAAATTTCTCCACAAAGCAAGCTGGATTAATTATGTGTTCTCCTATACTGGATGAGTTCTCCAGAAGCTGGAAAGCCATCATTTGGATGCCTGCCCTGCACAGGTGACTGGATTCAAATGACTAGCAATTCCTTGACTATATTTTTTGTCCTCCAAAAATTAAAGGCATTTTATATGGTTCCTTTTGCTACCATTTTTTCCCTCATAACTGACAAACTACTCTAGAGTAATCTATAGTCCCTTAATGAGTTTTATTATTCCACAACTAGGAATCTGGGTCTGGTTTCACCAAACAAACAAGTTTCTATAGTGTTTGTCTATCACTCAACACAATACCTTACGATAACAAATAAAATATCAAAATTATTTTAGAGCTTAAATTGCTATTTAGGATGTAATTTAAAGGGTTTACTGCAAATTGATTGATTGTGTTTGGCAACTGTGCAATTGCATAACACAATTTAACACAAGGTTAAAGATTTGGGTTTCTTTCCGTGCCAGATTACATATTAAAAAGTATTCTGGCTCATTTGTTGTGCATAATTCATATTTGTTTTAAGTAAATAGTCGTGAAAGGTCTTTTTCCAAAGATAATTTTCAACTAGCATTTGTATCGCTGGCATCAACAAAATTACTTTCCGGTGATTGGAGACAAAACGCATTCACTCCCATACATTCACGTGAAATGCACTTCAGATTTTCCCCCAAACAAAACAACCCAGTTATTTATTCCTACTACATTCAATGCTGATGTTAGTTAAACCTCATACTCGGTACAGACAAGTGGGCATACTAATAGTTTCCGCCGGTATTTGGTATCCTAGACCTCCGAGGCGAGGGGTAGCGGAGGAGAAAACCTGCCAAATTGGCTCAGCCAGCCGTACCCACGGTGGCGTTGGCGTTGGGAGCACTCCTGGAGATTAACACGGTCTCCATCCCAGAGAGAGGACCCCGGAAGTCCTCCCAGCTCCACGAAAAGCCGTCCTCCAGCCGTGTTGGAGATCAACTTCCACCGCCCCACAAGCGGCGCTGGCAGAGGTCGATGGGAGCTGCCGTTCGACCATCTGGCGAACAACTAAGAAGCGGCGCTTTCCCGGGAGCGCTGTCCACAGCCCGCCCATTCGTATCCGGGTCTCAAACTGTGTGGGCGGCCCTTGAGCGTTTCTCCGCCGCCGTCTCTCCGCAGGCTCAGGTGCGGAAGCGGGGAAGGAGGCGGCAGCGGGAGCGCAAGTAGCAACGGCAAGTCGGATCGGAGCGCCTGGTAAGTGGAAACTGAGCGCGTCTGCGTCCTTCTCAGGAGAAAACGGGGCTGGCTGAAGGAGAAGAGGCGCTCGGAAGCGGGTGCATGGACGCGTTTCCTCCTCGACAGCGACAGAGCCTCGCGTAATTTGCGCCTAGGCGCTCTCTGCTCAGTTCAGTCTGCCTGGGTTGTATACCTTACCGCTTCTTGTGATTGTATGTCCACAATGAGCATGCATAGATGTTCGGGTCATGCGTGGTTGTTTCGGTTACAAGAAAGCCAACAACTGCAGCTTGGCAACTCACCTAAAGCACTGGGGACAGCACAGTTAGACACACTTTCTGGGGAGAGAACACAATTATAGAGTTTTAGGCATCCTAGAAATGAATATTATTATTAAATCATAGGTCATAGGTAGATGAGCTCTCCAAAAATTTTGCTCTGTTGTAATAAATGCCTACAAAACAGTCATAGGCAGGACTTCTTAGAAATAACTTCTCCTGAATTTAGTTTAGTTCTGAGGTTAGCCTTTCAGGTGTCATTAGATTATTTGATCCAACAGAAGTTATGACCTTGGATGTTCTTATCTGAAACCGATTTTCGGATTACTTACTATCATATGGAGTGTGAGATTTAACTAGTTAGTATCTGCTTTTAAGTGACATTTTAAAAATCTAATGAATGATTTATCCTGAACCAGGCCAACCAAGTCTTTAGCAGTGTAGGGAAAACAAGCTGGATAGTTTCAACAGTATGAATTGTTTACTCACAGGCCAGAAGAGTTTCTAGGATTGCAAGATCATTTGCAAGGTGCTTTCCAAACCTATTTAGGAAATAGGATGTTGTTATTACTTCAATGTAGGCTACATGCATGTTAATACAATGCAGTCAGAGTATGAATATATCAGCCTTCATCCTTGGCTCTGTCACACTTTCCTCTTCTCATTCCAGACCAATAATTTAAACAGCCTTGTCCTGTCACCTTTGCATTGATTTTAAATTTCAGTGAAGCCTTGATGTATCAAAGTTCAATGTGATTGGCTTTGTAAGAACAAATCTGTTTTTACACATTGACTAACAATATTTGTCTTTGATTTAATGGACATTTGTAGATACCCTCTCCTTTAAATTGGTCTGTTGACGTGAAGATTTGTATTAAGCCAAACCTATCCTACTACTGCTCCAAGGCATATAAAATCTAAATTGGTGATACCAACTTGATACTTGGCAAAGGGCCAAAGCCAAATTGATCTATTGTAGATGTGATCAGTTCTGTTATAAACACTTTGGATACAGCATGCTAGCACATGTTACATTGCAACTATTTATTTCCCAGTGTTTGTTATTTCTGCACTGTCTACTTCCACCAATAAAACACTTGGTTGTCTGGGGAGATTCTCAGTCATTTAAGTCAAAGGTGCTTTTTTTTCTTCAAAAGGCAACTGGACTGTTTTTTCCTCAAGGAAAAAAAACGTCTCGTCTATTGAAGAAAAAGAAAAAAGCACCTTTCAGACAAGACACTTGGTTATTCAATAGCTACTCACTTTTTAGTTGAGAAGAATCTGACTCACACCTAATAGAGCTATTTCTGCCTTGTGTCCCATTTCTGTATTCCACATATTTAAACTTGAGAAATTGGGCTGTGGGACGAACAGTAGACAAACTAGTCTACAATTGTCTGGGCAGTATCCAGAAGGGAGGCCCTTGCCATTCCTGCTGCAGTGCCTCTTTGGGGGATGTTTTTACTTGTTGGCAGGTCACCTCTTGAAAGGGAAAGTGGAGCCAAAGCAGAGGCAAACACCAATATTTTACTTATTATGAGTGGCATACTGTACCCACCTGGTTATGACTCCAAATAAAGAGCATAGAGCCTGATGATCACCGGAGAGAGCAATTTTTGTGTTGGGATTATTTTGTGTCACATCAAAACTGAGTGAACAGACAGCATGTTACTTCAGCAGTAGAGAAAGACCCCTAGGCTATAAACTATAAATAGAATTTTCTTGAACTTTCTAGATTACAATTAGGCAGTTTATCATATATATGAAATTGAAACTGACCTTTAGTTTTCAACATTGCGTGAGATAGATGAATAAAACTACCTTAATTTCTGCCTGTTCTTCTGTTGAATAGCTTTATATTCAGCTACTGACCAAAACCTCCTAACAGACATAGAATGATACACTAAAACTGTATATCATTCAGCACAAAATTAAACGTATTTATCATTTTGTTCAGTTGTGGCTTCAGATTATCTTGCAAATTTACAGTCTTTACCATCACATGAAAATCATTGATCCTTAACATGGAACTTAATAATTGCTCCATTAGCTTATGGATAGGAAAGATGGTATCACTATAATTAATGTATTTTTGGAGGAGGGAGAATTGGGCAAAAAAAAAATTGAATATAGTGCTATAATTTTTTGAAGTTGAAAAAATTATGGCCTACTCACTCTTCAAAGATAAATATACAGAACTTTGCTATGTAGAATAGAATGAAATTAGGGTTCAGATAGATTAGATTTTAGAACCTCATTTCAAGTCAGCTAGATAGTCCTTGAGCTACAACCAAAATCGGGCCCAAAATTTCTGTTGCTAAGTGAGACATTTGTTAAATTAACTTTGCCCCATTTTACAACCTTTATTGCCACAGTTATTAAGTGAATCACTTTGATTGTTAAATTAGTGACACAGTTGTTAAGTGAATCTGGCTTCCTCATTGATTTTTCTTGTCAGGTCACAAAAGTTAAAATCACATGGTCCTAGGATGCTGCAACCGTCATAAGTACAAATCAGTTGCCAAGCTCTTAAATGTTGATCACGTGATCATGGGAATGCTGCAACAGTCGTAAGTGTGAGAAATGGTCATAAATCACTTTTTTCAGTGGTGTTGTAACTTTGAACGGTCACTAAATGACCTGTTGCAAGTTTAGGACTACGTGTATTTAAAAATATAGTTAGATTGAAAACCAGACCCTTATGGAGGCATCATGAATGCCTTCAAATTTTGATGCGTAAATCTTTATGTATATCTTTAAAACAACAGCACAAATGCCTTTTAATTAAGAATCATAACAAAACCTATACATTAAAAAAATGATCTGAGGCTCTAGCCCAGGAATGTCAAACTCGATTTCATTGAGGGCCACATCAGGGTTGTGTTCGACTTCAGGAGACCAGGATGGGCATGGCCAACTTGACGTCACTCATGTCAGGGGGCACCTGTGGTGGCCTGAGTGCTCTACCAGCGAAAACAGGTTCCCGAGCTCTGTTTTCGACTGCGATGGCCTCCTGCCAGTGAAAACGGAACTCGGGAGGGCTGTGCACGGCCCTCACAAGCTCCATTTTTGGCTGTGATGGCCTCCTTCAACCCTCTGACAGCAAAAACGGAGCTCAGGAGGTGTACGCGCGCAGAGACACCATGGGCCAGTCCTTCGTTGTTTCCAGGGTGCTGTTTCCAGGCCAGATCTAATCACCCCATGGGCTGGATCTGGACCACGGGCCTTGAGGTTGACACCCCTGCTCTAGCCTATCTTTTGCAAAAGGCAAGGTATTTCACAGAAAGCGTTAAACCATGTTTTCTCTCCTGCTTTTTTACCCTGTTTCAGAAACAGCCGGCATGTCCCACTTTGAAAACAAAAGGCTACTATTTGGCTTAATGGCAGGAGCTGCTGGAGTAACCTTTGTCCTGTGTTGGTATCTCAAGACGCAGAAACGCAACAAAGGTATGCATTTGCCTGTATTTCCAAATTCAGCCAACGGTTTTGATTTAATAGATTTTCCATATGAAACTCACCAAGAGGAAAAGACAGTTTTGCTGTTACAAGGAAGACAGCTTCAGATACTGGAGAAATTGAATGGCTTGGTGGTAAGTGTGGAAGAACTTAAAAGAGAATTGACGTTTCTGAAAGAAGCTATTCCAAAGTTGGATGAACTTGTTCGAGATGAACTTCAAGGAAAAACAGAAAGTCGCAGAACCAGCCCTTCACATAGGTCTGCAAAGAAGAGAAAGACGGAGGCAGCAGCTCAAGGTGTATCTGATACCACCAGTTCTGAAGACGCTGAAAGTGAAGGCGGGTGGGTATTTTAAAAATATTTGGAATTGTGTTGATTAAATGCTTAGCTTTTAAAAGATAAAAAGCCCATAAAAGCAAGGTATGTTTTATATGTACTTTTTATTAATTTTTTAAAAAGGAAGATTAAAAACTAATACAAATTAATATAAGAAAAAGAAAGAAATCAAACAGAAAGATAAAGGTGCAAGAAAGGAAAAAAATAAAAGTAAGTAAAAGAAAAATAGACAAGAAAGGAAAAAGTTATAAAGAAATAACGTCCAGTTTTGTTTGCAGCAGTTAGAAGTACAATTACAATTTTACATTATACTCTATGTTTACAACATAACTCTCTTCTTTCTATAATCTACCCTGTCTAATCATCAAAACCATAAGTCATAAGTTCATTTTTTCCTGTTCCATGCAAAAGGCCTGCAAAGGCTTTGCATCCAGCAATAAAGTATTGTCTTTTCTCTGATTAAAGAATTCAATTTAACTATCTCAGCAAGTTCCATCATCTTCACCAACCATACCTCCATTATCATCATGTATACAATAATCTCACTGCAGTTATGTAAAAGAAACCCCAAAGCTCCATAACCTTTTTTCCCCAATTGTTTGTCCATTGATCCCAAAAGAAAAATTTCTGGTTTCAGTTGCACATTAATCTTTAAAATCCTCTGAGTAAGTGTATGTATTTGTTCTAGCTTTTTACATGTTCATCAGACATGTTCAAAATTGATAAACAGATTTATACTCCTTGATGTGGAAGGCCAATGTACTTGGATTCTGCCACTCTGTAAAGAGGAAAGCTGAACCAGCTACAAGAAGTAGAGAGGCTTGGTTTACCCTTAAGGGCTGTCTTTACCAATGCAACTACTACTTCGTCTCCTTTATTTATAATCTATAAACTCTAGAGAGAGA
Organism: Naja naja; assembly: GCA_009733165.1. NCBI lineage: Eukaryota > Metazoa > Chordata > Lepidosauria > Squamata > Elapidae > Naja > Naja naja. The sequence continues at coordinate 70,498,509 of CM019148.1, forward strand.
AGTTGAAATATAATCCTTCTGTACTAATTTTCATAGACAAAAGCAACCTTTAGCAGATTTTTAAAAAGCTTTTGCAAACTTGTAATAAGTCAGTACAGTATTTGAAAACTTGTAATTATTAATTTGATGGCTTGACTTTTACTAGCACAACAAATATTGCACTAAGAGACCCAATGTGGTGTAGTGGTTAATGTGCTGGACTAGAAGCAGAGAGTATCAGTCCTTCCCCATACACAGAAGTCTAGTCGGTGGACTTGGGTCAGTCACTCCCCCTCAGTTGTGATAAATATCGGATTCTGCAGTAAGCCAGCTGAAAAACAAACTCCCTTGTTTCATCATTCATTGGTAGCTTTGCTATAAGAAGTAGGTGAGCACAGTTCAAAAACAAGCAGACTATGAAATCTTGTGGGACAAACGCTAAGAACTGCAACAACAACTTGCAATATCCAGTACAGTTTTTTCAAGGCTAAGAACAAGACCTTGATTGTTGTTATTTTTTAAAAGATTGAAATGTTTTCATTGGAAACTAAGAGATAATTTATCTTGTCTCAAGGTCTTGTGATTCAGTAAATGACACTGACTGCCATAATAAATCTTAATACCTCTTAAATGTCAGAACATTTTTGATTCAGTGCAGAAATGTTGTTAGTTCCAAATGATTGCCTTTAAAAACCTGTAATTCCATTGTATATCTTTTCTACAATTCAATTGTCTGAACAATTTTTCAGTTGTAATTTTAAAGAAATTACTTTCTTCCTTTTAAAAGATAAACATTTCAACCAAAATTGAAGGCAAGGACAATATTAATTGGAAAAGATGTAGTTGTTGAATTTCATTAAATTCAGATTGGCTTTATGTTTCAACATCAAAAATCATCACTGTAATTTTACTGAATAGTTTCTTATAAATAAAAATAATAATACAGTACAGGTAGTTCTCGACTTACAACCACAATTGAGCCCAAAATTTCCATTGCTAAGCAACGTTAAGTGAATTTTGTTCCATTTTATGACTTTTCTTGCTACAGTTGTTGTGAATCACTGAAGATGTTAAGTTAGTAACATGATAATTAAGTGGATTTGATTTCCCCATTCATTTTGCTTGTCAGAAGTTGACAAAAGATGATCATATCACACGGGGACTACAGCCATCATAAATGCATGCCAGTTGCCAAGAGTCTAAATTTTGATCATAGGTGGTGGTGCAATGATTATAAGTGTGAAAAACACCCGTAATGTCACTTTTTCAGTGACATTGAACAATCACTAAGCGAATGATTGTAAATCAAGGACTACCTATTGTGCAAAGTACCAAAGAACTGTGCCTGATTTAAGCATAAATTAATTGGTCTGTCTGTGGATATTGCAAAATTAATGAAAATGTTCAACATGTACTTTGCAGCATCCTTAAGATATGTTAATTAGAAAATAATAATAATAGTTACAAGCGGCAATATAACCATGCTGGTTTTCAAGAAGAGGTTATATTTTCTCCTCCTCTATTTTAGTTACATGACAGCTCATACTGATACTGAAGGAGAATCTGAGGAAGAAAAGGGATGGATCAATTCCTCTGTATCTTCTTTGACGCCAGAAGAAAAATTAGACTTATCTAATCTTCTGCAGGAGGTGGACAGAATGCATGGTGGCTCGGAACATGAGAAAAGAGAAAGTTTTAAACTATTGCTTGAAAGAGAAGAAGAGGTACAGTCGATAGTTCACTACCTTCTATGGTGTCCTTTTAAAAGTTTTAGTCACGTTAAAATTTAAGGATACATAGGAGTAGATTGGTTTTAAGGGGAAAAAATCCTGTTGCTTAAAAATGACCCCTTTGATTATCATTACCAAATATGAGGACTCCCCATATGAATGGTTATGGTTATTCAGTGCAGATGGGAAATAGCACTTAGCAATAGCACTTAGACTTATGTACCGCTTCACAGTGCTTTACAGTCCTCTCTAAGCAGTTTACAGAGTCACCCAACAATCTGGATCCCCCATTTTACCGACGTCGGAAGGATGGAAGGCTGAGTCAACGGTAAGCCTGGTGAGACTCGAACTGCCTGCAATACTACATTCTAACCACTGCACCACATCCATTATCAAGTTCTGCTTCTCCTGGTTTCCCTTTTCTGGTTGCCAACAAACCAGCATAGGCTTTCTTCCCACATTAAGTTTGTGGTTTATATGAGAGTCAGTGTGGCTTTTACTGTGGGATTAGAAAGAAGATAGAATATAGAGTAATTGTGTTGAAGGGATCTCAGAGGCCTTCTAATCCAACCTCCTGCTTGAACAAGAGACCTTATATCATTTCAGACAAATGGTTATCCAGTCTCCTTCTGAAAGCCTTCAGTAATGGATCACCCACAACTTCTGAAGGCAAGCTATTCCATTGGTTAATAGTTCTCACCATTAGAAAATTTCTCCTTAGTTCTAGGTTGCTTCTCTCCTTGATTAGTTTCCAATCATGAATGGTTATAGCAACAAACAAGCACTTCCCCTTTTTTTCCAGAATACAAATGGAACTGAGTACAAAAACAAAGGATACAAAGCAAGATTGCTAGGAACTTCTTTTGTTTATGCTAAAATGAAGGTAATGGGAGGGAGCCGGCACTGCATCATGTATGATGCCTGTGGCCCTTCTAAGGAAATACAAGTGAGGCTTTCTTCAGAGGCAGCCCTCTTGCATAGGAAAGAAAGACAAAAGTTGGCTCAGGTGATAAAGGAGTCAGCCTTTAATGCATATGGAAGGTGTCGGTTTGTGTCAGTTTGCATTTTGCCAATGGTTCTTGCTAGATGTATCCACCATGGCAACTGGTTTGTACAAAACCCCATAACATGTTTTCAACAAATGTTGGGGTCCCCTGAACTGAATGAATGAATGAAAGTGAATTTCAGTGATTGGACGAACGCATTTGAAGGGTCAAAATTAGCTATATTAGTTCAGTTTGCAGAAAGGAAGAAATACTTTACTGCTTCCTTGTCACTATCTACAGAATTCTTGCAGGCCATATAGCAAAAAATCTTACTTTGCTGCAGAGACTTTAAAACATATAGGTATTGAATTCTAGATCCTATTATTTGCTGCAAGAGAAAACTCTGGAAAAAGTTTTTTGTGGCACAGGATCATTTTTTTTTATAAAAAAGTTTTTTATTTTTGATACAAACATACAAACAGGACATACGAAACATAAAAACCATCTTCCATATATACATACAGTGTGTCAGTTGGTTACAAATCCTTTGTGTCATCCTTTCATATTCATCACTCACAATTTATCAAAAAGAAAATTTCTCATATTATCAATAAAACATTATGTATTTATCAATTATTACTTGTGTACAATTAAACTGTTTCATCATATATACGAGATATATTTTTAATCTAAAATTTATGTTATACTTTCATCCAATGGTTATATATATCAACATTAGATTTTATATCAGCCTATTATATTTCTATTACAAAATTATATAGTCTATTGCATTACCAAGTCTTTTTATCCAACCATTGATAAAACAAATCCCATATCTTGTAAAATTGTTTATCTTCTTGTTCTCTAATTTCAAATGTCAATTTACTCATTTCAGCACAGTCCATAATTTTCCTAATCACTTCCTCCTGCATAGGTATTTTGGCACAGGATCATTTATTTGGAGTTAATGATCTGGCGGAATAAGTGCACTCTGAGTCTCCGCAATTAAACAGTGTCATCTTTTGGGACCCAGGAAGGGTACAGTGTCTTCAATGGCACCTTCCCTCTTGAATTAGGGCCCCTGAGAGATCCATACTGCTCCCACTCTAATGGTATCCAGAAAGCCTTGAAAACCTGGCTGTTCTCCCAGATCTTGGCCAAGGATGGATGGAATTCTCCCTGCTTTTTTATGGGTTGTCTGGATTGCTATCTTGTAATTTGTTTTGGCCTAATTTATTGCATTTCATTGTTTTAAGTTGTTCTTTGTTCTGTGAGCACCCCCTTATTGGTTGGAGTCAGGCAGCTTCAAAAGGGTAGTAAATAAAGCACAACACTATTTTATTTTATTTTATTTTAATTGGTTTTATATACTGCCCTTCTCCCCAAGAGCGGTTTACAGGGCATTAAAAAACATACAATACAAATATTAAAATAAAATTAAACTCAATTAAGCCCCACCCATATCAAATTTTAAAAATTTAAGAACAATGGTTAAAAACGATAATTCCAATCAAAAAATTTAAAATATCTCATGGGGATAGATCGGCTTGCTTAAACAGCCATGTTTTAAGGGCACAGCAAAAGGCTCTCAGGTCAGGGACAATCCGGATCTCTACTGGTAGCTCATTCCAGAGGACAGGGGCAGCCACAGAGAAGGCCCTCCCCCTGGGGGTTGCCAGCCGACATTGTTTGGCCAACAGCACCCTGAGGAGGCCAACCCTGTGGGCCCGCACTGGTCGGTGGGAGGTTGTCATCGGCAGTAGGTGGTCTCGCAAGTACCCTGGGCCTAAGCCATGGAGTGCTTTAAAGATCATAAACATCACCTTGAATCGCACCCAGAAGACCACCGGTAGCCAGTGCAAGCCGCGCAGGAGAGGTGTTACATGGGCATGCCGAGGCCTCCCATAAATAACCTGCGCGGCCGCATTCTGCACCAGTTGGAGCCTCCGGGTGCTCTTCAAGGGGAGCCCCATGTAGAAAGCATTACAGTAGTCCAACCGGGAGGTGGCAAGGGCATGAGTGACTGTGCGTAGGGCATCCCAGTCTAGAAAGGGGCGCAACTGGTAAATCAGGCGGACCTGATAAAAGCCCCTGGCGAAAAGATGGTCCTCTAAAGACAGCCGTACATCCAGGAGGACACCCAAGTTGCGGGCCTTCTCCGATGGGGTCAAGATCTCACCCCCAATCTTCAATGATGGAACAACTTGACCAAACCGGGACACCAGAAACCACAGCCACTCAGTCTTGGAAGGGTTGAATCTGAGCTTGTTCGTCCCCATCCAGATCCGAACAGACTCCAGGCACCGGGACATCACATCAAGGGCATCGTTGGGTTGGTTCGAGGTGGAGATGTATAATTGGGTATCATCAGCATACTGATGATACCGCACCCTGAAACCACGGATGATCTCACCCAGAGGCTTCATATAAATGTTGAACAGGAGAGGCGAGAGAACCAACCCCTGAGGCACCCCACAAGTGAGTGGCCTTGGCGTCGATCTCTGCCCCCTGCCAACACATACTGTGAACGACCTGAGATATAGGAGGAGAACCACCGCAAAACGGTGCCTCCCACTCCCAACCCCCCAACCTGATGCAGTAAGATACTATGGTCGATAGTATCGAAAGCCGCTGAGAGATCTAAAAGGACCAGGACAGAGGAACAACCCCTGTCCCGAGCCCTCCAGAGATCATCCACCAACGCAACCAATGCTGTTTCTGTGCTGTGACCAGGCCTGAAGCCTGATTGAAATGGATCTAGATACACAGCTTCATCCAGGAACCATGGGAGCTGACAGGCCACCACACACTCTACAACCTTCTCCACAAAGCAAAGGTTGGAGACAGGATGATAATGCATGAAGCCAGTGAATTTAAAATACAGTACAATGTAATCACTTACGGAATGGCATGTGAGGAGTGGAGGAACATACATTTTAAATATGTCAAAAGATCTCTGCAATAAAGCCAATCTAATACACCTCTTTTGTTTGCAAGCAGTATCGAAACCATCCTGGCTTTCTTTGGAGACTTGTCCGAGCTTATGGGGACATGTTTGAGTTAACTACAGATGCTGAGGAGAAAAAGAATTATGCTGCTGAAGGTTGGCTGTTCAAATAGATTTTAATGCAAATTTTTTCAAACTAGAAATATGTCAGGAATGCTTGTTTTATTATTGCTTCTGCTAAAAGTAAGATGTGGCTCATTTAGCCAGCCGAAGCAGAGAAATAATTTAAGTAACAATCCTGCTGAGAACTAATCTGATTCCCTCATTACTTTTCGTTGCTTGTACCAGGGCAGCCTCACACCAAGAAAGATGGTGAGAATATTTAGCTGAGCAAGTATATTAGTGGAATTTAAGAGAAGGAGCTTCCCTGCGCCAGTTCAGTTTTGAATACACAGAAAATGCTAGGGGAAAGGCTTCAAGTTTTACTCTGATTCCGATTCTTTTTAATTTTCTACCAAAACATGCATTGTAGTTTTCAAAATATTAATTGCAAAGCTGAATAGGTTTGTTTATTTATTAGACATATAGTACATCTTTCCTCTGAGAATTGAAGGCCTCCTAAAAGCAGCCTTGGGAACAAGGTTAGGCTGAGAGATAGTAGCTCTACATAAACTTCAACAGCTGAGGTTTGAACCTGGATGTCCCCTGCCTACTCCAATATCTTAATCAGTACACCACATTGGTTTTATCCTAGATGTGTGTCCTGCTTAATTTATCTGTAGCCAAATAAGATAAATTCCCAATTTAAGGTCACAGTAAATATATAATTGCATTTATTGTTGAGTGAATGGAGCATGATCTAATATTACTTTATGACTATTGCTAAAATCTGTAAAATGCACCTTTTTCAGGAAAACTTGTTGGAGAGAATGCAATTAACTTGGATCCATCAAGTGCTGAGAGTCATCAGTGGTAAGTTTGAATAATGGAGATTTTACCACATCTTTGATCCCATTTCTACAACTTTTAATCATGAAATGCCTAAAACAGACAAACTTTTAATAAGTTCATACAGAGAATCCTCAACTTACAACCACAATTAAGCCCAAAATGTCTGTGGCAAGCAACAGTAAGTGTGAAAAATACCCTTAAGTCACTTCTTTTCAGAGTACTGTAACTTCGAACAGCCACTAAACAAATGGTTGAAAATTGAGGACTACCTGTATTCACAGGTTCAATTCTTGACATCTTCATATAGTTGGGTTGCGAAAGTTATCCTAAATGTAGCAGGTCTACATCTCTTTCATGATTGGTCAGTCTGGCTCATCATTTTTTGTACTACCAGGTTGCCAGCTACCATTGGGGATTATTGTTAGGAATCTTTCCCAAACAAGGGAAAATACTGCTTCCTTTGAGTTGAGTTTGATTCGTGGTGATGCTATGACAAATTTTTATTGTTTTCTTGCCACTAGTATGAAAGCAGCTCACCAATGCCATCTCAACTGTGGCAACTTTTTAAGATGTGTGAACTTCAGCCCTAGGTTTTGAAGTTCACACATCTTAAAATTGCCACAGTTGAGATACACTGTTCTAAACTATTTCCAGTCTAGCCATCAGCCCTGCTTTTCCCAAGTGGATTTCCATTGAAATCCTAATCAGGTTTGATCCTGTTGAACATCCACATTAATATAAGATAGCTCAGATACTATCATCTTCTGAACATCTCTATAATTATTGCTTTTTTAAACCTTGGCCATTAGATGGAGCCATTGTATTCTCTGTTTTTCTAATTTCCTAACTATGATAAATTCTCACTCTTCATTCAGAATCTTTCGAAGTTACTGAATTATTTTACAATTCACCAAGGCTGTAGATTTTCTTAAAGACGGCTTCTCTTCTGAGATTTTAATGAGACAAACAGCTTGGATGTTTTAAGGCTTCAGCTCATTTTTAACTCATATTCTGAACCACTTTTATCATTTGTGTTGGATTTTCTCTCTCTCTTGTTTTACATTTACAATATTATAGAAAAAGTAACTGTGACATCCTCAATATTAGCAAAAACCATCTCAGCTTTTCTTGCCTGGAACCCTCCAAATACTGCCTGGGAAAATGAATTGTGAAGCTTGACTCATCTCTTTAAAATGATCCATTTTGAGATATTGGTGGAGGTTCTCAATCACCCAGGTCATAATTGTCCCAAAATGCTTTTCTCAAAGGCATCTGGACTTTCTTGGTTTTTTTTCCTTTGAAAATGTTTTGCTTTCATCCAAGAAGCTTCTTCAGTTCTGAAAAACTGAAATAATTTTGCTCATTTTTCTGCCCCTTACAAATGTATTTTTCTCTCCCTTTTTTAGCCAATGTATGGTAATGAGGTAAAGTAAGATTTATTTATTTATTTTATTGGACTTATATGCCCCATCTCCGAAGACTTCAGCTCACAATAAAACATACAATACAATAAATATTTTTAAAAGGATTAAACAATTATAAAGCCCAATAAAACCAAATTAAAATACTTAAAATTATCCCATGCCCCTGGTGAGGTAGTCACAGCCCGATTTGGTCGAACAACCAGGTCTTTAAATCGCAGCGGAAGGTGCGGAGGTCAGGGGCCAGACGGAGGTCCAGAGGCAGTTCGTTCCATAAGTCGGGGACCGCTACAGAATAGGCTCGTCGCCAGGGGACTGCCAGCCGACACTGACTTGCCGACGGGATCCTGAGGAGTCCTTGCCTATGTGCCGACAGGGCAGGTGGCGCTGATATCGGCAGGAGCCGCTCCCTAAATATTGTGGACCCATGTCGTGTAGGACTTTGAATGTTAAAGTCAAAACCTTGAATCTCACCCGGAGTGCAACCGGCAACCAATGCAGGCTGCGGTAATATGGGAGAATCGGGTAACTCCCATCACCACCGCGCTGACGCATTCTTACCAGCTGCAATCTCCAGATGGTATGCAAGGGCAGTCCTAAATAGAGAGCGTTGCAGTAGTCGAGTTGCGAGGTGACAAGGGCATGAGAGACTGTACGCAGGGCATCTCGGTCCAGAAACGGGCAAAGCTGGCGAACCAGCCGGACCTGGGCAAAGGCCCCTGGCGATGGCCCCCCTCTCTCCTCCAATTGGAGCATCCAGGAGGACCCCAGGTTCCGCCCTATCCACAGGGGGCAACACCACTCCCCCTATGGTCAACGATGGACATTCCTGACTGGACCGAGATACCGGTATGTACAGCCACTCAGTCTTGGCGGGTTGAGCGAAGCATGTTTCCGTCCATCCAGGTCTGCACGCATCCAGACAGCGAGTCATCACGAGGGCATCACTGATCTGGCCTGGGGTGGAGATGTATAGCTGAGTATCGTCAGCATACTGATGGTATCTCACCCCAAAACCACGGATGATCTCACCCAGCGGTTTCATGTAGATATTAAATAAAAGGGGAGAGGACCGACCCCTGAGGGACCCCACAAGTGAGTGCCCTCGGGGCTGACCTCTGCCCCCGTCAACACGATGCGACTGCCCGAGAGGTAAGAGGAGAGCCACCAAATACAGTGCCCCCACTCCCAACCTCCCGAGTAAAAAGGATACCATGGTCGATGGTAAAGCCGCTGAGAGGTCTAATAGGACCAGGACAGAGGAAAACCCTGTCCCGGGCCCTCCAGAGATCATCCATCAGTGCGACCAATGCCATCTCTGTGCTGAAACCAGGCCGGAAGCCAGATTGGTATGGATCTAGGTAGTCCGCTTCATCCAGGAAAAGTGGAAACTGCTGAGCCACCACGCTCTCCACAACCTTCGCCAGAAAACGAAGGTTGGAGACTGGACGAAAGTTGTCTAACATGGTCGGGTCCAGGGCAGGCTTCTTCAGGAGGGGCCTCACCACCGCCTCTTTCAAGGCGGAGGGAAAGACACCCTCCCTTAACGGCGTTGACCACTGCCGGAGCAACCGCAGGTGACCTCCCTGGCGGCATAAGCCAGCCAAGAAGGGCACGGGTCCAACAAACATGTGGTGGAACTCAGACGCCGCATACTCCTGTCCACTTCATCCTTGGAAACAGGATCGAACTCAATCCAGATCACATCGGCCAGACTGCTTGCACCACGATCCTCAGACCACTGCAAGGTGGAACACAACCGCCCGAATCCGCGATTTTATCCGATAGATATTGACCAAATTCCTCAGCTCTTCCCCGGAGAGGGTCCACCACCTCCCCCGGATATAGGAGGGAGCGGGTGGCCCTAAACAGGGTGGCCGGGCGGTTATCTGCGGACGCTATGAGGGTGGAGAGATAGAACCTTCTCGCCTCCCTCATAGCTACCAGGTAAGTCCTAATATGGGCTCTTAACTGGATTCGATCGGATTGGGAGCGGGTGGCCCTCCACCTGCTCTCTAAACCCCTCCGATGGTGCTTCATCTCCCGGAGCTCCTCAGTATACCAAGGAGCCACCCGGGATCCACGGCGCCTGAGGGGACGTATGGGGACAACTCTGTCAAGGGCAGCCCCAGCAGCCTGTTGCCAAGTGGCCGCTAGGTCCTCGGCAGAGTTGTGGGCAAGGGAAGTGGGAAAAAACCCCAGTTCCACCTGGAACCTCTTGGGGTCCATCAGGCGTCTGGGGCGGAACCATCTAAGTGGCTCCTCATCCCAGCGGTGGGGAGCGGCCTGTTGGAAGACCAGCCAAGGAGATAGTGATCAGACCATGGGACGGGCAGTGTTGTACAACTAGCCTGCCCTATATCACTACACCACCGTTCCGAGACAAAAACTAGGTCGAGGGTGTTTCCCCCCTCGTGAGTCGGGCCCTGAACCAACTGGGTCAGGCCCATGGCCCCCATGGAGGCCATGAATTCCTGGGCCAAACCCGCCCCCAGGGAGGGCAGATTAAAATCACCCAGGACCATAAGCCCTGGGAGATCCACCGCCACCCCCGAGAGGATGTCGAGAAGCCCAGGCAGGGCTGCTGCTACACAGCTGGGGAAAGGTATGTCAGCAGCAAGCCCACCCGACCACCAAGCCCCCACCTCAAGAGAAGAGTCTTACCTCCACCTATCTCAGGAACGGCGACCTCCCTTGGAATCAAGGTCTCCTAATAACCACGCCACTCCACCACCCTCCCCTGGGCCCGAGACCAGTGCAAAATCCGAAAACCTGGGGGGCATAGATCAACCAGAGGGACACCTCCCTCTGGCCCCAACCAGGTCTCGGTGATGCAAGCCAGGTCCGCAGCCTCCTCCTCGATCACCTCACGGAGGAGGGAAGACTTATTAGCCACGGACCTGGCATTAAAATACACCAGTCTGAGCCCAGGGGCCCAGTTCCCTGCCCCAAGGGAGGAGGTCATAGGGTCGGAGCGAGCCACCGCTCGAAGATAGCGAGGACGCGCTCCCAACACATAATCTGGTCCCCAGCCCTCACTCCCAGCCCCCATCGGCCCCAGCCCCCACCCCCGCCGTGAGCCGGGCTGCAGCTCACCCCCTCAGCACCATTTTCCACCCTCATCCCTAACCTTCTTAAAAATTTGGTTAAAAATTTAAATAAAGGGGCCCTCTTTCACATTTTATTAGAGCCCCAACCCCGCCCCATCCCTCTGCCATGCCATCTCTCCGGGTTCCATAACCCATCCTTGAGGTAGGCCGGAGATAGTACAATAGGGCAAACCCGAGAGAGGGAGGGAGTCCTCTCAGCACCTGCAATTCTGCTACCGTGTAAGATCGTATGGTAGGAGAGCATATCTAAAACGGACATAAGGGTTAAAAGAGATGACAACACCAATAGCGGCAACCAAGTCTGGTATACAACTTGGTCTAGTCTGAGATATTATATTGTCCATTAGAGAGTCCAGATTCAAAAACCAGGCTTCCCTCTCACGGCAGACCCGTGGCAGATGTTCAGACCTCAATCTGGAATAGGCCACTCTCTCTCACCGCGGGCATCTCCAATGTAGACCGTAGACAAAGGTCTTAAATGGCTGCACAGGGAGAAAGTGTGTCTCTCACTCCAGCAATGGGCACAATAAGACCCCGCAGCCATAAACCAAGTTGAAGGGTATGGAGCCAGCTGGGATTCCAAACCCCGGTCACCAGGGTGCCCAAACTCACCCTTCCATGACCTGAGGTTGAAAACAGATAGTTCACTCCCAGCGGGAAGAGTACCTTGAAGTTCCAGACAGATGACAAAAAGATGGCAAAAGGACGGGCAACACGTGAGATAAGATGAGGAATAGTGGCTGAGACCAGTGGGGGGGGCCAAAGTCCGGCAAACAATAGTCCCAGAGGAGGGCGGTTGGACCCTTGGCAGATAGAGCTCCGGCAAAGAACCATCCCAAAACAGGGCTAGGCCGGACGATGGTTCCGGGCTCACCACCACTAATCCTCCCCGGAATCCATAGAACCTGCCAGTAGATCCCATGTCCGGCATCTCCGCTGCCTTCATGGCCAACCTGGTCCCGGCAAAAACCCCATCGGCCTCCGGCCCGCCAGGGGGTCAGGGTACTGAAGAAGGCCCCATCTAACACCAAAGGGTCCAGTACTGAAAGATCCACCAAAGGGTCCAGTACAGCCACCGCCACCGCCAATCCCCAGCCAGTCAAAGATCCACAGGGGGGTATCGCCGGGCCACCCCCCGGCACTCTCCGCCACCGCCGCCGGGCTTGTCACCACATCCGCGGGCGCTAGCGAGTCATGCTGAGTCATGCAAGCATGGCTCCGCCGACTCGAAGACCCGGAAAAAGCCGCCTCCCAAACAAGCCAAGTCCAGTGGCTCCCGGTGAGAGATCTCAACAACCTCCCTGGAAGATCCAGCGTTGAGAACAGGCACTCTGGGGATCGCAAGCCCCCTCCAAGACCCTCTCAGATGGCCGTCAAACCCTCTTGCCATTCAGAGCTCAGCAGAAGACGGCCATATCGGGTAGGCATGCTCAGAAGAGATTCATTCAGCTATTCAAATAAAAAAAATGGTGGCAGATACTTCTATCACTTCTTCTTCCCATAATGTTGCAACTTTGAACATCTGTTTCTTTTCCTGTTCCCATTAACAGATTATTTTTTCTATCCTATTCTATCTCTCCTATCTTCTTCCTAGGACAAATATTTTCCTTTCTCTAAGTGCAATTGAAATGTTTAAAAATATTAAGAACCTCCACTATGTAAAATGTAAGAACCCAAGGATCAATGGAGCTCCCCATAGGAAGTCTTATCCATATTTTGTGAGCTGCATTGGGTTTGCTCTCAATAAAAGCTAATATTGCAACAGGAACAGTAATAACAGGGTTGGGAGGGACCTTTGAGGTCAAATAGTCCAACTCCCTGCTCAAGAGACCCTGTACATTCTGGACAATTGGCTGTCCAAGGTCTTACTCAGATTTCATAGGCATATTGCTCTAAGTGGCTGGATTTCTGTTTAGACAAAGTGGTTGAAAATCTGCTTTATGTAAACTTTTGGATAAGTATTTATTTTCACTAAGAAATTAAGGAGCTGTGAGAATTGATTTCTCATTTGTGTATTGTAATTGAAGCAATAAGAAGCTTATGGCAACACCTAAGGTTGAAACTGGATCACAAAAGAGCTACTGTATGTATTTAGTTAATGTTTTCAGTTGCATATTATGCCCTCAATAGTAGCGGTAGATATCCGCGAACTCCTGTTGTACAAAGACTCCATCCTTCACAGATTGCAGGGTTATTCTATCATTTATATTGCCCATTATATTTATCTATTTGTGAGAAAGGTGTGAATTATTTCTCAGTTCAATTGTGACGAAAAAGAAATACATTTTTTTCTGATTTTAATAAAGGAAATTGTTACTGTATCTGTACTAGCTATGCAAAAGAAAAATCTAGATCATCCAGAAATTACCGGTAAGTCAGTGCTGGGTCAGTACTGAGTTAAAATCTCCTCTTTTAATTATGTTTAATTATGTTTAAAGTTGGTCTACTGTTACAGACATAATGGTTTGTAGCTAAACATATTCAATAAATAAGTTTAGTTTAGTTTAGTTTAGTTGGACTTATAAGCCGCCCTCTCTCTCGAAGGACTCAGGGTGGCGTACATAAAAGACAGAAAGTACAAAAGTTAAAAGAAATTAAAAAGATATTAAATTATGCCAAATAAACAATCAGATTAAAAACCCCGATCCCCCATCAGTCCAGGCTGGATTGCAAAAATAGCCATGTTTTGAGGTCGCGGCAGAAGGAGCGGAGATCAGGGGCCAAGCGCAACTCAAGGGGTAGTTGGTTCCAGAGGGTGGGCGCCCCCACAGAGGAGGCCCTACCCCTAGGGGCCACCAGCCTACACTGTTTAGCTGACGGTATCCCCAGGAGGCCCTGTCTGTGGGAGCGCACAGGGTGATTGGTGTTTGTCAGCGGAAGGAGACGTTCTTGCAAGTACCCCAGACCCAAGCCATACAGGGCTTTATAAGTTGTTACCAAAACCTTGAATCTCACACAGAGGGCAACTGGCAACCAATGCAAGTCGTGCAGGAGGGGTGTAATATGGGAGAATCGGGATGCTCCCATCACTACCCGCGCGGCCGCATTAAGCAAACATGAAACATCATGAAATAAATAAACATGAAATATTAAAGAGAGAATCCAGGGTGAAATTTAGTACAATCAGTAAGGCTTAGGTTTTAGGAAATGAAAGCTCTCCAATTTTCAGAATAACAGAGTTGGAAGGGACCTTGGATGTCTTCTAGTCCAATCCTTTGCTCAAACAAGAGATCCTATACCATTTTGGACAAACAGCTGTGCAATCTCTTCTTTAAAATCTCTAGTGATGGAGCACGCACAACTTCTGAAGGCAAGCTATTCCACTGATTAATTGATTTTACTGTCAAGGAATTTCTCCTTAGTTCTACATTCTCTCCATTGCTTCTTGTCTTGCATTCAGGTGCTTTGGAGAGTAGGTTGACTGCCTCTTCCTTGTAGTAGCCCCTCAAATATTGAAACACATGTCACCACAAGTCCTTCTTTTCACTAGACTAGATATACCCAATTCCTGTAACTGTTCTCCATATGCTTTTTAGCCTCCAGTCCCCTAATCCAGAGGTGGTATTCAGCAGGTTCTGACCATTTCTGGAGAACCGGTAGCGGAAATTTTGAGTAGTTTGGAGAACCAGCAAATGCCACCTCTGACTGGCCCCGCCCCCATCTATTCTCTGCCTTCCGAGTCCCAGCTGATGGGCTGGGTCTTCTTTTGTTGCCCTGCACAGGAGAATGGAGCTGGAAAGCAGCTTAGTGGGGTGGGGAGGGAATGGGGATTTTATAGTAACTTTCCCCCAGGTGTGGGGAGGGAATGGAGATTTTGCAGTATCCTTCCCCTGCCATGCCCAACAAGCCACGTCCAACAAGCCATGCCACAGAACCAGTACTAAAAAAATTGGAGTCCCACCACTGCTCTAATCATCTTTGTTGCTCTTCTCTGTGCTCTTTTTAGAGTCTCAACATCTTTTTTATATCGTGGTGACCAAAACTGGATGCAGTATTCCAAGTGTGGTCCTACGAAGGTGTTATAAAATGGTTATAGTTTATATTAACACTTCATGTGATCTTGGTTCTAGCCCCATATTAATGCAGCCTATGATTGTGTTGCATTGTTGGTCACTGCAGCACACTGCTGGCTCATTTTTAAGTGGTTGTCCACTAGGATTCCTAGATCCTATATTCAATGGACCTACTCTAAGCATACTAAGACATCATTCCCATTTGTGATTCATTGTTTCATTCTTATTTATCACAGTATGAAGATGCTTTGCTAAATAGTTTCATTTATGTAATAATATTTATATGCTGCCCCAATCCATGCAGGTTCTGGGAATACAGTAAATACAAAAGTACAGTAATGAAAGTCAGCTATGATGGTTGCCCATACATACCAAAAGCTTGCCACAATAATACCATTTTAAACTTACTTCCTAAAAGATGACATAGTCGGAAACCTCTTTAAGAAGCGATGACTTCAGCAGATTCTCCCCCCTGGGCACCTCCAATGTGGAAGCAGTGGCACGTTACGTGCTGCTGCGGCCGCGTTCGACGCACCGCCCCCTGCCACCTCTTAGCGTCCCCAAGGGGGCCAGCAGAGGGGCACTAAGAGGCGGCAGGGGGGCGGTGCGTCAAACGCAGCCGCGGCGGCACGTAACGTGCCACTGCTTCCACATTGGAGGCACCGGCACCGGAGCAGTGCTAGTCAATGGGTGAACCTGCAGGGCCAGCCGGCACCTTGAACGTGCCGTCGCCTCTTAGCGTCCCTCTGCCGGCCCCCTTGGGGACGCTAAGAGGGGTAGGGGGCGTTCAAGGTGCCGGCCCTGCAGGCTCACCCCATTGACTGTTGTACCGCACCTGAACCGGCGCCTCGAATGCAGTAGCATATTGGGAAGAGCCGCCACCACCACTTTCCCCAAGTGCTGCCGCTCTCGCATTCTTTCTGTCTGTCCATCCGTCTGTCCGTCCATCCACCCATCCAAAAGGTCTGTCTGTTTGCCTGCCTGCCTTCCTGCCTATCTACCTACATGTCTGTCTTTTTGTCTACCTACCTACCTACCAATATAGATATCTCTCTCTCTCTCCCAATATATCTTGCTCCATCACCCCCATATCGCCCCCCTTCCGTTCCTTCGCCCCCATGTCGCCCCTTTTTGTTCCATCGCCCCCCTGAAAAACAAAATCGCCCCTTGGGGGGCAATATCGCCCAGGTTAAGAACCACTGGTCTAAAGCCAGCCTGGAATACTGCTATGTCAACTGAATATTAGTTGGTTGACTTGAAAATACTCTAAATTATAATAGGGATCTTGTCTAAAGCTTGATTCGTCCCAAAGACCTTTCTACATCCTTTTAACATACTTTTCTTCAAAATGAAAATTGTCCTGCAACATCCATTTCTAGTACTGTATATAGTTTTGATATATGAATAACAGTGGTGGGATTCAAATTGTTTTACTACTGGTTCTGTGGGCGTGGCTTGGTGGGCATGGCAGGGGAAGGATACTGTAAAATCTCCAGTCAGAGGTGGTATTTGTCGGTTCTCTGGACTAATCAAATTTCCGCTACTGGTTCTCCAGAACTGGTCCGAACCTGCTGAATACCATCTCTGATGAATAAGGGACAAGAATGTATATGGCAGCTATTGTCAAATCGGTATCATTGCTGAGAGACAGACATGGCAATGGATGGCATTCACAAAGAAATAAAAGTTGCAATTATGTTGTTCTTATGAGCCATAGCGTTCACTTTTGCTGCTTCTGTTGAAAAAAAAAGACCTTGTCTCTCATCTTTTGGAAGCTGAATATGAGGCAAAAATGTGCTATTGTTTTCTGTTGTTTTGTTTTATAAAGTCTGTTCTCGATTTTCCATATTTTTAACCAAGGGATTCATGCCAGCTAGTTTCACGTACATATTCTGAGAAAGAGAGATTCCAGATTGTTTTTGATCTACTGGAAAGGGATTGCTGTTCTGTAAAAATTTAGAAATTCAGCTTCTTAGAGTAGAGGTGGTGAATTCTTTAAAGTTTAAAAATCTCTGTTAAATTTGCCAGTTTATGGTTTGTGGAGTTGAAGTTCTGTTTCAGACTTCCTTGGGACATGCTTCATCAGCGTCTGGCTTTAAATTACTTTCTAAGACCATCATCAAATCACTAACACATTTCTATAATTAAAAAAACTGCTTGCCAGAACTCCGAGAAAGTCACTCAAACTGCTCATTTCGGATAGCTGAAATACCTTTGGCACAAATCATATTTACACTGATTCTGATCATGGTTTTCAAAATAATGATGCAGCAGATCCCAAAACAGCTATGGTGTAACAGTGGATCTTATGAACATAAAATTGCAATCCTATCTGACACTACAGCTTTTCTCTCATAGATGTCAGTAAATATAGACCGCGGATTATTGTTCGTGTGACTTTTCCACTAAGAGAAAATAAGCAGCTTTCTTATTCATCCAGAAAAGCCCTCACATACAGAAATATAGCCCTTAACTGGTTTAACCCAGCACTTTTCTTCTCTTGTCACGCACAGACTTGGAGATTCTATGAAACTTCAGGATTAGCTTATTTGTATTTCATTGTTTTCTTTTCTAGCTGTAATCCGTTTAGCTATGGTATGCTGAGTTTATCTGATTAGCACCTAATGAGCCAAACGGAACTGGAGAGAAAGTGGTGTTGCCATTCTGCAACATATGAGAAACCAAGTTTTAGTAACCTTGTTTCTCCTGAATACTTGAAATTCTTTAACTGTCTTTGCTAGGCATATCAAGTCTGGCTTCTTTTTAAGCTGTGCTACAGTGAGAGGATCCCATCTGTTTGGATAGAAGTATATCCTGAATTTGTCTTGTAAAGGAAATAGATTGGGATAAGACGACAGACTATATAATAATGCATTGCTCCATTTCTTTTCCCACTGGCATTCTTCACCTGGATAACAATACAGATTCAGTATGTGGCTTTATACATCTGATGGGTATTAGTTTAGAGAAGACAGTAATTGTATCCACAAGTTTGGAAAAATTATTTCCATTCCATTGCTGCCGATCAATTGCAGTGTGTAATTGCTGCTTGGAGAGCAAGGCACAAGAGTGTGAATAGCTGAAATTGGATCTCATTTAAAACCATCCTACTCTTTATGGATGATCTGAATCGGGATTGAAAACATAAAAGTTTGAATCACTGAAAACTACACTTGGGAAATTTGTTAACACAAAACGGATTTTGAGCTAGCAGATGCATATTGAAGCTGATGAGTTGGCAACTAAAGGTGCACAATAAAAATGGGGCTGTTGTCTAGTTAAATAAATTCTCGTTGCTTCACCCTTTGCAGTTTTAAAAAGTTAAAGCAATCAGCCTAAGCACCACAGCGCCCAAGGCTTAATTCCAGTAGATCTAATGGAACTTTCTTTACTGCAAAATGGTTTAGATTGGTTATAGTAATTCTTTTTCCAGAAGAACAAATAAATAAAACACTTACATAGTCTTTTTGTTGATGTTTGTACAAATCAGAAGGAGCCTTCTTAGAAGAGGTTGGGTAATACATGATAAGAGAAAGAATGCCTCTTCTAAGATGGCTTCCTTCCTTATAGATACAGTACTTACCTACTGAAAGTAACAGGCCGACGTTATAGGTTTAGCGACCACAATTGAGACTGGCAACTTGGTCATTAAGTGAAATGGTTACCAAGTGAAACCATGACTATGCTTACAATTTTACTTCAGCTTTCCTTTGCTTTACAGACCTGTAAAGTGAATGTCTTAAATGCGAGGATTAGTCATTATTTTTTCATCTCCATCATAATTGCGAATGGCCACTAAATGAGGGAGTGGCTAAGCAAAGGATAACTGTATTGTAATGATCATAAAAGTCTAATCATTTCCCCACTCTTCCCCTCTTTTTTTGTCACTTCCTTTTCAGGTTTGCAATGATGTGTGGCTACATGTCTCAGTTTGAAACTATACAAAACAAAATCAGGAATGGCTATCTTTTTAAGGTATGTTTTGGGTAGCTTTCTTAAACTGCTTGCTACTGTTATTAACTTAGTTCACCCTGATGGTACTGAAGATTATGTTTAGAGTAAAATTAACTCTGCCTGGGAGGCACAGTTTTCTGTCAGAGTTATGTTGATGAACGCTTGTGTGTGTGTGTGTGTGTGTAATCTTCCACATAACTTAAGCTAGTTTTCAAGCTGAAAAGAATTTAAAAGTGCGCCTTTTGGATTAGCCACAATATTTTCATCCTCCTCCTACCCTAAATGCGAAAGGAGCAGCATGAGGCCCCGCTGACCTGGAGGCCCAGAGTATGTGGTTTGATATGTTTGCCTTAGAAACATTCATTTGCTCCTGATTCCGTGGATTCCAACTTCTGAGGGTGTCTCTGCTCACAACAGATTTAAAATGCTGTTCTCTTAAAATCAGCCCCGTCTTACTCCTGAGTTCAGCTGATTGAGAGAGGATTCCTGAAAAGTATTCCACTTTTATCATTTCTGTCTACACATATTCTTTGGTTGTCATTAGGCATTTTTAATGCACAACCTTGATGAACTCTTAATATTTATGGAATATGTAAGCAAACAAGATGCCTAAATTTATTGTGGCAAAACAGCTGAAAACAGGAAGGACAGATCTTTCTTATGATCTTCTTTCTTACAGGAACATCTTGACCAAGCAATTGCCCTTAAGCCACAAGATCCCCTTTTATATTATCTAACTGGAAGGTGGTGTTATGAAGTAAGTATCCTGTGATCCTTTTAAGCATTTACTCATCAGAAGTTCATGAAGATTTTTTTTTTTGAAAAGGGCAAAAAAAATGGGAGGGCAGCTGAGTAATTTTATAAAATGTGGGACTGGATTAAAACTATATGTCATGCTGGTGTGAGAGGTGCACTTTAAAGCCCTAAAGGGTTTATGTCCAGGGTAACTTCACAACAGTCTCTTCGTATAATACATATAAAGAACAGTTGCTGGAACTGGGTATGTCTAGTCTGATGAAAAGAAGGACTAGGGGTGACATGACAGGAGTGTTCCAATATCTCAGGGGTTGCCACAAAGAAGAGGGAATCAAGCTATTTTCCAAAGCACCTGAAGGCAGAACAAGAAGCAATGGGTGGAAACCAATCAAGGAGTGAAGCAACTTAGAACTAAGGAGAAAATTCCCAACAGTTACAACAATTAATCAGTGGAACAACTTGTCTCCAGAAGTTGTGAATGCTCCAACACTGGAAGTTTTTAAGAAGAAATTAAACAGCCATTTGTTTGAAATGGTATAGGGTTTCCTGCCTAAGCAGCAAGTTGGCTAGAAGACCTCCAAAGGTCCCTTTCAGCTCTGTTATTCTATTCTATTCCTATTCTATTCCTATTCTATTCTAAGATCTGATGGAGAAACTGTAACCCTAAGGTAGAGGATCAGTGCTTAACTTTAGTTACTACACATGCCTGCTTTTACGTTTTTTCCCCCTTCTGTTTAATGGTTGTTAGCCTCCTAGAATAGAATCCAAGCTGATAATTTGTACATCGCCATTCATATAATAAAACTACTAATAATCATGACCTACTTTTTTTCATAAACAGAAAATACTCTTTATAGTATATGTATTTGTATATAGTATATGTATTTTCAATTACTCACATTTATTGAGATACTGTGTCCAATTCTGGTCACCATGAACAAAAATGATGCTAAGACTCTAGAAATAGTACAGAGAAGAGCAACAAAGGGATGATAAGGGATCTGGAAACTAAACCATATGAAGAATCGTTAAGGGAACTAAGTATGTCTAGCTCTAGACTATTGAAGAGAAGGAATTAGGGTGACATGATAGCTGTCTTCTGATACTTGAGGGGCTGTCACAGAAAAGGAGGGGTCAAGCTAGTCGCCAAAGCACTTGTGAGCAGGAGAAGAAGAAGTGAGTGGAAGCTTGTCAGAAAGAGATTCAGCCTGAAATTAAGGAAGAATTTCTTGACAATGAGAACAGTTAAGCAGTGGAACAGCTTGTTTTCCTGCAGATATGGGTGCTCCATCACTGGAGGTTTTCAAGAAAAAAAAATGGACAACCATTTGTCCAGAATGACATAAACAGGAGGTAAGTCTAGAAGACCTCCAAGATCCCTTTGAGCCCTATGATTCTATGATTTCTAAGATGGCATGTTTAGCCTTGAGAAGGTTGAGAGGGGAACTTGATAGTATAAAAGGATGACATCTCATGTTCTGTAGTGCCAGTCATAGAGTAAAAGGTTTCAATTACAAGAAGGTAGATTTCAGCTGAGCTTTAGGGAAAAAAATCCCAACAATAACATCAGTTTAGCAGCAAAGCCAAATTACCCACACGAGTGATGAGTCCACTTGGTCGGATATACAGTGTTTGACATCAAGGCTGGAATATTTCAATTTTGAGTCCTTCATCGGAGGTTGAACTTAATGGTCTACAACTCTACATGGCCCCTTCCAACTCTTATAATACGACCTTGTAAAATTACAGTTATAATAATATTTCTTTTAAAAATGGTTTAATTTTATTTTTAGAATAACTAGAGTCAAGTAAAACAGGACCTCTGGGGAAAGAAGAATTGTTAAGCAATACGGACCAAGCTTGCATCCAAACCAAAATGTGAAACTGAAATCCTCTGTATCCGATCTTATTAAGTTTTGCAAGAAAATGTATATTGCCCCAGACAGTTCCTTTATTTTGCAATTCAGCTACAAGTCTTAGAAGCTGATTTCAGATTCCACATGGAAAATCTAGAAGCCTGTGTGCTTCAGTATCACAGATGAATCTTGTTTGGGAGCCATCGATTTGTGGTATTCTGAGTGTGTGTGCATGCATGCATGCCAATACGTACATAAAAATTTGAATGGTTTCTAGTATGTTATAGAAACAGTATTTCCCTTTATTTTACTTTTCCAACAATCCGTATATACTTCAGCTGGATGGAATGACCTTAATAGCGTTGTTCAAAGTTCTCTGATCTTCCAAGAGTTCTTCCTCACAGTTACATTGACATGCTATTGTCCTGTCCTTCAGTTAGCAGAAAGCATACCAACATCAATTGCATGGCCATGATGCCCGAAGCCCCATTCCTCTTCAGTGGCAAGGTCAGAGTCTGATGCTGCCCTAACAGTTTTAATGTAGGGCAGCTCACATGTAGCCATTGACGGATCTCTGAGTTGCATTTGCCCTTCAACCCAGTGTGTTTTTAATGTGAGGTGAAGCCTGCCTGGAGTACCATGACTGGTGCCTAGAATAGAGTTTCTTACCCACTTTCAAGTTGCTTGAATTACAGATGGCTTTCACTGAGGTTCCCCATAGTATAGAAATACCCAGGCTGCTTTTGTCTACCATTCTTCTGGGAGAGCCCTCTAGCCGTGTCCAAAATGAAGACAAGAGAAGCTGATAGGTCACAAGCATGATGGGTGAAGTGTGAAGAGGTCGTATCTGTTTCTTTCTATGCCCTTCTATGTGTAGTCTGTTGCCCAGACTATTTTAGGTAGTCTTCTTCCAGAAGAGTGGTGGACATGCATTCAGAAATACCCTGACAGGTCAAAGAAATGGCATTACAAGGAAATTGCAAAGAGAATCAAGAGTGGCCCTTCTCATTCTATTCCTTTGTTAAGACTTTATGAGGGATGGAGTAAAGGGAAATGAAGTGGTGCAAGGAAATGTCAGTGTTGGCAGAAAATGGTCAGGTCAGATTTAGCCTGTGCTAGTGGCCTCCTCTTTGAGGCTGAAAGATGAAACAGGCAAAATCCTTGACAATTTGACTGTAGCTCTCCTATATCCCAAATCAGTAAGTGCTGTAGGACAATGTCAGCAAGAGTAGCAGAAGTGGTATTCAGCAGGTTCTGAGCAGTTCTGGAGAACCGGTAGCGGAAATTTTGAGTAGTTTGGACAATCGGCAAATACCACCTCTGCTTGGCCCCGACCCCATCTATTCTCTGCCTTCCGAGTCCCAGCTGATCGGTTGGGTCTTCTTTTGTTGCCCCGCACAGTAAGTGCTGCAGGATAATGTCAGCAAGAGTAGCAGAAGTGGTATTCAGCAGGAGAATGGAGCTGGAAAGCAGGTTAGTGGGGTGGGGAAGGGAATGGGATTTTGCAGTAACCTTCCCCAGGAGTGAGGTGGGAATGGAGATTTTACAGTATCCTTCCCCTGTCACGCCCACCAAGCCATGCCCACAGAACCGGTAGTAAAAAATTTTGAACCCTACCACTGAAGAGTAGCCCATAAAGTACAGAAAATTGCAGCAGAGTAGGCAGAACAATACACACACACACACACACACCACAACCATTAAAAGGGGAAATCATGTAAAATGCCTAGTCATTCAAAACAGCAGAAATGCACTCATTTGTAACAAACAGTAGTAAATAGCTGGCAGAACTCTGTCTGAATGAATGAACAAATTTGCCTTCATTTGTGAGATCTCTCTGCCCATTTAAATCAAGCAGGACACTAGTCTTTTTTAAAGACACAGTTATTGGTTTATAAAAGACTTCTTTTTCAAAAGATGGCTAAATACGTTTAAGAACATATCTAGTACTCTTCAGTGCTAAACCTGTGTTTATAAGGACTATGCCTATTGCATAATGCCTCTGCAGGCCAGGTGCATTGGCGGAAGCTAGGTGTTTTGATCTCTTTGGCAGCTTAAGTCAAAATGGGTATAGAAGGTTGTGCCCAGCAACTTGACGGCAGGAACATACCCACCAAAGCCTAAAGAAAGAGGTAAGCATTTAATAGATTAACAGAGTTGGAAGGGACCTTGTAGGTTATCTAATCCAACCCTCCCCGCCCAAGCAGGAGACCCTACACCATTTCTGACAGATGACTGTCCAGTCTCTTCTTGAAAGCTTCCAGTGATGAAGCTCCCACAGCTTGCGAAGGCAACTTGTTCCATTGGTTGATCGTTCTCACTGTCAGAAAATTTATCCTTATTCTAGGTTGAATGTCTCCAGGATCAGTTTCCATCCATTATTCCTCCTCTGGCCTTCAGGTGCTGTGGAAAATAGCTTGACACTCCCACTCCTACCCCTGCTCTCTGTGGCAGCCCCTCAAATATTGGAAGATTGCTATCATGTCTCCCCTGGTCCTTCTCTTCACTAGACTAACCATGCCCAGTTCCTGTAACCATTCTTCATATGTTTTTAGCCTCCAGTCCCCTAATCATCCTGGTTGCTCTTCTCTTCTCTCCACTTTTTCTAGAGTCTCAACATCTTTTTTATTTTTTTTTATTTTTATTTTTATTATTGTTGTTATTATTATTATTATTTATTTGATTTGTATGCCGCCCCCTCTCCGTAAGGACTCGGGGCGGCTTACACTAAAAACAAACAATAAGTTAATTACTTAAAACACTATTAAACAATTACAAGCCAATTGATCTAAAACTCTAATACAATTACTAAATTTAAAAAATTTAAAACCACCCCCCAAGAGGTCAGCACAGCCCGGCCTGTTCAAATAGCCAGGTTTTCAAATCGTGACGGAAGGTGCGAAGGTCAGGGGCCAAACCGAGTCCCAGGGGTAACTGGTTTATAGTGTGGTGACCAAAACTATATGCAGTATTTTAGGTGTGGTCTTACTAAGGCTTATGCCAACCTCTAAGTACATCATCACCAACATAATCAACCAGCCATCACAGGTTATACAGCAATATATGTGTTGGAAGAACAGAAAAACTAATATTTCAATATTAGAACGTACTTTAAGCTGCCTATAATCTGGGCCTGAACTGAAAGTAATATCAAGAGAATCTATTTTCAGAAATCTGCTAACAAGGCATATTTGTGCCATGGTTAGTTGGATATAAGAATAAGCCCAAAAAGGACTTAGAAGAGTACATAGAATACAAGCTGCAGATAGTCCCCTACTTAGAACCATTCATTGTAACAACCTTGCAAAGTGAAAACAACACTGAAAACAACCAGTGCTTGCACTTATGACCATTGCAATCATGATCACGATAAGGACTTTTGGCAATCAGCATATATTTACAATGCTTGCAGCGTTCTGTGCTCACGTGATTTGCAACCTTCCCAGGGGACTTCGAACAGGCAAGGTCAATTGGAAAAGCTGGATTTGCTTAACAACATTGTGATTCGTTTAACAACCAATGGCAAAAAAGATGGTAAAATTGGGCACGATTCAATTAATGACTTCATCGCCTAGGGATAAAAGTTCCAGCTCCAGTTGTGGTCATAAGGCAAGGATTATGTGTAGAAAGAGTAAATGTCTGTTAAAAATTTAACTCTTTCAGTAGTGAGTTTGTGAGAAAGGGCTCTCTGTGGCCCATTTTGAGCGTAAAGAAAATACAGCAGTGCGATAATTTAAAAAATGGGCAGAATGCTATTCTGTCAGTTGGAAGTAGAAAAAAATGAACAGTATAGGACCGTGATGGCGAACCTATGGCACACGTGCTGGAAGTGGCACATAGAGCCACTTCTGCCAGCATGTGAGAGGTTGCCTGGGAGACCCCCACTCTGCATGCGCATAGCCTGCATGTCCAACAACTGATCGCCAGGTATCTGGTGTGCATGCATGGGTGCAGGAGACACGCACGCATGCGCAGAGATGCGCATGGCGCACGGGGGGGTCACGTGCATGTGCAGGGGGCGTGGGGGGGCCAGCGCACATTGCCTTCTGGATGCTGGCACGGGAGCCGAAAAAGGTTAGCCACCACTGGTATAGGATCTGTCCCCCAAATAGGCTTGCTTAAAACACTTATAAAAATAAGGGGGAAATGTAAGGTCCTGCAAAATTAATTAAAGAAGAGATCAGCAGTCCCCACCCTTTTTGGCTCCAGGGACCAAAATGTGGAAGACAATTATTCCACAGACTGGGGGAAGGAGGAGCATGCAACCTAGATCCTTTGCATGCACTGTTTACGGTGGGGTTTGCGCACCTGTGAGAATCTAATGCCTGATGATCTGAGGTGGAGCTGAGATGGTGATGCTGGTGCCGGGGAGAGGCTGCAAATACACATGAAGCTTTGCTCCCTTGCCCACTGCTCACCTCCAGCGGTGCGCCCCAGTTCCTAACAGGCCACTGATCAGTACCGGTCTGTGGTCCGGCGGTTGGGGACCCCTAATAGAGGTATTTTATCATGACACTTGATAACCAAAAGACATACTAAATGATTTTTTTCACCTTTCCCTCCTTCCTGTTGGGGTTTCCAAAGGTCGCTCAGTTGTCTTGGATTGAGAAAAAAGTAGCTGCTGCTCTTTTTGGGACTCCGCCAACTTCAACAATACACGAGGCTTTGCAGAATTTTCTGAAGGTAGATAAAATATTCCTGCTTCTCTCTGGCTGCCAACTGGCTGGCATTCAAGAAATTTGTTCAACAAATTGTTCTCAGGAGCTATAAAGTCAACGCTGTTCAAAAGATTTTTTTTCAGATGATGTCTTTAGAAGAGTGACCGCTCCTGTTCACCTAAGCTGAATTTCAGGATCTGCTGTGTTGCTTTTTTTTTTTTGCAATTAAATATTCAGCCTTTAAACTTCATCTGTAGAGTTGTTTATGAGCATTTCCTGTGGGGATAGCTCCTGTTGTCATCTCTGACAAGTTAAACACAGGAAGTTTGTCTGAGCAATTCAATAATTGCTGCTTAGCACAAATGCCTTAAAGAGATTAGAGCTTTCATCCCCTTCGCTTCTTCTCCTCTGCTTCCCTCCCTTTTCTCTTTGTTACTTCATTTGAGGGGGGGAGTGTCTTCACTTTAATCCTTAGTTAAGAAGTAGAAATAATGGATCAGCTAGATTTCAGACAGTTTCCCTGTTCTTGTCTCCCTCGGATCCCTTCCTGAAAGTGATATACTGTACAAATAGTCCAGCAGCCTCTATTGAATGACTTTGATAAGAAAGGGTATGAAGATCATGGGAGTAGGATAGCCCTTGCTAAACAATTTTGTCTGGTCTCTGGGATCCTTCCTCCAACCTCCCACCACTCTACAAGATGATCCTTTGTGTACTATTTCAACAGTTGGTAGAAACCAAGCAAAGTTTCTGCTCACTGAATTGGTTGTAATCGTTCAGTAAATCAATAGAGGTGAGCTGGAGCTAATAGCAGCAGAAGTCTCAAACTTGTGGAGGCTATATGGTGCTTACATTACTGAAATGTCTAGTTTTTGCTTGCCCCAGATACATCCTTTGTGTGTTGCTAGCTTCAATCTTGGATGAACCACACCCTATGGGTATCTGCAACCTTACTCTTACTGGCTAAGTTTTGGGAAGATTTATTTGCTTTGTAAGAATTGTATCATAGATACGCTAGAGCTGTGACGGCGAACCTATGGCATACGTGCCACAGGTGGCACGCAGAGCCATTTGTGCCGGTACCTAAGCCACAGGCGAACTTACTCACTGTGCATTCGCGCGTCTCACACTTGATTTTCAGCTGGTTTGAGACCTTTTTTGGACTCCCAGGGGCTTGAAAAAAGCCTCTGCAGGCCAAATAGGCCCGTTTCGTCACTTCCTGTAATACCGGAAGTGACGGAACGGGCCTATTATTTGGCCTGCAAAGCCTGTAGAGGCCTTTTCTCAAGCCTCTGGGAGGCCAAAAAGCAGCTGTGAGGCACAGTTCAGGTAAGGGGGCTGGGGGGAGCTGGGGGGATTGTGCACGTATGCCCAGGGGGCATGCATGCATTGCCTTCTGGGTGCTGGCACATGAGTGCATGCATGCAAGCGCGCACACAATTTTGGCCCCAAAAGTTAGCCACCACTGTGCTGGACCATTGGCACCTGAGGCTTTGGCATCAATTCTGGATTGGTGCCATACCTCTATGATCCTTTGCCCTGCTGAGTAGCTGAGCTTATTGACTTCTATGGGGCATCATGAATCACCCAAATTCTGTTGATTTTCAACATAGCAACTCCTTCAAAGCTTGGGAGCAAGTTAATTCTCACTGATGGGAATTCCTTTTCTACAGTCCTCTCAGTGGTGGTATTCAAATAAAGTTGCCACCGGTTCTGTGGGTGTGGCTTGGTGGGCGCACTTTGTGGGCGTACACACACTTTGCGGGCACGGACGCACCAAATGCGCACTTTGCGCAGGCGCACAAGCATTTGCACAGGAGCAGAGGTGTTCTAACTTGCCGCCTGCACGATGCTGGTCACTGCAGCAGCGCTATTCTGTGCCGCACAGCGCTATTCTGTGCCATGCAAAGCAGCTGCGCTTTGAATTCTGGCCATAAAAGTGAGCAGGCGGGCAGGCCAAACACAGAGCAGCGGAGAGAACAGGTTCTGTCTCGGCTGCTCATCACCACTACCGGCTCTCCAGAACCAGGCAGAACCAGTCAAATACCACTACTGAGTCCTTGGCTCTCTTCCTTCCCTGTAGCCACATAATACCAAAACACCCCCCTTGGACCAAACAATGGCTTTTATCAATACCTTTTAATATTGTTCCCTGTAAAAACAGAGACAGCAAAATAACAATTGGAATTGAGAGCACAGTACTAGCTTCCTGTCAATGTGTATCTTCAACCATTAGCAACTCAAGGTCCAGAAATGGAGATTGGCTTTGTGAAGACATATGAGCAGTACAAAATATTTTGAAGGTTTGGGGCATGAAAGCAATAGTTAAATGGAAATATGCCTAGTATTGCTATGGCATTCTCATCTTTCTATCTTTTTGTCTTTAAACTCAGGCTGAAGAAATACATCCCAGATATTCTAAATGCAACTATGTGTATTTGGCAAAGGTATGGGGTGTTGCGGTCTTTCTCGACTTTATTTTCTTTTCTCATGTTTGATTTTGAATGCAAAACAAATTTTTGGTCACTAAATACCTGTTGTAATTTTTTCCCTTGTGCTTCTTTCTACCTAAGTGCTACAAAGATCTGGGCCAGAGGAGCAATGCCCTGAGTTGCTGTGAAACAGCATCATCCATTCTGCCAGTCACCAAAGAGGTAGGTCTGAGGGTTGTGTATTTTTTTCGCCCTACAACTACTTTCTACGCTATCTGTCGATGTCAGAAGATGTTGTCTGTCTTCAGGAGCTCTGATTAATTTCAGTGAAGATGCAGAGAAGAAATTCTTGGCAAATTGAGTTCTTTAACATTATAGAGGAAGATCTAGAAATGAAAAGAAGTTATGTGTTCAAAGTCTTGCAAAATAAGGCATAAGAAAATGAAAGAACTTCTGATGTCCGTGATTGCAATGTTGAAAATGTGTAAAATCCGATATTATGAAATTATACTTAACTAGATGATACAATCACAGGGCTAATGTCTCATTTGATTATGAACTGGACAATTTGCAGTGCAGCTGGTGACTTTGATTGCTGTGGTCTAATTTTGTAATTATTACTGTCTGATTTTAAAATTACTCTTTGGGAGAAAATGGCTTCTTAACCCTATTAAACCCACTGATTCACGATGCTTTAAAATGACTTTAAAAATAGGGGATAAGGAATCATAGAAATTATATCTCATTGCGATTTAGTTATCTAGCACTTTTTAACTAGGCAATATATGCAGTATAAGTTTTGTGCAGTGAAGACAGAGATTGGGAATGAATGAATACTGTAAATTCCTTTCCAGCACTGATACATTATTGCTTAGCTATTTTTATTGTCTACTTGCAACTATTTATCCAGCTTGAAGACATGAAGCTTTAATATTGGCCTCCAATATAAATAAGGCTTAGTGTTCAACCATCCTTGGGAAATGGCAACACTTGGGCCTCACTCTAAAGCTAAGCAAAATTGTTTTTGTTTAAGGCTTAGATAGAAGGACTCCAGGGATCCCAGCATAATAAATTAGACTGGGAAACTGTATCTCAGAAGACAGCAGTGACAACTGATGTCCATATTGTTGCCAGGAAAACCACTTGGCTTCCTCTGTGAAGTCATTAGGAGTTAAACTCAACTTGAAGAAAACTACCTTTTTCACGCTTAGTGACAACACGTTATTCTGCTACTTAATTCTAGTGAGTACAGTGCCAAGTTCCCTGATTCTTCCCAAAGGACAGATAAATCCCAATATTGACATTTCTGACATTTGCAGCAAAGAAAGACCTTCTTATGTTTGTACATGAATGCTTATGTTTATTTTAAAGTAGTGCTTTTGTTGTTCATTGAATTCGTTAAATTTGTTATTCGTTCAGTTCAGTCACTTCTGACCCTTATTTTGCCAGGATTAGTTTCTGGTTAAAAAAAAGTTATTGTAAGTTCATGCTTGTGTCACAAGTGATAGTATCTGACTCCCTTGTTTTTTGTCAGCTCTTTTCCTTTTATTTATATATATATTTTTAAATGGTAAAGTAAAAGACAGATCAAAAGAAAAAAAAGGAAAGAAACAAAATAGAAGGGAACAAAACTCTAACACTAAGAAATACAACTTTTGGCCTTTCAACAAATAGTTACAATTTTATAGTCCTTCCTCCCTCTTAGATATTATATAAGTCCCTTAGCCTCTTACTTAATTTATATCTTTCTTAACCTTCAGTCCCATAAGTCATTGTGTCCTTTCTTTCTTCTTTCAGTAACAAATGTTTCCAGACTTTTTCCAGACAAGAAAAATGTGTTTTTCCCCCTGACCAGACAGGTCAACGTTGCCATTTCTGTGAATTCTGACATTTTCACAACCCATTTTTCAACTGTGAAGATTTTGTTCTTCTTGCATCATTATATATCAAATAATCTTACTGCAGTGACCATATACAAAATCAGTCCACCGTGGATATTTTTCTAATTCATTGCCCATAAGTCCCAATAAAAAGAGTTCTGGATTTTTTTGCAATATCATTTTAAAAATTTCTTAGCCTTCCCACAAGTCTACCACACATGATAGTTCCTGCTTTTTGTCATCTTTTTCATTTGCCTTTCATTTTTGCAAATATAAAAATCTTCTCAAATAATTTTTGCCTTCAGATTATGCATCTGAAATACTTAAGCTTCACCTTTATTATTAATGTTTCCAATGAGGAGAATTTTCTTCGATTAGTTTTTATATTGATGATTTGTTCTGCTTGCAGGCCAAGGTGTTTTAACAATATTCTCCAGCATTAAAGGGTACCAATTTGTCTTAGTTCTGATGGTCTAACTTCTAACTTTCATGGTTGTATGTTTCAGCTGGGAAAACCCTAGCCTTGATAATTCATATTTTTATTGCCATGCAATTACAAGTAGTGCTCAACTTACAACAGTTCATTTAGCGACTGCTTAAAGTTACAATGGCACTGAAAAAACTGACTCAGATCATTTTTCACACTCACGACCATTTTAGCATCCCCATGGTCACGTGATCAAAATTCAGAAGCTTGGCAACTGGCTCATATTTAGGACGGTTGCAGTGTCCTGGGCTCATGTGATCACCTTTTATGACAAGCAAAGTCAACGGGGAAGCCAGATTCCACTTTACAACTGTGTGACTAACTTAACAACTCCAGTGATTCACTTAACAACGATGGCCAGAAAGGTCGCAAAATGGAGCAAAATTAATTTTAACAAATGTTTCGCTGGGCAACAGAAATTTTGGGCTCTATTTTGGTCGTAAGTTGAGGACTAGCTGCATAGTGTGATCTGTATATTTTATCAAAATCTGTCATTGACTTTCCCCCAGAAAGTGGATACCTCTTTTTTACATGGCTATCCTCACCAACTCTGTGTATTTTTGAGCCTAGGAAGATAAAATCTTCAGCTTTTCTTTGAGTTAAAGGTAAAGGTTCCCCTTGAACATACGTGCTAGTCGTTTCCGACTCTAGGGGGTGGTCCTCATCTCTGTTACAAAGCCAAAGAGCTGGCGCTGTCCAAAGACGTCTCCGTGGTCATGTGGCCGGCATGACTAAGCACACGGAACATTCCCACCAAAGTGGTCCCTATTTTTCTACTTGCATTTTTACATGCTTTCGAACTGCTAGGTTGGCAGAAGCTGGGACAAGTAACGGGAGCTCACTCCATTACGCAGCGCTAGGAATTCGAACTGTCAACCTTTCTAATTGACAAGCTCAGCATCTTATCTACTGAGCCACTAGTCCCTTGAGTGTTACTAAGATCCTTTGAGTTACAGACCTGCAAAGGTTGTAAATTCAAATATTGGTCACAAAATGATAAATGTCCTTATTGTTGTAACTGTGAAGGGTCACTAAACGATGCTGCCATTAAATGAGGACTACCTGTATAGGTAAACATCTTACACGAATTTCATCTTGTTTTCAACTACACTATGAACAAATTTGTGGTGATACAGTTATGGAATCTAAACCAGATAGAAAACAACTTTGTGCAAATAAGTTTTGCTTAGAGATGTATCACTTAATACAATTTCATTTCCAAAGGCCACCCAGATTTGGGGAGCTGAACTTGAAGTTCAAGAGCAACAAAACGCTCAGAGGTGCAGAGCAGCTGTAAAATCAACAAAGCGGAGGTCCCTCTTGAGTATCTGTGTTTAACAACAACAAAGGAGAGGGAGAAAATGCAAATTAGAAACTTCAAGCCTCAGGAATGTTGGGTTCACTGAAATACCTCCAAAGGTGACTGTTGGAAGATGAAAACCTTTAATTATAAGCCATTAGAGTTGTAGATAACACTTCATTACACTTCTTTAGAAGGAAAGGGAAAAGGAAAAGAATAGTATAAAAGTAGTGTCTTCTTCCCTTTCGCCTACTTTGTTTTTGTGCTGCATTTGGAAGAAGAATGAACCAGTAATCCTTTCTGCACTATTAACACGGAACATAATCTCTTGTTTTGATGCAGAAATTGGTGCTGGCTTCAAGCAGCTCTGGGTGGTTCTTAAGGCATAATTACATAAGCTTAATTCTTTCTTTCTTTCTTTTTTCCTTTTTAGGATCAAGAAGCTGAGAAAGTTTTAGAAACTTTACTTCCGTCTTTGAAGCTTTGACAGTGACACGAACACCATTTGGGTTCTATGAAAAAAGGCAGAAGACTCAAGTCCCTGTTCTGGAAGAAGCATTCTGTTGAATTCAGAGGGATTTCAGTCCATTTTGGAGTTAGGATTTGAGGGGATGGGGAGGAATTTTATTTTTTAATTATGGTGGTTCAGTGACAAATGAGCCGACCAACTTTTCTAAGCCTATAATTTTTGTACAAGTTACTTCAGGGCCTGCAATAATAAGAGACTTACGTGCAATGTTATCAGTTCAACAGGACAGTCTTACATTCTGTCCATGCAACCCCATTAAGGTGGGTTTTCTGAGGCCATGTGGACCATTTTGTGAGGCTGCTGTTTTGTGTGAAAAAAATGCAGAAAAAAAGTGAAGCCATCTGTCCTTTTCCTCTGGCAGTACCCTTCTCTAAGCTGAAGAAAAAGCAATTCACTCGGGATATGGCTTTATTTTTGCAACATCAAGCAGAAGAACAGTGCTTACCGCATTCCTTTTATTTTTATAACATTTATCTCCAACAAACAGGTTGCAATTCAGGATTGTGAATCAATGGTACCAATTAATTTAACCCAGGGAAATCAACCATCTTTTCTTTTCCTCATTTTTTTAATGCATAGAGACAATGAATTTAGCATTTAAAATACCAATTTTAACTTGTTGGGACTCTCCAAATGTGAAATCCACTGCTGGCAATGGATATATTTGTAGTTACTGAACGATGGGCATAATTTTGCTGAGAAGGATTAGCTAGTTGGTTTTATGCCTGAATGCAGATGTACGTAACTGAGTTTTTCTGCTGAAGAGACATGGAAGATGTTATATTATTTGTTTCTTTTCTCTTGAAAAACATCTATTTTGTGGGAAAAGTATACTTTGTGGATATAACTTGGTCTTTGAATCTTAAGTTGAAAAAAAAATAAAGACATGGTGAATTTGTCATATTTTGACATTTCTGAGCACCCAAATATTTTGGTATTTCCTTCATCTGGCTATTTCTCCTTGGAGACTTTTGCTCTGCCTCTGGGTTCTGACTAGCACACATTTCAAAGTACAGGCTGTAGATATTATTTAAGCCCCCTGAAGCAGGAAACAGTTGACTCTCCTCCATCTTTTTTGCCAAACCAACTGCCATTGACATCCAAGCTCAAAACGGCAAGCCAAAATGTAATCTTAAACTTGTGAGACAGACGTAAGTGATTTTACTCCATGATGTTGAGGCCAAATAGACAGACAGACCATTCAACTGTGAAATAGAAGAGTCCATGGCCAAGGAGAGAAAAAATTGCCAGGAAAATCTAATTCCTGAATATCACTTGTGTAAAGTTTTAAACATTACCTATTTATTTCGTTAGAAGTCTGCTAGAATGTGTTGTTCCCACATCCTTGCTGCCCTACACTGAGATCATCCACATAGAAATAAAGTTTAAGACAGAGTTAAAATACATTTGT
This sequence comes from Naja naja, assembly GCA_009733165.1. Classification (NCBI taxonomy): domain Eukaryota; kingdom Metazoa; phylum Chordata; class Lepidosauria; order Squamata; family Elapidae; genus Naja; species Naja naja. Next base: position 70,532,909 of record CM019148.1, read on the forward strand.
AAAACAACCTAATACATATGAGTGAGGTCCGTGACACAGCCTACATCAAATTATAATGCAACTACTAAAATTATATTAAATGTGTTAACATCAAAAATTATATAACAAAGTGACCTAAACTTTAAATGAATTATAGTTACATAGAATGCATTGGAAAATTGGCCCATCAGGTTCTGAGGGATCTCCTGTGATACTGCACAAAACCTAGCTACATATGCTATAACAAAACATATGAACAGCGTCTGGACATAGGCTGAATCTGGGTGACCAGGATATCTATTAATCAGAGGTAATATGAATCTAGTTCAGATGTCTCTATAAAAAGATCAACAAAGAATAATACGTAGTTTTTGCCTCTCCAAAATTGCAAGGGTACTTTTTAGTATTTACCATTCAGTACTGCAGAGGGAAGAGGTTACATGACATCAGGCAAGAGAGAAAGCTTTCTGACAGCTAAGTGGTTGTTAGATTGATAAGTCAACAGCACTACAGGAAAAAAAATCCTAAGGTCATGGAGTGGGAATAACATGATGTTAACGTGATTCACTCTGGCTTCAGGATAAGAGGAAAAGCATAGCAAAATGGCCATCAGGATTATTCCACTATGTCCTAATGTCTACCTGAGCTAAAAAATATTCCCAGGGATGGCAAAGTTAGAGTGCTTCTGCTGAATTATTTGTCCTAACACATACGTTTTATATAAATTTAGAATGTTTTCAAATGCAAAATCCAAGAGACGGCTCTAAAGAGTTTGGGTGCCCTTCCATGTTCTTTCCCTTCCTGAATGGCCTTTCAGAAGATTTATAATGCTTTCCTTTTTAAAAAGAACATTGGGATTGTAACTGTTTTTTGATCAAATTAATCATTTTTCAGAATTGCTTTTTAATTGCTGTTCAGTTTTGTTTTGTTTTTTGTTGCTGCTATTTTAATGATGTTCTACAATTGTTAATCAGTTGTGAGCTGCCAAAAAAAATCTCTTCTGAGAAAAAAATGGAAGGAATTCAAATAAAGTGATGAATATATGCAGCATGTAAAACTCAGGAAGATCTTTCTGTATGGTCACTGCTGAGTTCAAGATTGTTAAGAAAATTGGATGGGGTTCATTTTTTTATTTTTTATTTATTTTTTATTCATACTTATATCCCGCCCTTCTCCGGAGACTCAGGGCGGCTTACAATTTTTTGGGATACAACCCAACGTGCTCAGCAATAGCCTTCATTCCATTGTGTATGCAAGCTTATTACTAAGCGGCATTTTTACAAAGTCAGCTTATTGCCCCCAACAATCTTGGGTCCTCACTTTACCTACCCCGAGAGGATGGAAGGCTGAGTCAACTTTGAGCCTGGTGGGATTCGAGCCTGCAATAATTACAGGCAGCTGGAACTAAGTGCTAGGCTATTAACAGCCTGCACCACCAACAGAATAGCAAATGACAGAAAAAATCCACAGATACAACAGTCACTGGAGTATTATTTGCTCAAAATAGGAGCAGCAATCCAGATTTAAGTCTACTTAACTATGAAGCCATTTCTGCATTTTTCAACCACTCGCTTAATTTAATTGAATTAATTTAATGGAAAATAAATTATGTTCTTTTCCTTTTCCAGAAGCAAGGCATAAAATGAAATGTCTATGGCAGGGTGACATTGTTCTTGTATACAAGATATAACACTTAAAAGTGTTGAAGTAAGATCTGGACTGCAAAAATGTCCAAATGTCCACCAGATGACAACATTTAATATAACAATTAGAGTTAATATATTTAAATGTATAATATTTAGATATACTAATTTATCTAATAGTACCCATCTAGAGGTCATCAGGATTTTGCAGCCCAGCTCTGCAAAATTGATTTTAAAAAAGAGATTTTCAAAAAAGATATTTTGGTTTGCCTCTGGTCAAATGATAAATTCCTCAAGAATCCCAAATTTTCAGCACACCCACACATTTCCCTAACCATATCTCCCTAACCAGTAAGAATACATCTTCATGCTACAGCCTTTCTCTCATCTCTAACACAAACATAGCTGAGGCCAGCTGATCGAGAGTAGAAGTAGTGTTTTCCATCTCCTTCTGAAACAACACATGTTTAGCTGCATGTTTCTTTGTTGTGGTGATGGTGACCATGGTGATGATCCAGATGGGACTGGGATCTGATCACCTCCTATTGGCTGTTTTTGATTTTTGCAATCATTCCCCACTTCTCGGGTCATTGCTGACTTCCCTCTGCAGCCATTTTTGTTTATGGTGATGACTTATATTGCACAAGGAGTGTGGGAAGAGCAGCAAGATAATTAGAGAGAGAGAAAATGCTCTACTTATTAGATGTGGAGGAACAAAGATCCTTACAGGCAGGTTGTTCTGGTTCTATACAGATCTGACAGGCAGGTCACTTTAGAGAAGGCCTGATCTACCATTTTCTCCATCTCATATAAAGCTACTGTTCCAATGAAAGGAGGTAGTCCAGAACCACTATGAAGTGCTGTACAGACATCTTGGTTTACTAATTCTATTAGTAATCCTGATATAGCGCTAGCATTTATATGTAGATTAAGATCATGCAAGTAGTAGACAAGGAGCTTCTGTTCCATTTCCTATTGATAACACAGCATCCGCTTTCCTAGGGAAAGGGATAGATTAGGAATTTTTGTGCAGAACTATAAAGGTGGGTATTTCACTGACGTTCTTTCCACTAGGATGATGCTCTATCAGTCATTGGGTCTTAATTTATCTCTGCAGTAAACTATTCAGACAATATTATTTGCTTACCACATGAAAGAGGAGGAGTAAAGACTGGCTACATAGTCTGCACAAATTATGCCATCTTATTTTTGTGTTACCTCACAACACTGATGACAACACTGATGTCAACACTGTGACCAGGTTGCTTTTCAGAATTTTCTTACATTGTTTCATTGGCTTCTTTCATACAAGGTTGCTTATTTTGTGTGTGTGTGTGTGTGCACGCGCATGCGTGCCTTCACATTATGGTTGACGCCTGGCAAACACCTGGACAAGTCCCTGCAGTTTTCTTAGGAAGACTTTGAAAATGCTTTGTCATTGTCTTCTTCCTAGGGCTGAGATAAGTGCCTGGTTCTGTGCCTAAAGCAGGCTAGAATTCATGGTTTCTTGCTATCTAGCCTGATGCTTTAACACCATACTGGTTGTTTTACTTACTGTTTTACGCTTACCTCTCCCATTTTTCATCTTTTTCAGTATAACAATACTGACTCAGTATCTGTAGTATGCTTGTTTTTCCCTCAGGAGACTGAATTAGTCGCTCTGTAGTCAACTATGCTTCGAGAATTCTTGTTGCACGCTTCAAAAATATGACTTGGAAACAATGTACAGGATGCTAAGCGTGGATACCCAAGAGAAATAATGCATTAAACAGAAAATGGTGGTGGGTGGATCCATATTTCCTTTTTTTCTTGCATCCCTTGAAAAGTTTACCCAGAAGGCACAATGTTTTGGACTATGGATTCAGAAGTCTGCTTCTCACTTCTGCCAGAAGCTGAAGAAGCCAATGCAGAGCCGTCTTGGAACAAGAAGCAACATGAGCCAAGACTTCAGAATGAGGCTGTTCAACTTGACTGAATCTCAGCAACCAGAAGGAAGCCCAGACTTTAGAGAAATCTCTCAAACAAAGCTTCCTTTCCACTTGAGAGGTTATCTTGGAAAAGATACTAATCTTCAATTATATTGTTTTGGTTGAACTAAAACTAATCAATCATCCAAAGTCAGAGGCCTGATCCAATCCAAAATCTACAACTAAGGGGAAAATCTACTGTACATCAAAAATTAAAGATATGCCTCTACAAGTCCAGAAACTAAAACTTACTGAAGTTTTTGAGAATTAAATATATTTGCAGAACTCACATCATTCATCAATACCTGATTTCTGCTTTAGCTCTTCCACATAGGCAATTTTAACTTTGCATAGTATTCCAAAAGCATTAGGTTCCATTAAGGATTCAAAACAAGAAAAATTGTGGGAACATAAAATGGGTTTATTCAGGGAAACACTCTCAGGAGGTTTGAATTCCCAAAGTAAAACTTTATTGGATATACCATATTGGTACTGAAGAAACAAAACCAGCTCTGGTTTTCCCGTGCAAATGCTTGCCTAATTAAATAATGACTTCCCCTTGTCCAATTATGAGGCATCCATTTGTTATGGGAATAGTCCTTCTCTTTCTCCAACATCTGCAGTGGTGACCTTGATGGTTTCTGGGTGTCACTGCGTTTTTTTTGTAATTTGTCTGCTAAGCTCCTAAACTAATATTATAGCAGGCAGGTGTCTGCTAGCTAGCACGTTTGTTATCTTGTCTCCATAGTAATGAGATAAGACAGTCTTGTGATTTCTGGTTTACTGCGCATGTTTCAAAAAGTTTTTACTTCACTTCCTGTAACTTCCTTTGTATACTTTTCCTATATGCCTTGGTGTGAGATTAAGCTGCTGGTATGTAACTTGTTAGGTTTTTATTATTTTTGTAAAAGAAAAAATGTTTCTTAGATTACTTTCCGGGTCTTCTTTTATCAAAGTTGACAGCAAAGAAAGGCACGTTTATCACCTCTAATTAGCAGGGATGTTTGGAAGATTTTTACTCCCTAACACCGGGTTCTCACAATCTCTCCATACACTCTCGGCATTCCATTTCCCACAGTTCCCCACAGTTAATTGGCAAGTTGAAAACCATTATGGTTTGAAAGAAGCAAAGTGGTTCAATCTTGACAGCCTGCTTCTTCAACCCCAATAATGTGATAATCATGAGTGATAGACTTAAGACAAAAACTAAGGAGACAAGAGAAGAACTAAAGAGCTAGAAATGATATGAAATACCTTGATCAAAAGAATTAATGAGCATCTTACTTGCCTATCCATTTCCTAAGGTCATTAAATGTATATATATTTGTAACAAAAGTCTATGCATTGAGTTCAACAAGTTTATACTGGCATCATTATATGTTTGCTTCTGTAGGAATTAAATTCAATCAGCAGTTTTCCTATTAACTGTCTATCAACTGTGGTCATAGCCAGAAACTATCACTTCAGGAACTTTCCTGGTTGAGGTGCTGATTTATGAGGCAGCTCTGGCAAGGAACGGGGCCTAGGATGATTCTGCAGGAAGAACCACTCATGTTTCTTTCTGATGCAAAGCCAGCTTGCCCTACTGTGCTGCACCTTGGGAAGCATGTGAGCATGTCCTACAACAGAGCTGGTAAATTGGCAGCCGCACTATTATTCTGCAGTGGCATTGTGGTCTCCTGGTTATGTACCAATGCACTAATAACTTCAGGAAACAGATGGGACTGAACATATATTTGCAAGTTATTTGCAAGTGGAAATAAACAATTCAGGTTTCTTTATTGAAAGTATACTGATTAACAATATAGAAATTTATTTTCTGTAGAGGATGGTACTTACGTTCCTTGTTACAAATAATTATGGATAACAGACATATAATACAATAATAAAGATTAGGAAGACTTCTCTAGGTAGTCCAACAATAACTTACCAAAAACACATCATCCCAAAACACATCTACCCATAGACCATCTACTGATTAAGGACATATGAGAGTTACAGACACCCATTCTCTTTATACACGATCATATTGCAACAATAGGCGTAATCAAGTCAGATTAATAATACATATAATTAACATGGTACATACACAAGAAAAATCATTTTCTTTCAAGGTGAATACAGCATAAACAAAGAAAGCATCAAGAATCTCCTACGAGATTATAACTAGCAAATTAGAAGAAAGAAGAAGCACTAACACTCAGGTACATCTAAAAATTCAAGGTTAGTATAAACTATTATCAGGAAGTAATATAAAATAAAATTAGAATTTTACTTTTTATTGGATAAACTGAAAATGAATGTGTATTATAATAAAATCTATATAAAATTAGAAGCCTAATCTCGTTGTAATCCCAGTAAAATATAAAAGGCAAATTATTCCACAGGACATTAGGATATATATATTCAGAATATTTTACCACCAAAAAGTATTAGGCCTTTTGGTGGTAAAATATTCTGGGCCTTGCTGCCCTAAATGTAATCCCAGAGTTACCTACCACAAAGGTAATTCAAAGTTTTTGTTGATTCTTAAACCCAAATCAAACGAACCCAAAAAAATCTTTCTCTGCTAAGGTTCAAAGTACAAAAGATTATGATTTTGTAGATGAACAGGAGGTAGAGAATAAGGAACAAACTGCACTTAGTGAGAAAAGGGCCAAGGTACCAGCTAAAATGGAGGGATTTAAGCTAGGTTAATAACCAAAAATGAAACAAATTCACAGAATCATATCAAATTGACCAGCAACAGGGTCATCAGGATGCTGAAAATGTGTTGACTCTTAAAGAAAGGACAACATTCAGGCAAGCAAGCAAGCAAACACAGAAACTAGATTATGCATTTTCTAGAAATTTCCAACATAGCATGCAATGATTAAACACAGAATTCAACTAATGCTGGCTCTCCCGCTTCACTTTATAAGAACAAATGTATGTAGAGGTAAGAGAAGTACTTAAATTTCCCACTTTTGAAGGTGAGACAAAATATGTATGTTCTGTTGTGAAAAACAACACAGCTTTTAGAGGAGGGACAGGCAAATTTTATGGGTGGACGTACATCTTTGGAATGTTAAGAGTATGTTCTGCCCACTCTTATAAAACAAGAGAATTAAAAATATACCAATGGAAAGATGTTCCCAGCCATTTCCTGTAATACCCCAGCATGCATTTTAATCACTTCAGATTTTCTTTGAAGTTTTTGTCTGGGCAGGTGGGCACATATCCAAATAAAGCATTGGATTACAACCCCACACATTTTTTTAAAAAGAATTCTTGTAGTATATTTTAAGCCAGAAGTATTTTCAGAAGACTGGCATTTTCTTGTGTGCTGTGCCAGCTGCCTATTCATTTTTAAAAAAATAAAACAAACTAGGGGAAAAATGGTTAGGTGGTACAAACCATAAAAACCTGATGGACACTAAGAACGACTCCATGTTGCCTCCTTCTAGCCACAATAATAAAGACAATCCAAAGTGATACACATTTTAAAATTTCATTAAGTACAAAGTAATTGGAATAGAGAAAAAATAGTAATAGTTTGGGTAATCAATTGTCTTTAAAAAAAACCCTCCAGATTTATTGGCTTTCAGATGAAGCGTCCATTACGAATGAAGGCAAACATAACAACATAGGTCCCAGCATAATGTTGCAAGATTCAATCTGGGCTGATCACCAGGACAAGAGGTTTAGTCTTCTGAGATTTCGAGACTCATGCTGCAGCCAATCTTCAGGGAAGTTCTCTCTACCAGTATGTGACACATTACTGTACACACATTCACACATTCTGGTGAGAGAGAAGTTCCCTGAGGATGGGCTGCAGCATGAGTCTTGAAATCTCGAAAAACTAAACCTCTTGTCCTGGTGACTGACCCAGATTGGAATTGACCATTATGCATATTGGATCAAGTGCAATAGGATTTAAATACTTTAAAAGTTATTTATATAACTGAATTCTGTTGGCATATATACATGCTGTATTATCAATCCGATACATTTTAAAGGTTTTGGGGAAGCTGAATAAACAAAATTACAGCCAACACTTGTTAAAAGAAAGTCAGTGAGAATTATGTTGAAATATTACATTCTGTAATATATATGCATATTCATAAACATACACATCATGCAGTTACAAACCTTCTTTACATAATTAAAAATATTACCCTATGCTCAATCCTATGTTGACCTGAGATTAATACATTTATAATCATACAGAGGGTTTCACAGACGCTGGTCAAGTTCTGAAAGAACAAATTTAATTTGTTGTAGATTATGAAATAATTGATGTCACCTTTCTAAGTTTGTTTTTAAACTCTATGCTTTCTCTCTCAAAGTTAATTATGAAATTAAGAATTCTTAAGTATGAAAAAAAGAAAAAAACATAAAAAGTATATCACTTTTTTCTTTTTTTCATTATGTTTTGTTTTTGTTTTTTATGTTTTATGTGTTTTTTAATGCAATAAAAATCAATAAAATTTATTTTTAAAAAAAGAATTCTTAAGCATAGGAATGAATAAGTTTATTGCTGTTTTGAATTTCAGAAATAGAATGCACAGGCAAATGCACTGGTCTATACAGCTGCAGGATTACAAAATATAGCTTTCTAGAATACAGCATGATGCTTTTCAGGGATTGAACTAATATCCCAGTATGATCAAAGGTCATGCTGACAGAGTATTATGGAAGTTGAATCTAACACCTATGCAGGGTATCAGAATGGGAAAGGCCAGTGTAATGCACTGTAAATAATAAACCCATTGTTTCATTTTCCAATGTATACAGCTGGATGTTTTTTGAAACTTCAATTTTTAGCAGGTTTGAGAACAGTGCTCTATATAGGACATCTAAAAACAGAAGCAAGGCACTACATTATTATTCACTGTGGGTGTTTTGCTTTAAACCAAATTTGATACTTGTCAGATTGCCCTGATAAGACTTGATAAGATCTTAAACCTGTAAGGTAATCCATAACATTGTTTGGCAATATTGCATGAGAATCTTTACTTGGGATAGGCAACTTGTGGCACTTCATGTTCTTTTTGAATCTATTATCAGTTATTATTGGCCACTTGGGGCTGCTGAAAAATATACTTCAGCACAAGTCAACAGGTTATGCAGATGTGTATAAAACTGCATGGAATATGACAACTGTGGTAAATCAGAAGCATGATATGTCCAGCCCTCATTTTCCTAACATGGGTGCTACTGTTTCAAATAGTAGTTTACACATACATAGAACACTCACTTTGGAAAATCTGAGCTCAAGTTGTCCAAACTAGACAACTTCCAAACTTCCATGTTCAGTTCTCAGGTTGTCTCTGGAGAGGAGATAGTTTGTGATAGTTTGGCTTAGATCTGGAAAATAATGACTTAGTGACAAATTCACATGGGGTCAATGGAAGACAGTCAACTCAAAGGGATCTGGGCATTCCAATCTTCCATCATTCAAACTGTATACAAGATACAGAATGACTGTAAGCTGAACTTTTTTTACTAAGAACCTTTTTAAATGAAAGATCACAACTTTGAACTTTGCCTCTTTACTGATTTCATCAGTAAAATTCACAGAGCTTTCAACTTCCCATTCAATTAGTTTAAAACACAAACAATCCATTTCCCCCCTATTATTTCTAAGTATATTTTGATCAAGGACAGATTGTTCTATTTCTGAAAAGAAATGCATTTCTTAAGAAAGCACTTAACTAAAGAAAGCCGGGTAAATTAACTGATTTATAAATGCTGACTGAACTACAAATAATATCTGGTTATGTGGAATACCTTGAAAACATGTATTAGAAGGATATAAATAATTTCTACTACTAAATGCATCATGTCTTATCAATAAGTTATGCACATGCAGTGCAATGCACCCATTTAGTTAAATTTAGCATTTCTGAATTTGTTTTTAAAGCTACCCTATGAGCAACAAAAACAAAAAATCCTATTTGAATTTCAACATTTGTTGAGCACGAGGAATACAACTACAAGCCTATGACAATATATTAGCTAGAGATGCTTTAGCAGATGTCAGTGCTAAAAGTGAGTGTAGGTTCTTTAAAAAAACAGTTGAAATTTAAGATTTCAGATGGGTATCTTCTAGGTGTAATATGCATTGTCTTACCATTTAAAACCAATATATTGAGAATTCTGAGTCCTAACACCTGGAAGACACTCAACTACAGAAGTTGATTCCCTACATTTTTTTCTGTCACCTAATACAGTGGATCTGTCAATTCTACTGTTGAAAAGTTAGCTAACCGGCCATCTGACACTTAGTGCTTGTGTGCATTATCTTGATAGTAGGTACTATTTTATAATCTATTGATTAATCTATTGGTCTTCAGCATTAACATGTCATTTTCTGGATAGAATGTTGTTAGAGAAATATACCCCTCCCTGAAAAACACAAAGAAAATACAGAAGGGAAACTGTGTAATGAGGGAATTGGGTGGGTGGCCAGTAAAAAGATAAGTAAACGAAGTATAGGAACACCACAGTATAATTAGGGAAGCAAACTAATGATTAAATTCACACTATGGAAAATGATTGGCAAGATTTGCTGAGGTAAGTAAAACATCACTTTGCAAAATACACCATGCTTACTCATACATTATCTTACTTTATTTCTTGCTAGCATTTCTCTAGAATGCATTGTATATCTAAGTGCTTCATTTAAAAAAAAGAGGGGAGAAATACAATCCTTACACAGCATTACAGACAACATTCAAACCTAAGCGTTCATGTATTAAACAAACAATGTTCAGATGCATTTTCTGCCTGAAGTCCCTGGACAGCATTATCCAGCAAATCCATGCTATCTCGAAGTGTGACACTGAGTGTAAATGGCTTTGGTTTAACAGTCAAGCCATAAGTGAAGTCCATTTTAGAATCTTCCTTTGGATTAGCGCTGAAATTGCACTGGTGGACCAAGACAGCAGTAAAGAGAAAGAGTTGCACTTTGGATAACTCCTCTCCAATGCACCTTCGTTTGCCCACTGAAAAAATTAGCACACTGCTAGCAAGGTCCTTGTTCAAGAATCCATTCTCATCCAGGAATCTTGCTGGATTGAAAACTTCTGGAGCAGGCCATTTCACAGGGTCATGGTTCACTGACCACTGATTGATGAAGACCACTGTGTCTTTGGGTATGTGGTAGCCCATCAAGATGGTATCGGCTGTGGTGGAATGAGGAATGGTAACTGGCACAAAGCTACTGAAACGCATAGATTCATATAGGAAAGCCATGACAGAAGGCAAATGGGGCTGATCCTCAGCACAAGGCAGGCGGTTCCGGCCAACGACTTTGTCTATTTCTTCTTGAAGTTTAGTTTGTACCTCAGGATACCTGGTGAAAAACAACAGCAGCAGTTTTAAAACACTTTTCTCAACTCTCTGAAAGCAGATATTACCTAGGCAAAACTAGGAACACATGAATACCAGGTGAGGGGGCACAACTGGCAGGAAAGGGGAAGATATATATGAATCTCTTGTGACTATGTGTTTTCTCTTGCAAATGCAGTTCTGATGTACAATTATTGGGCCTTGCCATTTTGGAGATGGTTGTCAAGCTTTTTTTTAACTTTGTATAAGTATCTTGCTAATGAGATTAACACATATGTTCTCTTTCTTTCATGTTCATTTTTCCAAATGAGTGAAAAAGTAATATCATTCTCCGATAGTTTTATAGATGGACAAACATTATGTTGAAAATCATGAAAATCATCACAACAAACTGACCACTTCTTTCCCAACAATATTAAACAATTCTAAAAGAAAATATATTTCAATAGGCAAGTTAAAGAAAAGATAGCCGAACATCTATTCTTTATTCTTTAAAACAATGCCCACTATAATATTTTCATTGAATTTGACTAAAACAGGACTCATAACAAAGCAGGAAAACTCTTGATTTTCCTACTGAAAGTTATTTTTTAGATTTTATCCGGCCTTTATTACTTTATAACAAGTAAGGTGGCAAACATATCTAATACTCCTTCCATCTCCTATTTTCCCCACAGCAAAAATCCTGTGAGGTGAATTGGACTAAAAGTGACTGGCCCAAAGTCACCCAGGCAGCTTTCATCTTTGCACTGACAAAATTTCTTCTGTCAACTGCACCTCTTGGATCCACAAATATACTATGCTGATATATTATGGTATCCTAAGTTCTTGGAAAAAACTGCATATGAAAGCCAACACCAGGTAAAGAACTGGCAGTTGTGACTCCACATTGATGGGAACAGATAATAAAAATAACCACTAGAAATCCACTCTTGAACAAAAGTGGGGGGGGGAATGAAAATTACTTAATTAAGATATGTCATTATGCTTATTTTTAATAGAATCAGTTGTGAAGATTTTGACAGTTTTGAGGATTATTATTTCTAAGTGTTCTGATTTTCTGTTATGATCTTGATTCCTTTTTTATACTACCATGTATCCATATGGAGGGGCAGCATATAAATAAAAAGTATATATTAAAAGATGCAACAGAGATTTTCCTATGTTTTCTACTCAGAGCATTAGAATTGTCAGTTGGTTTTTCTTAACCTAACCAAAGATCCAAGAAAGAGCTATTATTTCTTCTAAAAAAACGATCTTAGAGAATACAAGTTTCATTCGAGATTCATATTAATGAAGAGCAAACCATAGAAAATCCATTCTTTCTCTCAAATTGATAACTGAAATTTCAAATAGTAATTATCAATAACATCTCATAACTCTTTTCTTTCTATAATCTGGTGGGAGAGAGAGAGAGAGAGAGAGAGAAGGAGAGGGAGGGAGAGAGAGAGATGAAAACAAACAACATTCATTAAAAAATAATTGCCACCTGAACAGATGAAATATTTTATCATCCAAGATTATATCAGCCTGCAAAAGTGCTGACTAATATTAGATTGCTTAATTTCCTTAAAATACTGAAATATTCTCTGGCACCTGGAAAGATATAAAAAGCTAGTTTAAATTATGAATCTTGGCCAGTTTGGTATAGGCTAAAAAGGAGACTGAGAGTTCCAGTCCAGCTTTAGGCATGAAAGTTGAGTGACCTTCGGCCAATCCCTCTGTCTCAGGCCACTCCACCCCACAGGGCTTTTGTTGTGGGGAAAATAGGAGGAGGGAGATGTATTGGATATGTTTGCCACCTTGAGTTGTTTGTAAAAATAATAAAGACAGGGTACAAATAAATAAATAAAACTAGTTTTTTGCTTTTACAAATGGGAGTTTTGTTCTTCCTGAGATAAAATTCTACTGGGGGGTAGGGGGATAGGAAGGAGGCAGTATTTGTACATGTTTCCTTTGTTCCCCCTTCCCACATTTGCTCCAAATGATTCAGAAACCCTCTAAGACTATCTGAGCAGGTGGCGTGGGAATAAATGGGAAAAAAGTTTCTGATTTTTTACTTAGCAACAGTGCAGATTAGATATCAGACACCATCATGCAAATTTGTGTAATATCATCCTCCCTCTTTTTTTAAAATTACATAACTTCAAGGCTGCAAAAACTTTCATAATGTCAGTTTTCTTACTCCGAACAAAATCTCAGTAAATATTCAGCAACTTTTTGTCCCCGCCAGAATTCATAGTTCAGCTCAAACGTAGACCACATAGGGGAGATATATTTAATGCATGTTTATAAGACACAGTAGGGTCCCAACCAATGGTTGGGATGCGGGGATAAATCGTGCCCTAATGCATTCAAACAGGATAAAAATTCCTCCCTCAATTTTTAATTTTTGGCTGCTTTCATAGATTTTAGACTTTCCAGATCAGTTATGTCCCCTGGACCATTTTTTTTTTGCTAATCTTTCTTATACTGTCCCAAAGATGCTTTTTCAAGAGGCAATTGGTCTTTCTGGTTTTTCTTGGAAGATGTTTCACTTCTCATCCAAGAAGCTTCTTCAGTTCTGACTGGATGGTGGGGAATGGAAGGACGTCTTCCAAGAAAAAACAGGAAGTCCATAGTTGCCTCTTGAAAAAACAGCTTTGGGACAGCCATGACCTGGGTGACTGAGAATCTCCATAGACTTTCTTATACTGGTACCTAACATGCCTAACCGCGCGCGTGCTGCGCACAACAGCTCCTCCAGTCATCCTTTCCCGCCAATCAGCTCACCTGATGAGGAAGATCAAGAGCCACTGCAGGGCTGTGGAGAGAGTGTCCTGGCTGGCGCCGAAGATGTCCGTGACGGTAGCCGGCACATGCTCCAGAGGCAAGCCAGGCTGCGTTTGCTGCAGGCGGATGAAGGCGTCCATCAGGTCGCGTACAGGATCTCCCGGCTGGAGGCTGTTCCGATGCCAGAGAAACTTCTGACGGACGAAGCTGTAGAACTCGTGATTGAGGGCACGGAAAGCGCGGAAAGCCGAGCGCACTGGGTTGGGAAAGCGCTGCAGCCAGGGCAGCGCGTCGACCACGCTCCCGGCGCCCACCGTGCGCCCGAACTGCTCGTTTCGACCCACCAGCCGCCGGAACTCGACGTCCGTGTGGCTATAGCGGCGGCCGAAACAAAGCGCGCTCATGACGTTAGCCACGGCCACCCCCAGGCTCCGGGACGGATCTACGAAGGCGCCGCCGGCGCAAGCGCTCACCAGGAGACGCACCACAGCGCGCAACTCAGCCAGCAAGGGCTGCTCCAGGAGGCGGCGCGCCGAGAAAGCGCGCAAGGTTGAGTGCGCCAAGCGCCTCTGCAATTTCCACAGCTCGGAGTAATTTCCGAAGGCCAAGCTGCGTCCGCCGGATACCAGCTGAAAAGAAGGGAAAGGAGGCCTTCCCGCGAAGGCGGCTCCTTGGCGGATGAGGGCCTCGCGAATGGCGCGCTCGCCGCTCAGCACTACCACTGGCCATCTGCCGAGCCGCAGCTGGAAAACGCTGCCGTAGGTAGCCGCCAAGCGCCCGAAAGCTAGGTGAGGGGCGCGGCCCAGTTGAGCGGCGTTGCCCAGAAGGGGCCACGGGAAAGGGCCCGGCGGTTCCAGCCTCCTCCGTCGCCACCACTCGAAGACCAGAAATTTCACCGCCTGGAAGGCGAGCAGCAGCAGGAGAAGCAGGAGCAGCAAGTCTTGCATTGGCGGCACGCCGTCCCGGAGCGCTTCTTCCAGCCCGCGAGGGCGCGCGCTGGGGAGAAAAGAGTCCGCCTTAGGAGCGCTTCTGTGGGTCAAAACTTAGATGTGTTGCACCAGACTCCGGCCAGCTTGCAAATGCGCATATTTTGGGGTACGGGATAGGGGTTGCGACATTATTGCGTCCCCTTAAAAATCATTGACTCCATTTTGTACACTTAGATCTATCTGTATCCCAAAGAAGTTCCCCTCCTGTGGGAAGGTACTCAGACCTCCAGTCTCTCCTCTGAAGCTTAGAGTAAGGAGTTCACAAACAGAATATAATTAGAGGCTGCTAATAAACTGACACGTGCTGGCTTTCAATTATGTTTTGCATGTTTCCAAAATCTATAATCTCACTCTTGAATTTTTCTCGTGGGTTGCATTACTAGTTATAGATACTTAGAAATACAGAGGAGGGAGCCTCCATGGGTAGAGGGGAATGGTGCACAAAAGGTCAAGGTGAGTGCAATACTTATCAAAAGGGGGTGAGGCTCCAATTGCACAGTAATAGCTGCCATCTTAACTTTTTTTTGATCATCCCTGCTACCCATGCCACAGAAAGACTGGCTTATCTGTGAAATTTGTGAATTTCTGTTTGGCTCTAGGAAGCAACTTTTATTTCAGGTGCACAGTGTGAAGTGCACCGAGTATCTAAGTAAAAATCTTTAGTTCTCAATACAGCTTCAAAAGACCAACTCACTTGTATGCTGAGCAGAGATTTTCAGTTTACATTTCCAGTTCCATAGAGTTGTACCAGAAAGTTAAAAGTTCAGTAACACTATATAGAAACTTAACTTTTGAAGTGAGAATTTTCATATTTGTGCTATTTGATAAGCCACATCTAAATAGAAAACAACAATAAAAAATACATAGCAGGGAACAGGAAGATCTAGAGAGACTATCTTCATGTATAACCAGTTTATTGCATCATTGACCAAAGGAGATCTTTCAGTGAAAAAAAAGGCATCTGAACAGGATTTATGTACATTTATATTAACAGGTTCTCTTCTCTGGGATTACATCACAAAATGAGAGCATCTCCTAAAAGGGCTGGGTTTTCACAACATGCTAAGATTCATTTAATAGGGATTTGTTCCCTGAGTTTGCATAATACACTAAAACTATGTTACCTGAATTGAATGCATAACATAGTAAGCTACAAACTAGCCAATAATGTTTTAGTTTCATAAATAAGATGTATCAACCACAAAACGTCATTTCACTGAACTTCTGGGGGATTCTACTAAATTTGAATCTCGTTATTAAAACTCTGTTCTAGCTTGCTAATTTCAAAATAAATCCATCTCATTAAATAATAGAAGATAGCAAACTATTTCCCTTCTCCCTGAAAATTAATGCCACTGGTTTGAGCTACCAGTAATCTGAGCTGCTGTATATGCAAAGTGTTTTACAGGTTTTGTTTATTATCATGACTGCGTCTTAGGGTAAAGTATAACATTTCCAAGACCACCCACAAATGGGGATTTGGCTGTGAATCTAAACAGCATTGTATCCATATTGCTTGTTGGCTCTTCATTTTCTTAACACAAAGGCTGGGATGGATATAAAGTCAAGATAATCCTTAGGTAAGCCTGGGGCTACATGTCTGAACTGCAAAAATGCCATAAGACTTAGATAGCAGCAGAGAGATTCAGAAAATGCTGAGTACTGCAATCTAGTGGTTTTCCAGATTTTTGCAGGCCAAAACACCTTTTCCCTAGGTATATGAGATATAAGTGAAGAACAGGGAAAACTACAGCACTATGGCCACACATTTCTGAATTCTTGCTTGTGATAAAATGTTTATGGTTTGTCTGCATTCTTAACTAGCTCATGCAATTAACTTGAGTAAAATATCCTAATATATGCGATCCAATGTAACCCATAGTTGAAGGCAAAAACTAGTTTCAATAGGATTTGGTCCTAAGTGACTCCACAAATATTGGAGGTGGGGGGGAGGGGAAGCCCATTGACTTCAATAGAACTTTTCCCTATATCACTGGTGACGGATGCATCCTTTTATCTTGATACTAACCAATGAAATTAATTGTTACGTTCAAACTGAAAGTGAATAATTGTAACTTGGCAGTAACTCTTCATCTGGATTTCCGCTCATCAGATACATTGAACAAGGAATCCAGCAATCCAGTAATAACAACAGAAGATGCTATAGTTGTAACAGGATTGCTACAATTTATTCAGAAATCTAATCAATAGTTGATGGTGCATATTTGTACATAAAAGTGGGGAATTTGGCAATATTTGGTGATGCAGTCATTCACAAACTAGCCAACCATATTTTGGATCAGTGTAGTTGTGCAGCTATAGAAAATGGGTTAACTGGGGGAGGGGGAGAACCATGATGGTACAGACAATTATGGGCAAGCCACTGTGAGAACAGAGTAAAGCCAGGTATTAGTTTCCAAGTTAAAGATGTGGAATATCTGGCCATCCTAAAGTCAACATTTTTAGAAGCTGCTGACTGCAAATGACATGAAATATTGGGACCTAAATTCCGATTCAGAAAAATAGGGTTTTTAAGTTATAGCTCAAAGAGACACTGGAAGACAGTGGGCAGTTTAAGGTTTCTGAGGAATACATGTTAGCAGCTTGAATTGCTACGGAGAAAAGGATTTGAAAGTTCCATCGGCATATTGTGGAAGGGACTCTGCATGGGTAATAAAAAAGACAAGACTTTTCCTTCAATGGTATTATTCCATAAGGAAAGAAGACACCTGTGTTTTGGGAAATGGTAGAAGTATACTCTACCAAGCTTTTCGTTTGATACTTTAATGACTTGTTCTAATTTCTATTTCAACAAGTTACTTTTGCTTTATTGTACCCTTCTGGTTTTTATTCCACTTCGTAAGACGCCTTGAGTATTGGAATAATCAGAAAGTAAATAAACAAACCGCCTAGCTCATTTGATGTGCGTGGGTAGATAATCTCATCATCGCCACGGCTTCATTACAGGCTGACGTTAACCACAAAAGAACCATCCCGTCCTAAAAACGCAAAGGGATGGAGCTCTTTTCCGTCTCAGGACTAACCTGTTAATTAACGCTTCTCCCAGATCTCTCTGAGTCATAATGCCTCCGTCCACGATTGAGCTGTGCGCACAAGTGGTTGCGGTTCGCGGTCTTGGAGAGAAGGAGAACAGCTTCAGACCGTCGTCCGGGACCTGGGCTGCCAGCGATCGACGCTACTGCTGTCGCTGCCGCCGCCGCTGCCGCCGCCGCTGCCTGTTAGAAACCGCGATCGGGCAAGGAGCCGGCTGGCGTGCTCTGAGTTGCACCGGCCGCTCAAGTTTATCTCGGCGCCCGGCAAAACCTTTTGCGCTGCAGCTGCCGAGAAAAGTGGGGCGGGGAGAAAGAGAGAAGTGAGTGAATGAGTGAAAAAGAGAGAGAGAGAGAGAGAGGCTCTTTTTGGCGCCCTTAAAGCGGCCACGCTCCGTCTCGCTTCGAGTCCGAGTGACCAAGGCGAGCGATCCCTTAAGCGTCCGGCCAGTAAACGCTTGAGATGGCGGCAGGGAAAAACGCCCTCCTCTTCTTATTATCCCTGGGGGCTGAAAAAAGTTTGTATCCTTCGAGTGTCACCTCCCCGTTGCGTGCAGAGTTGCATTGCGTGATCTGTTGATGGAAAGCCTCTGGCCATCCCCTCCCCTCCCCTCCCTCCCCTTCCCCGCATTAGATGCTCGCACACGCGAGATCCGAAGGGGGGGTGGAAAAGCAGTCCAAGGAATTGCAGAAGGGAATGGGCTGGAGGCAAGCCCTCCGCCAGGGAACCAGGCGAGTTTCGACCCTTCCCGGAGATTATTTCAAGTGCCCCCATTCTCCCCCCACCCCCACCCCCGCAAGTCTGACTAGAAAAAGGGTGGTCGGTTTCTATTATCCAGCTTCATTTGGCAAGGTGAGGTGGGCAGATCTTGGGGGCATCGAAGCTAAGCAGGTTTGATGGGACCTCCACAAAACTTTAGAGTTACAGGCAACTTAGAAAATTGGGAAAGGTCCCAAAAAAAATCAGTGGCATTTTCTCTGCTGTAGCCACCATACAAAGTGCCTGGATGTCTCAATGAAGGCATCCAGAAGATCATGCACCCAAACAAAACCTTGAAAGAATATTGGGTGTTAGCTTGGTGGTTTGGGTTCCCCATGAAGCCATATTTTGAGTGGGTTCTGCCCAGCCAAATTTCCTCTGGTGGGTCCCTTTAGAAAAACCATAATTTTTTGTTGTGGGTTCCCTGACAGGCAAAGCTGATATCATAGAAATCACATACAGCCAACTTAACATTATGGCATCATGCAATGTGTGACTCCTGGTAGTGGCTTCCTAGCTGAAGGATATCAGAGGCCGAGTCAGACCTTCTATCCTTCGCGAATGTTCTTATAGAAAAATATCACCTAAGAAATCAGAAGTTCTCAGAGAACATTCTCCACTTGCATACAGTTTTATTTCTCAGGAATATATAAATGATAGTATAAGTTGATACATGTAACCAACTTGCACTAAAACAAGATAACAAGAGAATTAATGACATTCTGCAATTGGAAGGGAATCCTAGTAGACACTGGGAATTTTGGGATTGGGTCATTCCAGCAAAACAGCTACCATCTTAGGTATGGCCAGTCATAGGACACCCACCTGCAAGAATGCAAACTTGAGAGATTGCTCCCCACTACCTTCTCCAGCTTCCCAAGATGTTGTCTGCAAAAGTTAGTCTTATGAGATGGTCTAAAGAAGCCCAGCTAGGATTACTAGTTCCATCTTTACTGTTAGTTACATTAACATAATTTTGCAAATGTACCTCATCTGTACTTCCCAGAATTAGAGAAGGAACCCTTTTGAGGCATTTTCTCTACCCTTCCTCCTTCAAACTCAAATTTTGTTTAGCACACTGTTGTCTAGGCTGCAGCTCTTCCTCCTATCTCCCAAGGTCATTTTCAGATAGCAATAGTACTTGGACTTATATACCACTTCATAGTGCTTTACAACCCTCCCTAAGTGGTTTTGAAGAGTCAGCATATTGCCCCCAACAATCTGGGCTCTCATTTTATTGATCTCAGAAGGATGGAAGGCTGAGTAAACCTTGAGCTGGTCAGGATTGAACTGTTGGCAGTCGACAGAGTTAGCCTGCGATACTGAATTCCAACCACAGTGCCACCACGATGCCACCATTACTTCAAAGCTACAGTCAGCTTAAAAAGAGGGGAAAGCTTATAAGTGGTCCTCAGTTTATGACCATTTGTTTAGCAACTGTTTGAAGTTACAGTGGTGTTGAAAAAAGTGACTTATGATCAGTCCTCACACTTACTGTATAACCATCACAGTGTCCCCATAGTCATGTGATCAAAATTTGGACACTTGTATGTATGGCATGTATTTATGACAATTGCAGCATCCTATGGACATGTGATTACAATTTACAAATTTCCCAACCAGCTTCCAACAAACAAAGTCAAGGAGAGAATTCAGATTCACATAACGACAAGAACAGATTAAGGATAGATTGTCATGGAGAAAATCTATATATGTGGTCATTAAGACTAAAAAAAATCCTCAATGGCACACAATCAGACAATGAAGATGGGTACAGCCATGAAGTTTTATTGGTAACTATATAAAAGGGATTTATGATTGCTGATTATTAAGGAGGCTGGAAGCTAAATAGCAATAGCACTTAGACTTATATATCTTAATGAAACATGTGAAGAACAGTTGCAGGAATTGGGTATGACCAGGGGTGACATGATAGCAGTGGTTCAATATCTAAGGGGCTGCCATAAAGAAGAGGGGGGTCAAGCTATTCTCCAAAGCACCTGAAGGCAGAACAAGAAGCAATGGGTGGAAATTAATCAAGGAGCGAACCAATCTAAACCTAAGAAATTTCCTGACAATTGGAATAATTAATCAGTGGAATGACTTGCCTACAAAAGTTGTGAATGCTCTATCACTGGAAGTTTTTAAGAAGAGACATTTATCTGAAATGGATAGCCATTTGTCTGAAATAGTATAGGGTTTCCTCTTTGAGCAAGGGGTTGGACTAGAAGACCTCCAAGGTCCCTTCCAACTTGTATTGCTTTCTAGAGTACACCCTTGGTATTCCCTAATAATCTTCATCTAAGTAACAATCCTATCTGATCCTGCTTATCTTCTAATCCCAGACAAGGTACAATTATGATGGGGCCAGAGTTCCCAGGATTCCCAGCCAACAATCCAATATTTGGACATTCTGGATGTTGAAGTCCCAAGGCTGAAGAATGGGGAAGCTAGCTGTTCTGTCTAATCTAATGGGAATCAGGAACACATCTAAATGAGAAGATGGCTGAAATTTCCTATATAGCAAGCATTTCTTATTTGATTGCCAATTCTGCAATGCGAACTTTAGTTCACCTTGGAGATATATTCTTCTACAAAGTAGTATGCATAACTTTTTAGAAATGGAGCACTGCTGTATGGAGAACTGTTGGTAGGGATAAGATAAGTTTACTTGAGTGGAAATTTTAGATTTTAAGGTACTTCAGATACAATACTTTATTTCAGCTTATAATAGAATGGATGTAGAGATGACAAGTATGTCTATCATGAATTATATCTTTATCAGATGTCATTTCCATTGTTGATTTCCCTTAAGAAAACTACAAATAAAATACTACAGAGAAAATAGTTATGTGCATGTGTTATAGTGATTGTATAAAAGTATTTAAATGCATTTGACTTGGATAGTCCATTTCCACTTGCCTGCCTATGAAAGAAACTTATGTTCACGAATACAATTGTTAGTCTTTCCTTTTAAAACTCTTCATTGAGATATTTATATACTCTATCATAAAAATGTACCTCAGGCAACATTTCATTTGGTTTACAAAATCAGAGAGAGACCAGAGATTTATGGGATTAGAAAGAGGAAGTTTATCCAGTACATAAAGCTCTTTTCATCTGCTTTGTGTTCTCTGTTTGATTCCTATTTGGCTGTAAAATATATTTTCTGCACATCATTATTATAGTTGGCTTTTGTCACAGCCATTGGAAGATATTGAGATCATAACCAATCCACCCTCAGTCTTCTTCTATGTGTATGTTGACAGTTTCCAGCTATTCTCAATGCTGAAAGTAATATACATGAGTGCACAAGAATTGCAGGCCCATTTGAAATTTTGGGAGCATATAACAAAATGGCTGTTAGTGTACGTTTCCATGGCAAGGGAACACAAGAGAACAGGTGATAAAACAGTTGCTGCAAACTCTGCCTTTTATGAACATGCATGTGATGTCATGCAAGCATAGAAAAATGCAACTTGTATTAAAATATGGTGGACATTTTCTCATTTTGGCATAGTTGTGGTTAAGTCATATCTATGGTTACCAAGATTATGCAGCCAATCACAAAGGATTGTGGAAGGAGGGGAAGACAAATTGGCAAGCTCATTCACTCATTACTCACTCACTCACTCACTCATCCTGGTGGAAAAACTTCTATGCAAAGCATTAAATTGCTACTTTTACTTTCCAAGAATGCCTGATTTGGGACCAAGAGGCATGCTTTGAAATAAAGGGGATGCTGGAAGTTATTGCTTTGGTTTGCAGCAGGCCATTTTTGTAACAACAACAACAACCCCCCAGTGAGGCACTACCTTGACATGGTTGTAGAGCTTGCTCACTCCAAGGATAATGAGAGTTACATCAAAGATTCAACCATACTGGACAGGTATCAGAGGAGCCAGATGAAGAGTGCCTCTCCCATAAATTGTATGATGAGATGTAATTTATAGAAATGTACTGGATCATTACCCAGGTCAGCAAGGACTGCACTAGGTGTTGGAATTCCTGGACATTTGATGAGAAATGGGTTACAGAAATAAGGATTGCGGGCTGACCAACTAGGGCCAGGAGCTGCAGGATCACTGGAAGAAAAGTTAACTGTCACAAATATACAAAGACTGAAAACAAAGAAATAATGGTTTGCTATTACAAATCAAGTCCAACAGGAAGAGGATATCTGAAAAGACTGCACCAGTTCTGGAAAGAACAACACAGAGAGATAGAAATAACAGAACTAGCAGATCAACAGTGATTTATAATACAAAATAAAGTATTTGCAGAAGAAGAACTGGGAAAACTGCAAAGGTCTACCCAAGGCAAAGAAATTGAAGACTTGCCAGAAGTAGCTCAGATTGTTCCAGGGGTAAACCAGGGGGAGTCAGCAGTGGAGGATAGCATAGTTATAGAATTGTTTTTATTCCTAAACCAAGCACACGCTCCTTTGCCCTCAACAAAGCCTTTTAACTAAAATGACAACAACAAGAGGAATTAAAACAGAAAATAACTGAGCATGTAGAACAGCACAAAAACAACAGAATAACATCACCTGCATTGAAGCTTGATCCAGCACAAATATTAAAAGATGCCAATACTGTAATATCAAACAAAGCACCAGTTCACTGCAAGAAACAAACTAATCAATCAATCAATCAATCAATCAATCAGAATAGAGCTGGAAGGGACCCAGCCCCCTGCTCAAGCAGGAGATCCTATACTATTTCAGACAAGTGACTGTCAAGTCTCTTCTTAAAAACCTCCAGTGATGCCCAACTAATGTGCAGCCTAGTTGCATTAGTTGGATGCAAAATCAACAACACAGCAAAAATAACAAAAAACCAAACAGTGCACCACCAAAATGGAAGATAAGGTTGGAAAAATAAGATCAGCATTCTAAGATCAAATACAAGTAAGCTAGAACAGATGAAAGAGAAAAAAAGCTGAAGAACAAGAAGACCAAAGAATATCTGATCGAGAAATGTCATCTAGCAACAAAGAAGTGAAGGAAGCACTAGAAATACATAAGCCATAGTTCAGGAGTTACAAAACCTCAGTTGCAGACTATTAGCAGAATCTTCAATTCACTCGAATCAGAAGCATTTTTACTAATCCATCAACGAAGAGACTGTAATGAACCAGTCAAAACCTGACAAAGAATAAACAGTACAGTTTTGGTGCAGCTATGTGACAACCCAAAGAAATAGAAGAATGCAGCTTGGATAAAGGAAGTGGATAAAAATGAAAAAGAATCTGAAATGAAAAAACCTGTGACAACAGCAGAAATGGTGGAGTACTCACCTTCAAAGTACTCCATTTTTTCCCCTGGAATAGATGGTTGGTTGCCTGTTTACAAAAATACATACTTCATAGCACAAACTAACTTCTGGGATGCTGAATGCCATGTGATATCATCAACCACTTAATGTTCCAGAAGATATTTTCCTGAAGAAAGTATATCATCCTGGAATACTTGGATTAGTTTACTAGGGAGACGAACAAAATATTAAGATGAAGTAATCTGTTCTCAACCTCCCTATTTATTTATTGAATTACCAGGCTGATTTACTCTTTTTCACTATTCTGAAGCATTAAAAATACATTATAAATTTTGATATTTTTCCCAATTTTTAAAAGTTAGTCTAGATTGTTCGATGCGCTAGTTGCCAAAGAAAGTATTTTTTCTTTGAATCAGCTTGCAAAGCTATAGTAGTGTGCAGTCTTTTGAATTACACAGTTATGCAGATCTCTGCCACAAAGGACTCTTGTAAGTTAAATGTATGGCTTGCAATTATTTTGGTTTTGAGAGTATTTATAATTGAATTTCATGGTTACTTATTTTCACTATGAAATCGAGCAATCATATAACACGGTCAAATAATACTGAGAATGAAACCATTGCCCTGTAAAGGCTGACTTTAAAATCTTCCTTTAAAAAAAAGCATTTCTGTATTGGGAAAAAAAATTGCATTGCGGTAGCTGTTAACAAATTACAGCAAATATTGCCCCAGCTAAATATGGTTGAAATTATACTTTTTTTCCTGAACAGAATGCAATTCTGCTTGGCTGCATCTCAAATAAAACTTTGGTTGCATGCTCAAAAGGATTGGAGGAAGCATGAAAAAGACTCTGTCACTTTAAAGGCTTCCTCCCCCTTCCTACACCTTCATCCACTAATTGCCTGCGGCAAATCTTTTTGGGGAATTGCGTGCAAACTCTGACATAACCTTGGGCTTAACATAAACTAAACTCTCTCAGGTCATTGGCAAATAACAGGTATATCCGGTTATGCTTTTGTTGTACCTGTCTACTCACAAATTAAAAATGTATGTAAAGTACCCCTAATCAAAGGCAGAAAAAAGAGAGAGATAAAACTAATAGCCGTGCTATTTTTACACACTTTATCAACATCATTAGCAACAGATGAAATAAAACTCTGAGATCCTCCTGGCAGCTCAAACATGCACACTGCTGGGAGTAATTCAGATTCCTTAAAAACATTGCAATTGGTTGAATGGTTGATTTAACTTGATTTGTAGGGCTACCCATCTTAATACACAACTCTGGGCCACTTACAACAACGTAATCTGAGAACATGCCCAATCTCTTAATACAGATGGCTTGCAGGGCACTGTTCATATGTGGGAACTCAGCATCTCAGGGCTGGAGATTCCAAGATTTCTTCCTTTTCTTTATCAATACAGAAAAAGGAGACTAAATCCAACACCCTTGTCTGGAATTTGTCCCTTGGATCCCTCCTGGGTCTGCAGAATATTTGGAGAATAATTAGATTCAACATAAGATGTAATTAGGTTTAAATATGACACAAAGAAGTCATGACCGCCGCTATGTCATATCATAATTTCTTAAAAAGAAACAGTAAAGGCCTTGGGAGGGGTATTTGCATTCAGTTAAAATCATGCCATTTTTAATCTGTTGTAAATGAGCCCCATATTTGCCCATACATGGTCTGTGTCTATAGGCAATCCAGCCATAAGTGGCTAGTGCAATCAGGTTCCCAATACATTGAGTAAAAGAGGCCGTCTATTTATCTTTCCAATGCTGTAATATCAGTCTTTTGACCATAATAATAAGGGCACACAGAATCCATTTATACTGTTCAGTTGTCAAATTCCAAGTACTGTATAGTTCAACAGAATATTATGGTCTGAAAATTTTAGCTTTTGTGCACAGTCATATTTATATAGCCCATTATGCAAAAGAAATGACACACACACACACAAACACACACACACACATGAATAATAGTTGCACTAGATAACTAGAATTCTCTTTACTGTTAAAATTATACTTTTTTTCTTTATGCACTTTGATATTTTTATCTTTGTGTTTTGTTTTTCTTGTTTCTTTTTGCCACTATTTTAAGAACAAAAAGAACGTTTTTAAAAAAAATCATACAAAGTTAACAGCGCAGTTAAAACTATAAAGAATATGTTCATTTTAAGTTAGAAAAAAAAGAATAAATCAAATGAAACAATGGTTTGTTTTAAATCTCAAAAAGCTTATCAGGGTCAGGTCGCATTATTTACTTAAATGGGAAACCACAGGAAAATGCCAGGATTATGATCCCAGATTGGGAAGTCAAAAAAACATCTCAGAAAAAGGGAAAAGCAAACCAATTGTGCACTGTTGCCAAGGCAACTCTTGTACACAGAAATGTCCATGAAGTCGCCAGCAGTCAAGCTTGATGAAACGGTGATGTTATATACTTATTAGAGTATATTAATATTAAATTAATCTCATTTCACATGGTCCTACATATTCTCCTATCTTCACCAGGCACTTACTGGAGTATACTAGTATGCTATTCTGTGCCAAGTAGGCTCCTTTCAATGGACTTCAGCTCATCTCCTGGAGAACATTGGAAGCTCAGATAAAAGATGCATTCAGAAATTGGAGCTTGCCTGCCTGCCTCTTTCCCTCCACTCCTCTCCCCCCACTTTTGTATTAATATATGCACTGATAAAATACATAATCAAAAAACTAGAGGAAAGATTACTTGAATTCTGGTGATTTTTAAACTTCCTACATTCCATTCCTGGTTTATTGCAGGTAGGTCCCTCAGGGTACCCAAAGGTAATTAACACAGGAGATTCAGTATTTCCTCTAATAAAGTTGACAAGATAATCTCATCAAATAAATGAGAAACAATTCCCTGAGATAGCTGTAGTAGACAGAGACATGTCACAGCAGTTACAAGGATTTCTGTCAGCAACTACCACTAGGGGTTCTTAACAAATAAATGAGGTGCCCTAACCAGCTCCATGGGAGTTTTTACAAGATCCTACACAGTGGGGAGAAAGGAGAGATGAAACTTATGTGGCCCCTCAGACTATAGATGCAAATCTACACTGTGAATTTCTATGCCTTGGGGATAGCACATTCTGCTTTTTCTTGGAAATAAAATAAATGATTTCCTTAAATCATTTATTGCATCTTTGAAGTGTGAGTGAGTCATCTTTGATTTGGCAGGAATATGGTAAAGGAGGTTGGTGAGTATCTTTTGTCTGAACTTCCTGGGGAGAGAGGTTGTCATAAATAAATAAAAAATTCTTTAAGAAAAATATCCCAATAATAATGCCAGCAGGGTAGAAATATTTAAGTAAATATTTAAGATCAAACTATTTATCCATGTCTATCTCAATTATCCTGTTCCACTTCACAATTTAGCAATAAATGCTACTGCAACTAATAATTGCTCCCAGTGAATCATTTGAGAATATTTATTAGAATCATTCTCATAATTTCTGTATTGGTCTTTCTCTTCATTTTCTTCCCAAACAGATGTACAAAATTAAAAGAGCAAAGCTTTCGTGAATCCTGATTATGTTAGGACAGTGCAGGACATTGGGATATAAAAATAGCATAAATGTTAAGAATTAAATTAAAAGAATTTCAGTCTTTTGAAATACTGGACAGAATAACTTGAAAAGTAGGAGATTTAAAAGCTCACAACTGATATATAGCACATTATTTAAACACAGATACAATTAATATTCAAGAAAGCAAAAGCAGCAGACAAATAAGCACTTAATATCTACAGTGTGTCAGACAGAAGTCTGGAAAAAATATATTAGTATCTCCCCAATTCAGAATTTACTGTGACATAAGAAATAACTGCTGTATAAGGGTTTTCAGTCCAAGCTGCTGAACTCAGTTTTGTTTTCATCTTGCCTAGAAGGGATCAGTTAGGTCTCTGAGAAGTTGCAGGAATTCTAGTGTAGGCATCCAATGAGATAGCTTTCCAGTCTCATCTTGAACACAATAGTTTGCAAGTCTATTAAAGTTTTTTAAAATTATTTTTGGCAAAACCATTCCACCCTATGTTTTGCACACTCAGTAAATGCAGGGGTCTAGGCTGCAGTTTGGACTTTAATAACGAACGTGAATAATGAATAATGAATAATGAACATGACATGAATAATGCATGTGGTAGAAGTTCATCCTGAAGATGTGGCTTGGGGGTCTTCTAATATCCTGAGCTTTGTATCTCTCAGATCCTTTTATCTATTCTGCCTTTCATAGATTTCTAGCAATAGCAATAGACTTATATATCGCTTCACAGTGCTTTACAGCCCTCTCTAAGCGGTTTACAGAGTCAACATATTGCCCCTCAACAATCTGGGTCCTCATTTTACCAACCTCAGAAGGTTAGAAGGCTGAGCCAACCTTGAACCTGGTGAGATTCTAACTGCCAAATTGCAGGCAGCTGGCAGCCAGCAGAAGTAGCCTGCAGTACTGCATTTTAACCACTGTGCCACCATAGCCATAAGGAAAATATGGCTGTGATCCATTCACATTGCAACTGTTTATATCTTAGAATGCTGTGGATGAAAAGGTCTCATTATTTCTATAAAATAGTAAACACTAACAAAGATAGCACCAATAGCATTAAGCACCTTGGATACAATCCCAAAACATCTGGAGTACCACTAAAACTGCATCAGCATTGACAGAACCACCATCAGTTAATTGCACCAGGCAGCTTTGCTTGGAACAACTTGTGTCCTGTGACAATACCTATAGCAACTTAAACCAATGTCTGCCTCTCTCAGGTTCTTGAGGAGGATTTTTTAGGTGGATAAAAATGCCAGATCCAGCCTAAATATCTGGCAGTTGAATGCAACCAACCATAATAATACTGCACTTTGAAGCAAAGGCTAAATGATGTAATTGATTTTCATCCTAAGATTTATCTATTTGCCTTCTGTGGTTTAGAACTTGTCTACAATAAGATGGAGTGGATATCATCCCTTGTTGCACTTAGATTGCAAATAATGCTGGGGAAGCTAATAAAATTCTGAAAATGAGCAGCAATCAGCAAATGCCTCTCTGGTAGTTTAGCATTTGAAAAGAGTCCCCCAACCCTTTTTTTAAATGGCTTTTGGAACTTCCTTGCCCCCAAGTCAGAAATTCTTCTTCATTTTGAAACAGGAGAACCCAAACACTTTAGTAAAAGACCTAAGGTGGCTTTAGCACATGAAAAATGAAAACCATCCAACTCTCCCAGCTCAATTTAAAAAAAAACAAACCCTAAAAGTTCTATTTGTATCCACATGGATGGGACAGCTCTTTCCATTTTGTATCAGTGTCCCATCCACTGCTCTCCAGAAATATTAACTTCAATTCCCTGGCACTAAAAAGTGATCTACCTCTCATTTATGCCTCTCGTTATGCCAACTCAACAAACTGCACTTTATTCAATAAAACATGGTTGTATGCAGGGGTGGGATTCTACTGGTTCGGACCAGTTCTATAGAACCGGGTTGTTACGGTTCTGCAAAGTTTGGAGAACTGGCAAATCGCACCAGTGGCCTGAGAGCAGAGCTGAACCTTCCTTAGGACTAAAGCTTCTATTTTTCAGTGCAGACTCAGGCAGCAGATTGCAGAAAGGTAGATCTGTGAGTGACTCTGTGATTCTGCAAGCAACTCAATCTGCCTGCCTACTTTGCCTCATTTTGGGTAAAAGTTGCTCTTTTTTAAATAAAAAATCAATATTTACAATATTTACATACAAGCCATGCCCAGCCAGTCACATGACCATCAAGCCACACCCACAAATTAGGGCACGCCCACAGAACCGGTTGTTAAGAAATTTGAATCCCATCCCTGGTTGTATGATTTAGCACAATGGATCAAGTTTAAACATTCAACAGCAAACCTGGGTTCCTAAATTTTACTCTTCTGTTGCTAATGATAGATTTATGGATGGGGTGTCAGATGAGTGGATGACTGAAGGTGTAGCAGGTCTTGTGTACTATCATATTTTTAAAAAAATTGTTGAGGTTTTACCAGCTGGTGGCACAATACTTATTCAATCTTGGTTGAATTGAAAAACTAACTTGGATAAGACCTGGTTAATTCTGAATGGGAGTCCACAAGCAAATTTCAGGGCTGACACCCGGACTAGAAAACTGAAAAAATATCCTAAATGATAGTGGTAAGCAATTTCTTTACTGTTGTGCAGAAAATCACATGGATGTATCCATAAAATTACCCACATTTACCATATGTAATTATGAGATGAGCTGCATTTGAGAGAGTCTATAGTACTGTTGCTTCTTTTTAATCAGCTAAATTCATTTGCCACATAAAGGGAGTACATTACTGATCTAGTGGGTGAGATATGTGGGAGTACTACAACAGCTCACTTACGTATTTAACAAAATGCAGGTTGCAGCAGTTGAAGAAGGGAAAATACCTTAGATCTGACCAATAAAAGAAACTGAAAGCATTAAATTTTGAAAAAAGTTATCAAGTGACCACAAACCCCCTGGGTATGCTGAACTGCTTCACTGATCCTAGGGCTTATCTTTGCCCTCACCCTCAACTTCTCTAGACAATCAAGTGAAGCTGTCAGTCAGTGATTCTGGAGCCTTTTGAATGTGAAGCACACAAACTCTGTTCAGATGGAGGTGGGATGTATGGTTGTGCACACTAATCCTGCCCTTGCAGTCTTCTATGCATGTCTTTTGATGTGCATATCTGAGCAATTTTTCCCAGGAGGTTTTCTGAAAAGAATAGGGTGCAACTATGCTAGGTGCTACATACAAGAGAAGCCCCATGAAAAATATGTTTAAGGCTTTGAAATGGAGGCTGAGTGGGAAGAGGAGACTCAGATGAACATTATTTCCTCAGGTCTCTCAAAATCTTTACATGTATGGATCTGTGGAAGTGTACAAATATCTTTATATACTTCATTGGTGTATTCTGTACATGCATGAGACATCCATATATCATTTCTACTCAAATAAATACCTAAGGCGAACTAAAACTTACAATCGATCAATGAAACTTCCCCAAAATTACAGGTTCCATCCATTGATAATTGCAATCTCATCAGTCTTTTAATCCTGATTGACGGCACCAAAGTAGAGTTACTCAAGGCAGCATAAGTCTCACAAATTCCCATCTGCTTCTGAGGACAGGGAAATGAAAGGTGTGAAAGTAAATGTTTTTATTCATGTAGCTGGAGGCCTTTTCTTGGAACAATTTACATGTCTTACTTAGTATATACAATTTTTGCAAGCAGAGCTGAGGGAAACACAGATAATGGTGGATGTGTTGACTGAGGATTATGCGTTAGGGGCCTTGGCTTTTGTATCTGGCATTCTACAGTATATTATATCTCTCTCTTTTTGAATTTATGTTATTGTTTGTAACAGTATGCTGCTTAGAGTTATAAGATGGTCAGCTATATTATTTTTAAAAATAAATAAGCAAAAAAGGAGCAGTATAGTCTGTATGTACCTAAAAAGATCAGAACCAAGCCAAACCTGTGACATTCTATGGAAGTGAAAGTTGCTCTTTAAAGAAGCGTGGTATAGGAAGAGCATTGATGCTTGTCTTCTTTTGTGTTGGAGAAGACTCCTGAGAATACAGTGGACAGCCAAGAAAATAAACTGATGGATCATTGAGCAAATCAACATAGAGTTCTCACTCAAAGCTCAAATTATCCTACTTGGAACACACTATGCAAAGTCTCAGCTCTCTGGAAAAGGTTGTAATGCTAGAGAAAGTAGAAGAGAAGAGAATGACCAGCAGCGAGGTGAATGAATTCAGTTATTATGATAGTGATGAGTACACCATTGGTAAACTAGAAAGAAAAGGTTAGGGGTAAATTGTCATGGAGAAAATCTATCTATGATGTCACTAGGAGCTGAAAACAACTTGATAAAAGCGTAATGTTTAACTTACAGTAGTTACTAACCTCTTATCAGTTTTGTATTAAACACAGGACAGTACTTTTTTATTTTAAAAAAATCTATAGCAACCTATCCAGCAAACCTATCCAGGACATGAGTCTTGTAAACAGCAACCTATATGCAGGAGACTTGGTTTTCAGAATGAAGTGTCACACTCTTCTTTTAGTGGATTAAATTCGTTTGCAAACATTTTATTTTTCCTTCCCCATTGCTAATGAAGTCATGCCAGAATCCTTATTCACTTGCTGGTAAAGTGCATGATCTGTACAACAGGCATTAGGATGTGTAGCTTTACAATGCTTATTAGTGTTAAGTTTGCATGAAGAGTCAGACACGAAGAGCTTCAGTGAAGAGTTTATTAAGTGA
This sequence comes from Naja naja, assembly GCA_009733165.1. Classification (NCBI taxonomy): domain Eukaryota; kingdom Metazoa; phylum Chordata; class Lepidosauria; order Squamata; family Elapidae; genus Naja; species Naja naja. The sequence goes on from CM019148.1 coordinate 70,564,993, forward strand.
CTACAGCTCGAATGGACCCGACTTGGCTGGGCTATGGCTGCTTCTTATAGCCAGCAGCCGTAGTTGCCAGCCAATCAGAGTGCAGGGTTTTTCCCGCACTATTTAAACCAATCCCATTTGACATTTTACAAGAACAATTCAAAATAAACCAATAACATTCAAACCTACATACATAACAATTAGGAAATCATTATTTTCTGAGACTAAATGATTAAGCAACTAAACAAACTGTTAATTGGTTCTTTGATTGCTTAAATCGGTGTTTAAGCAACTCAACTTGGCAAGTTTAAGATGAATTGATTTTAACTCCCAGAATTCTACAGGTTTAAATCAGAAGCAAGGAATCAGTATTTTTTAAGAGACTAGATGTCCTAAGGCAGTTTTTTTTTACATTTTTTTGGCAACTTTAAGGTAGCTGGACTTCAGCTCCCAGAATCCCCAAGCCAGCAGGCTGAAATCTATGCTGTTTCTCAGTGCTTTTTAAGCAGAATTCAACAATGTGATTTCTATGCAGTATTTTCACCTCAAGCTGAAATTGATGTTGTTATATCTAATAGTACATATCTAAAGAGCCAAAATAATCATATTCAGGAAGTGCCGGATGTATAGAAACAACTTTTCCCAGTGAGGGAGGTGCTGAACAACTGTACAAGATAAAATTTTGGATGATTTGTTTCTTCCTTCCTCGCCTCCTCCTCTTCTATCCTCTTTTGGGGGGGGGGCTGTTCCAGTTGGACCTTTCTTGACAGCCACATTCTCTTCCAGATGAAGTGTTAAAGTGTTTCTCCATTTCAGAGCCAGCCAAAAAAATATGTCTGCATAAAATTTACTGCTCATGTTGCCACATTAACAAGGCTAGCAAAGAGTGCTGTCCTTACAGCTTACAGTGAGCCAAGTTAAGGAGAGGGATTGGTTCTTCCCCCCTCTCCTATCAACTGGAAAAGGACACTAATCTGTCCTGTAGCAGACAGAGTTGGGCAAGCAACGGTAGATACTTAGAATGACCAAAGGTGGGCGGCTGGAAGCAGGAGAGAGGGACTCCTTCTGCTGGATGCCATTCCTGGCCTTGCCTGGGATCTCTCAGTGCTGAGTCTACTCCTTTTCTGAAAGAGAGCTAAACTTCTGTCCAAAAAAGAGGCCAGCTGAATAGTCATAGATGAGAAGGAGGAGGCAGAAATTGTGTTAGAGAAAGAGGGAAAGTATGACTTCAAAACTAGGAAGCTTTGGATGATTCACTTAAGGGAAAATGAGGATCAGTCCAAAATTTTCAGACATTTTTCTGTTTTTCCTCTGATTATACAGCTGGCTATCCTTCATTTCCCAGCTGTTCCTTCTTTTAGACCAAGATAGCCAAGCTTGGTAAGTTTTAGACTTATGGACTTCAACTCCCAGAATTCCCCCTTGCTAGCTGAGGAGTTCTGAGAGTTGAAGTCCACAAGTCTTAAAGTCACTAAGGTTGGACATCTCTTACAGATCTTAACTCTGCCCTAGGAGTTTGTCCCTCAAACTGCTTTCTTGCCAATTCATTGAACAATTATGCCCTGGCAATATTTCTTTTCTCCCAGTGATGCTGCTTTTGTCACATCCCAAGTACCTCTACCCATATCTAAGTGGTATATTCCCCTTTATGACCACATTATCCATGACAGTCCCACTGTGGGGGGGAAATTTTGTAAGCCTTTGTCACTTGAAGGAAAACCAGGTGGCTGGCAGTAATTCACAACAAGCAGGACAGGGATTTGCAAGAGGAATAGCAAATTTCAAGCTGATAACTGATTTCTATCAACTCCAGAATAGCTCTCGGCCTCTCTTAGCTCTCACCTCATCACTCCTTGCTCAGATACCAACATAACTCTGCATTGAGAGTCTTCCTCATATTCTCTAGTTGATCTTTCCCAATCTAGGCATCCTCCAGAAGTGACGACTTAGATTCCCAGAATTCCCAGAGAGCATGGCCACTGCTGAGAATTCTAGAGTAAAGCCCACACATCTGGGTGATGCCTGGTTGGGAATTCTAGTCCACAGTATCTTTCTCTTTGCTCTTACCTACTGCATTTAGGTATTCACTACCTTTTACATATTTTAGCTGATTGTTACTGGCAATTATTCTGCCCTCAGCTGTACAGTAATTTTCATAAGGAAATTTGTGTAGGGGATTTTCAGGTGTGCATTATATAAATCTCCTTGAAAATGCAGATTTAAGGTGTAGAGATAACAATCTTATTACTATTTACAAGGTAACTGATTCCAAGATTAGAGAAGTGTTTAGCTTTATCATTGATCTCACGACTGCTTCCAACCCTTGAGGCATGCAAACAAGAAAATGAAAAGCAAATTAGGTTATTTCACAGAATCCCACCCCCAATATCCAATCCTACAAAACTCCTTTAAAAATAAACACAAAACCAATGCTAACGTCCCAAACAATCCCAAACTTTATAATCAGATACTGAATTTCAAAAAGAAATGCAGCTCTCTCTTAACCACCAATTAAGTTATTGGTGAAGTTTAGATTCTCTTTATCTCATAAACAGGACCATAATCCTATTCTACTAGGGCTGCCTTTATGTACCGTTTTTTAAATTCAATGGAAAAGTGCTGACAAGTGTTGTCATGCAGAAATTAATTTTTCAGCACAACCTTCCATGGCTTAGAGAGATTTATACAGTGTAAAATATTTGGCAGAATTCAAATCCATTTATCCTGTTTAAATAATGGAAGGAAAGTATTAAAGTAAACATTCCATTCAGCCCAGGCTCTTCTTTACTGTCTTCAAAATCAACATGTTCACAACTGCAATATCCCGTTTAAGATCCATTAAGCTGACACACAAAACTTACTCACTAACATTAGAAAGCTTTATAGTGAAATTGTGGAGTTTATTGCTCACTTTCAATTTTTATTCTGAATTCAAAAAATATTTCTATGTGGATTTATAGATGAAGTTCATCATGTTAAACCATGGCTTATTCATGAATAATTGCTGAATAAACCATAATTTGCTGAAATTGTTTGCTAAACATTAAACCAGTTTAAAAATCACAGTTGTTTGATTCACATAGCACAGGTGAGCCAAAAACAAGCAAACTACATTATTAGGAGCCCAGCCCATCTTAACCATTTTAACAGCTGAACTTTTGCAGCTGGACTTTATGGCTTAAATATCCTCTTCTTTACAATTTGGTTTAGTATTAAAATAAGAAGCCATTATTAGTCATAAGCACATGAACATAAAAACAGTAGTATGTGTACTGACTCCGGGAAAAAGCCACAAATAATTTTTAATTGAAAAATATGTGATTCAACTTGTACCATTTTTTTAAAATGAGAAACTGACAAGTGAATAACCTATACATTCTTATGAATAGAATTCTTAGGAACTACTAGGAATAGTACAACATTCTTGTGAATTTCCAGAAGAACAATTAAATCTAAAAATGGGTCAACTGTACTTTTGGCTATTTCTATTTGCCTCCAAATTTGAGCAGATGTTTTCACTTATACAGGATATCCACCCAAAGTCACTGGTTTTTGGCTTTCTGATTCTACAGGGAAATAAAGCAAAACAAACAACAACAAAAAAACTGAATTATGCAAATTTACCTTTATGCAACAGCTAAGTCATTGCACCAATACAATTGTCCTAGAATGGAAATTATGCAGTAAAATAAATAACTTTTTGCTGTTTTGTGAATAATTGCAACTTGATCTCATAAATATGAACATTACAGTAGGTATACTAGTATTTTAGTATAACTTATTATTGGAAAATATAAATTAAGATGATTTATAAGAATTAAGATAATTTTAAAAACTATGAAAAGAATTAAAAGAATGATTTTTTTCTTTATAAAAATTTTGATTTCTCTTTTTTTCAGAAGGGTTTTTGTTTCCAAAGAACTCCTTAAAACAGAACTTTTGGGTTTGCTCTGAAATTACTTTCTTTGACTGGGATGCTATAGATAGAAAATAAAATCCTGGAATTTACTTTGCAGTAGATGCAATTCAAGAAGTTCACAAATAATTCAAACAGCGTTTTTAATTCATGATAAATGAATGAAGGGCATGTAAGGGAGGTCTTGTTTCTTGTGGCTGAATGGAATTTTTGCAAAAGAGGCAAAGCAAAAGTAGAAGAGAGATTTTGCATCTTTCTTTTATAACCCTACCAGTAAATATGTGCTTTCATTGAGTTAAGAATTGCTTCCTTCCGGATTCAGAATCTCAACCTAGAATATTTAACCTCACTGAGAACATCCTCAGCTTTGGGATACTCTAGCTTAAAATGTTCTAGAACTACATCTCCTTTCAGAGCAGTTTGAAAAATAGGATTTTGAAATGTATATTTTATTTACAATCACAGATTTGTATTAATCACATATATGTCATGTACACAGTTATACAAAGAATGCTTAGTAATTTTACTTCCTCTACTATAGATTTTCTTAAAAGATCATTAAGCAAGGGACATTGTGAATGAAATCTACCTAACTCATTTGATTTTAACAGTCTGACCAATGCCAAGAGTTTCTGGCAGCAAATACAAAATAATTATATATAATTGGTTACATTATTTTTATGTGTAACAGATGTAAAAGAAAGCCTGAATTGTCAAATTTATAATGTTAATAGGTACAATCTTTCCTAAATCATATTTGAAATAAAAGCAATAGTACCAATATACCGGTAAGTCTTTTGGGAAATTTCCTACTATCTATACTTTCTCTTTCTTCATAAATTAGCATAATGTGAGTAATAGAGTTATATTTTGTAGGAGGCCACTCTGGCTGAACAGAAACAGCAGGATGGTGGTGATTGTGGTAGAACAGAATTCTTCCATGTAGATTTTATCATATTTATTAATTTAGTGTATGAATCATTGCATCTTGCGAATTTTAAAATTTTAAAGAAACTATATACACATTTTGTCCATTTTTTTTCCAAATGTTGTCAAGCTATGATTGCTACCTATATCATTTTAACTGGAAATAAGTGACACTGAGTGGAATGGGACATTCCATGGAACATATTTGATGAAATACGTTCTGATAATATATTTGATGAAATATGTTCTAATAAATATATTTATGTTGTTTTAAGTCTCCTTTAAATAAGATTTCATTTAATTTCTTATGTACTCAATGCAGTACATAAAGTACTATATTTATCTATCTATCTATCTATCTATCTATCTATCTATCTATCTATCTATCATCATCATCATCATCTTTCAGTGCAACTTAATCCACACTGTTGAAAAAAAATCAAACAAATTGCTTAATTAAAGGAAGTATTTTTAAAAAGGCTTTAAAGAAATTAAAATCATTATGCCTTATGAAATACCTGTTTCATTCTATAATGAAAAAGTGACATCTGTTTTAGAATAGGTTTTAAGGGTTACATTTACCAGTCTGTAGACTCTAATTGCACCCTATTAGAAATAATGAGATTTACATGGGAAAGAGGGAGAGAGAGGGAGGGAGAGGGAGAGAATGAATCATAATGTGAAATATTAGTATAAATGTATACTGCCTAAATGTGCAAAAGATCCTTCAATGGAGCCTCATTATTGAAGAATGACCTGTGGGTGGAAGTATTACCCAGCTCAGAGACTTTCCCATGTAGCTGAGCTGCAGAAGTTACAATGGATAAGGAGCCAGTTGTGGGCACTTCTAAACTAATGAGAACTGAAAGTTTTTTTGAAATACCCCAGAGACCTCCCAGATGGGATGCTTATTAAGGTATCTGCATCAGGCTCCCTTTCTGTCTAGCCAACTGTTACCAAGCTGTGCTGAAGCGTAGGCAACAGTCCGTGAAGGTGTCTCTATGCTTTTCAACCTAGCCACAGCCTATCTCAATAAATCCACAATCTACACACTCAGTCAGGGAGGGGATGTTTGCAGATATGTTTGTGTGATCGTGCAAGCAAGGCAGTCAATTGTGATTACTTCATCAAAACTGAGTGTACAGCTGCTACCTATGAGACTATCTGCTTCAGTGCGCTGGTAGCTAGCCAACTCCAGAGCCCAAGTACTTTATATATATATGGCTTCCGTGAGAGAATAATTAAGCCATTAAAACAATAAGTAACAAAAGGGTAGCCACTGGGATGGGATTTGACATAACTCATTAAAACACAATTCAAGTATAATAAATCTATGTTCTTTTCCATATTAAAATTATTCTGAAGCTTGTAAGAGAAAAATAATTTGTTGGACATTAGGGCTTATCCTCATGTTTCTATAACTTACAAAATTTAGACTCTTTTTCTTTTTTAATAGTAATTTTATTAAAAATAGAAACTAATACAAACCAAAAAATTAAAAATAAATAGGAAAAACAGAAAGTGCTGGAAAAAATAAAAAATATAGTAAAGAAAAAGAAACAATATATGACTTCTCCCTTTATCACAAATGTAAATAATTTTAATAACTTATCACCTTCTCTTAAAATACAAGAAATAATATTTTTTCTCTTATCCCATTTCTTATCTACAGACAAATCCTTAAAACCGCATTGCTCAGTCCTACCAATAAAAGTCTACTAAAAGCTACCACAGATAACAACGTATCGACTTTATAGCCTTGATCAAATAAACCAACTGTATATTCCTCTCTTTCACCTCTAGCAATTTCAATCTTTACCTTTAATCCCTTCAAATAATGAATTTGATGTCTTTTGGGGGGGCTCTCTTCTCACAAATTTCTTCAAAGATTTAACAAGTCATTTTGTAAAGCCATTATAGGAAAATTAGCCAAGCCACTATTTAGTTTGTTATTGGTAATATTCCTCTTAATTATTAAGATATTAGCTGATTTTATTTATATATCAAGTATAGCTTTTTATGTCATTTTTGCAGCCTATCATTTTTAAATCCACTTTCAGGATCACTCTCGGTCTTATGCAATAAAACTTTTATTTTTCATTTGTTTCTCTTTCATTACATTTTTTAAACATAGTCTATCTATAGAAGTAAGCACTTTTAAAATTAACTTCTGGGTCCATTCTTAAAAAATATCTTTCAATAAATTAAGTGTTAAGATACCTTTATCCATTCAGTTTGAGTTAGGCAAATATAATTATTCACCTCCTTTAAATATAATCTTTAGTTCCCTCTAGTGTCCAATTTTTAAAATCTTATGATTTTTTTTTACCAAATTTCAAAACAAAAGTATTTTTTAAAAATTACATTTATATGCCACCCTTCTCCAAAGACTCAGGGCGGCTTACAATTTTTGGGATACAACCCAATGCACTCAGCAATAGCCTTCATTCCATTGTATATGTCTGCTTATTACTAAGTGGCATTTTTACAAAGTCAGCTTATTGCCCCCAACAATCTTGGGTCCTCAATTTACCTACCCCGAGAGGATGGAAGTCTGAGTCAACCTTGAGCCTGGTGGGATTCGAGCCTGCACTAATTGCAGGCAGCTGGAACTAAAGTGCTAGGTGTTTAACAGCCTGCACCACCAAGGTTCTTTGACACAGGAAGGTTTCTTTATAATTAATTCCAAAATCTTATTTCAAATCCACCTCAACTCTTAGTGCATTTGTAACTTTCTAAAATCAAAGTTCTAATCATCGTTTTGCTCCTTATTCCAAAAGAATTATTTTTAAGTCCCTAAGCTGATATTTAAACTTTTCTTTTTGGCTAAGGGTTGAAAGAAACTTACCTGGTTCTGTAAAATTGTAAAAGGTTCCTAATAGCCGAAAAGTAATTAACTATTTCCAAAACTGATTAGAAAAGGAAGTATGCAAACCCAGTATCATTTTGAAAGGCATTGACTATCATCTGAGCAAAAATATAGTTTTCCCTCATCTCCCATTGCTAATAAGGAACAACTGCATGGGATACTTGTGGATGATCTCAAATTCTCCCCTTGTCTGGAGACGAATGATAAAGAACTGGTCTATTTGCCATTCTGCTGTAGTCTTTTAGCAGAGCCATTCTTAGTTGCCCATTTCTTCCTTGGAAGTCCAAAAATTACACCCTTCTTAAAAGATATGATGTTGCCATCATCTCATTTTCAACCCATCATGGAAGGTAAAATTTCAATGTTCCAGTTAGTGTTTTCCCTTTGCTTTTAAAAATGTTCATGCTTTGTTTCCTAGGTCCTGAAGTCAGGCACTGGAGACAATACTGGATTTAAAATAGCATTTATACCTATTTGATTTCAAACAAAATAAATGATATAAAGGAAATAGAGTATATGTGTTGGGAAGGATTTGCTAAGATGGGGAAATCCTACTCCAAACACCTAATACCCCAAAGGGGTATTTCCCTTCCCCATTGCTCTTCCCACCCTCCTATTTATATCACAGATTTTTTATTATATCTTTTAAACATAGTCTATCTATGGACTAAACACTCTTAAAATTAACTTCTGGATGCATTCGTCAAAAATATCCCTCAATATAGTCAATGTTAAGCTATTTTGATCCATTATATCGAAGGCAATCCCTCCAATTTAGGAAGACTGCTTGCAGCTTCAAATTGACCAGGTTAAATTTGAATTTCACCTTTTCATGGTAGATTCTGCAGGAAATGCACGAAAGGGAAAGAAAACAAAGTTCTTCCCATCATGAGTTTTGGGATATAATGCTGCGTCCATGGGAGAAGACCTGGCAAATAATGAGTTGGCTTTGTGAGCTGGGAAAGAAGATGGGGCCAACTCTTTACTGCTCTCAATATAGCAAATATAAGTTATGGTTCATGTGATTATTGGATATAAACTTAACTGGGCACCCTTTCAATACACTAAAGCAAAACCCTTAAATTTTACTTTTTATTTATCATATTTAAGAATCGGCCATCTGCCTCACAAGGGGATTCTAGGTAGTAAAATATTAAAAGCATAAAAACAGTATATAAAATTTAAAAGGGGCAAATAAAACCAGGTTTATGGTTCGATAGATGGCTACACTTGCTGATCTAGTCATTGATCTGATGGCTTGGGTCCGGGGTACTTGCAGGAGTGCCTCCTACCAGCATCGAGGTCCAATTGCCCAGTATGCTCCCACAGGCAGGCCCTCCTGGGGGTGCCGTCGGCCAGACAATGTCGGTTAGCGGTTCCCCGGGGGACGGCCTTCTCTGTGGGGGCACCCACCCTTTGGAACCACCTGCCCCTGGGGCTGCGTTTGGCCCCTGACCTGCGTTCCTTCCGCTGCGATCTAAAGACCTGGCTGTTTTTACAGGCCGGCCTGGATTGAGAGGGATTGGGGATTTTAAAATGGGGAATTTTAATATTTTATAATATATTTGGATTAGATATGATTTTGAATGATGTTTTATGTATTGTATATATATTGTGTGTGAGCCGCCCCGAGTCCTCCCTGGAGATGGAGCAGCATATAAATCCAAATATAATAATAATGATGATGATGATTATTATTATTCTCAGCCCATCCCCATCCCCATTTCAAATCAAGAACTGATGTTTTTCCCACCAGCAGGTGATATTTGATGGCAATGAAAACAATCCAGGAAACTTCACCAATCCCTTACCTTAACTAGATCTGCATTAAAACTGTAGTACAGTTTATGCTAGCATGCTTTTCTGTTGGTTCACAGACTAAAGGAAGCTGTTTCAGTGGGGCCGTTTGGCTCCCCTTTCAGACTGACTGGGGGTTTTCCGTGGCAGTGAATCTCAATCAGACCGTGTCGTGCAATCAGACAAAAATGTTTAGTTCTTGCAAATAGGATGCTTGGCCACACAAACACATCTTCTCCAATGGCTAACATATTGCTGAGATAAAGGATGAATTGGTCTTCTGTGTGCAAAAATGCCCCAGCACATTTTTACTTACAATAGCTTCCTTGTAAAGAAAAAAAGAAAAAAAAGAGGCCATCCTTATTTCTGTGTTAAAGCTGGAGAGCGAGGGAGAGTATGCTTTCCATGCAGTGATTTAGTGAATTCTGGGGTGAACTTGGATGTAAACGTAGGCCTCCCGGGCTGAATGCCAGCTTAGTATACAGCAAGTCATTTTAAATATTTGAATTGGTGTGGGAGAGAACTTGGTTTGGCCTACAGTATTGTTACCAGTTTATGGGTATCCTTCCCTAGCTTGACCCATTTTGGATTGGCTCTCTGGAACAAAAAGAGCAGACGGGATTCAGGAGGCAGAATAAAACAGCCAAGTCTCAATCATTTCTGCTTCAGCTTGGCAGCCTGTGCTGAGTTTGTTTTAAGTTTCTGGTGGCTTTGTGTAAAAAGCTCTGTCGCTGAGTAGCTCAGAATGATTAATTTAGAGAGAAACAAGCCCTTTCACAATGCTGGAAACTGGAATGCTTGATACGATGAGTTCTTCTTCGTATTTAATCGCAGCATGAGGGCAGTGCTGTTTTTTTAACCTTAACAAGATCTGTCATTAAAAATTACTGGAGCTTGACTTTTCTTCGTTCTCGGCTAGTCATCCACATCCAAGGCTGAGGAGCTCCGTTGTTCAGCTGTCTTTGTGTCTTTTTCCGGGTAATGATGATCGGCAGTTCTCAAATTCTCAACGATAGATTTACTTTTAACAGGAACTCTATGGAAATAACACAAAGGAATACATACATGAGCAAACTTTAAGGATAGTGGTCACTGTCCCTCCCCTTATCTTAAGGTGAAAGAGGATATTTAAAAATCAACTTATATTTCACCATCAGCAAACAGGAGACCAGATTAACCTAACAACTTTTTGCATTAGCTAGTGTATAAATTGTACATGGAAATTATTTGTGGTACTAGCTATATTCTCATTCAAATATAATGGAAAGGAACTAAAACAGTGCAAAGTAGGCAACGTTACCGTGAAATATAACAAAATTTCAAGTTCCAGAAAATTATTAGTTCAAGTAAGTGCTGTCAAGGCCAGAGGTTTGCGCATACACACAATAACATAAGGTGGCTAACACTTTATCTTGATCTTTGGTTTATACCTTCTTCTTTTTAACTATCTTTGAGGCTGCCAGATGTGTCAGTATGTTTATACTCCAGTTCTAAACACATTGGTCATAACTTTTGAAGGTTATGTGCTATTTTAGGTTGTTGTTGATTTAGCAAAATTTCCTTTGCTCCATCCTTCTGCCAAGCGGCAAACCATTTTGTAAACAGTGGATTTTAATATTAGCTTGTTTCATTACTGCTGAGCATATTTTAGCATTGGAACTATGCTCTGCCACAAGTTTTGTCACGAAGTTGAGCTGGCATCGGAACTTCAAAACCTTGTCCTATTGATTTTAGTGGCATCAGAATATATTCATATAATGCACTAAGTCATTTGATTGGTTTAACGGGAAGATTTAACTTGCCATTTTCATCCTCATTTATGCAGTTCAATAACTATGGATGGTGGATTTTCTAGATTTATATTGCTATGTTTAAATGTTTCAGTTAATTTTATCCAGAGTTGAAAAAGAGCTATCTCCTTCCAAATTCAGATTAGTACTACTGGGAAGTGATGTCCACTCTCAATTTTAAACAACATGTTTAACAATTGGAAAGCTACCAATGACCATGGTAAGTGCATATAGTCTGGGTCAAGGCCCCTAAGAATTATTAAATATAAGTACTCATGCCAGAGCTCCATTAGAATCAGAGGTGGTATTCAGCAGGTTCTGACCAGTTTTGGAAAACCGGTAGCAGAAATTTTGAGTAGTTCGGAGAACCGGCAAATACCACCTCTGACTTGAGAATTTACAGTATCCTTCCCCTGCCACGCCCACCAAGCCATGCCCATAGAACCGGTAGTAAAAAAACTTGAATCCCACCACTGGAATGAGCTAGGTTTCCTCAGCTTTTTCAGAACGAGGCTGTTCCACAAGACATGTATCATGTTGGAGAAGGTACGCTCCCTGGAGGCCACCAGGTGATACTGCCTTACCAATGAGATCTAGAACATGCCCACTCTGCCAGAAACCACTGATAGGCAGTCCTGCAAGGAACCTGGTTTGTGCTGCATAGAGTTTTAAAAGTGAATCAGCATCTTGAATTGCATCCAGAAATCTATTGGAGGCCAAGACAGTTCAAGCAGTATTATATGGATGTATCTTGGTACTCCCAATATTGCAGATGCTGCTGCTTTCTGAACCAAGTGAAGCATCTAAATGTTCTTCAAGGGCAGCCCCATGTAAGCAAGTTGCAGTAATCCAATTGCATGAATAATGCCTCCTGAGCTAAGAATTTGCAATTCTTGAACAGGGTGTAATTATGTGAGGGACCTCCTGGCCAAGCCTGCCACCTGATCCTCAAACTGGAGTCATGTATCGTGGAGAACTGCCAAATTACCCAATTTAGAGTTGATGAGGTAAATCACTATATGAGGGACCTAAATCTAACCAAACAGAAAGCTCTCCTGATGTTATTACTTGATTGAGATATGCTGATTGGAAAGGAGAGAAAGACTGCTGAAAAATGTTTTGGGTCCCCAATTCATCTGAAGCTCCAAATCCAAAATGTGCTATTTGAGGGTGCTATATTCATTCTCATGGCAGAATGGCAGCCAATGAGAAACATAAAGATTTTAGTTTCTTATGAAGCATTCAGCCCAAAATAAGAACAAGATATTAGTCAGTTTTAGCAGAGACAGTCAACTGGGAAAAAAACACAACTTGAACTGATAAGAGATAAAATAGCATCAGGCAAGTGCTTCTGTTTTAAATAGACTAAGCCAATGTTTCATTGGTGGCCCAGCTGGAAAATAGCCCTCAGTAACTGGGGTTGAACAATTTCTAATGGAATGAATGACCTATATTGGTCCAGCTGCATTCCAAAAGTGTTGCTTGAATCTTAGCCCAAGAAACATTTAATACCTCAGGTATAGATTGGACTTCTTTTGAAGAATAGCTGAGCTGAGTTTTGACTGTTCCACATAAAACAGTTAGTATGTCCTTTACATCAGAAGAAGGAAAGAAGACCTTTATGCTACATTCTTGGATTTGTGTTGGGGGAGGGGAATTTTCCCAATTAGCCTGCCAGCTTGGAATGCTCAGGTAGATTATTTCAAGTATTAGTCAGGTCCCATTCTGCTTAGCTTTCAAAGTAAGCCGAATTTAGCTGGCAGTTGTCCCAAAGATGCTTTTTCAGGAGGCAACTGGACTTTCTAGTTCTTTCTTTTGAAGACATTTCGCTTCTCATCCAAGAAGCTTCTTCAACGCTGACTGGATGGTGGGGAATGAAAGGATCATCCAGTCAGAGCTGAAGAATGTTCTTGGATGAGAAGTGAAACATCTTCAAAAGAAAAAAACAAGGAAGTCCAGTTGCCTCCTGAAAAAGCACCTTTGGAATAACCTGGATACTGAGAATCTCCATAGACTTTTAGCTGGCAGTTGCTACTGGCTGTACATAGTTATGAATGTTATCGTTTCTCCTTCCCAGCATACCAAATAACCAGAAAGTCTTTAAAGGATTTCAGCCCTTACGTTTACATTTTAAATGATCAAACTCCCTTTGCTTAGCTTTCCAAACTGGTGGACAAATTTGGCTCAACAATGCACAACTGGTTCACAACTCAAAAAGACTGTCCTAGATCTCAGTTGTTTCTTGTCTTTCCAGAACCGTTTTCTTTCTTGGAGCTCCACATGAAACATTCCAAGTCCTACTTGCCTGATACATAATCCTGTGAGGATTATGTGGATTAGATTATATCTGCTTGTTTTGTTATCTGCTTTGTTTTTAGCTCTCGAATTGGACACTTTTAATCAAGATGCAAGGATGCTATATTTTTTATTCTATTGTGTTCCATCTTGGAATCTTGGAGGAAAGGGGAAATAAATGAGGTTCTGGGCCAATTTGAAGCTCCAAACCTTGGTGATCCCACAACATCAGCAGCATTCAATTGTTTGGCCAATTTTTTGTCAGCTCAGTTCCTGTTAGTTGAAACCAGTGCAAGATGAACTCCCTACTCCACTCTTGGCCTTTGAAACACTGTGCTTCTTGATATGGCTATACTCTTTCTTTTCCTACCTCCTAATATTCAAGTGCAAGGCTTCTGTTTCTCTCTGCCCCATTCCCCAGTTTAGAATATCTTTCTGGGGATCTACTATTTTAAGGCAGGTGTTTGATAAATAAATGAATAAAATCCCAACAAAGGCAGGTGATAGATAGATAGATAGATAGATAGATAGATAGATAGATAGATATAAATCTCAATGACAACCCTGAAATGGAATAACTTGAAAGTCTAAAGAAAGTTAGAACAGATTTAGACACAAATCACACTTAAATTACAAGGGACAAAACTGAAATAGAAGTTACCAATACATGACTATATTTTTCTGTGCTTGAGGTCCCAGATCAGCATAGTATCCAGAGAGTTTAATATACCTTGTCAGAATATTGCAAAATATATATTGACACAAACCTCTTTTGCCACTTGTGGATGTAACCTGTGGTTTCTATATCACCAACTTTAAGAGACTCCAACATAAAGGGCAAAACTCAGGGTCCATATTCTGAAAGATGATGCCATATTAGATAGAAAGTCAACATAGCGTGACTGATTTGATAAACTCTAGGTGTAGTTGGCCAGAAAAACTGCCAAGTTTTTTAAAATATATTTTTGTTATCTCCCTTGTAGACTGCTAAGGTTTGTGGTTTGGCAGAGTGGAAGTAGGTTTCTTGTTTTGTTCCCTTGTGTCAACACAGTGGACTGGTAGATCAAAAACCTATTATTATGATCTTGCATGCATGGGATATTGGCAAATAATTCCAGCAACAGCATGTCTCTGTCATGACTGTTTGCTTTGAACATGCTGTCAGTTTCTGGGAAGTCTGAAATGATTTGTGATCTAGGAATATGGGAAATGTAGGAAGTTTCCCTGTGCTTAGATTATTGACCCTTGTAGTCTAGCACTCTTAACACTGGTATCAGTCCATTAGAGGGGCCCTTTATCTTGGATAGAATGCCCTTCATTGCACTGGATGCTCCAGTGGCCAGAGGGATCTTGCTGCATTCAACAAAATAACAAAAGCAACATTGTACCATCATACTGCAAAGTTTGCCTCTTTTGTATACAGGTAGTCCTCGACTTACAACAGTTCATTTAGTGACTGAAGGTACAACAGCACTGAAAAAAGTGACGTACGACCATTTTTCACACTTATGACTGTGGCAGACCATGGTCACGTATTTACATTTGGGTGCTTGACAACTGGCTCACATTTATGACAGCTGCAGTGTCCTGGTGATCCCCTTTTGCGACCTTCGGACAAGCAAAGTCAATGGGGAAGCCAATTCACTTAACAACCGTGTTATTCATTTAACAACTTCAATGATTCACTTAACAAATGTGGCAGGAAAAGTTGCATAAGGGGGCAAAAACTCCCTTAACAAATTTCTCACTTAACAGCATAAATTTTGGGCTCAATTGTGATTGTAAGTTGAAGACTGCCAGTATATGTGTGAGATCATGATGCACATTTTTAAAAAGTGTTTCATCATTCTGTGCTCCTTGCTATCTTATCCCTCCTCCCTGGAAACCACTGAACTTGGTTAAAAATGCTATGAAAGTCCAGGAAAGAATGCCTACTGCATTCTACTTTAGCCATATGCTAGCTGAAACTTTCAAACCACTATAGAGTGTTATTTAATGGCTTTGTACCTGGAAGATATATTTTAGATTGATTTAATTTACCCATTCTGTTATTAATCCAAGTTTGTAATTTCTAAATTCTTTAGGAATGTGCTACAAATTTATTTGACACTGATCTTAGCCATGCATTATAAATATCTGCTAAAAGAATAAGGATTTCACATGTGTATTTTTGGAGACATCCCAGTTGATTCTATGAGGAGTTGATAATTTATTTGGTTCACAGGTGGCACGCAGAGCCATTTGTGCGGGCACGCGAGCCCCAGGCAAACTTACCTCATGCGCGTGCTATGTCTAATTTTTGGGCAGTTTGAGGCCTTTTTCGGCCTGCCAAAGGCTTGAGGGAAGCCTCAGCAGGCTTTGCAGGCCAAAAAATAGGTGCATTTCATCACTTCCGGTATTTCTGGAAATATAGGAAGTGATGAAAGGGGCCTATTTTTCAGCCTGCAAAGCTTGCAGAGGCTTCCCTCAAGCCTCTGGCAGGCCGAAAAAGGCCTCAACCAGCTGAAAGTCAGCTGGGAGGCACAGTGCAGGTAAGGGGGCAGCGGTGGGATCACACATGCATGCACAGGGGGTGTGGGGTGGCGTGTATATTGCCTTCTGGGTATATTGCAAGCGTGTGTGCGCAAGCGCTCACACAATTTTTGACACAGGAGCCCAAAAAGGTTAGCCACCACTGCACAAGAGGGACTTTTGTACAAAAGAGGGACTATCTTTCCTTGTAGAGTTGCAGAACAATAAAATAATGCAGGGCCACTACAGGTAATCCTCAATTTACAACCTTTTGTTTATTGACCATTCAAAGTTACAATGGCACAAAAAAGTGACTTATAACCATTTTTTCACACTTACAACCATTGCAGCATCTCCATGGTCACATGATCAACATTTGGACGGATGCTTGGCAAACTGGCATATGTCAGTTGTAGTGTCCCAAGGTCATGTGATCACCATTTGCAATCCTTCCCAGCCAGTTTGGGACAAGCAAAGTCAATGGGGGAAGTCAGATTTGCTTAACGATTAAATGATTTGCTTAAGAATTTCAGTGATTCATTTAACAAGTTATGGCAAGAAAGCTCAAAAAATGGGGCTAAACTTACTTAACTATCTTGCTTAGCAGTGGAAATTTATTTTATTTTATTTTATTTGGACTTGTATGCCACCCCCTCTCCCGAAGGACTCGGGGCGGCTCATAACTAAAATACAACAATAAATAGTTTAAAAACAATTAAACCTAAACAAGCCCAAACAAACTAAAAACCAATTAAAACACCCCCCAAAAGTCAGTCCAGCCCGGCCTGCTCAAACAGCCAAGTTTTTAGGCCGCGGCGGAAGGAGCAGAGATCAGGGGTCAGACGGAGCTCCAAGGGTAGTTGGTTCCACAAGGCAGGAGCTGCTACAGAATAGG
Organism: Naja naja; assembly: GCA_009733165.1. Classification (NCBI taxonomy): domain Eukaryota; kingdom Metazoa; phylum Chordata; class Lepidosauria; order Squamata; family Elapidae; genus Naja; species Naja naja. The sequence continues at coordinate 70,581,972 of CM019148.1, forward strand.
CCCTCCCCCAGGATACCGCCAGCCGACACTGTCTTGCGGATGGCACCCCAAGGAGTCCCTGTCTGTCTTGCCGACAGGCGATTGGCATTCGATGTCGGCAGGAGATGCTCCCGCAAATACTCATGTAGGACTTTGAATGTTAATAATAATACCTTGAATACCTTGAATGTTGGCCATTAGTTGAAGACTACCTATACTGTAAAATAGGGGGTCTTCAACGTTGGCAATTTTAAGACTTGTGGACTTGAACTGTCAGAATTCTGGGAGTTGAAATCAACAAGTCTTAAAATTGCCAAGGTTGGAGACCCCTGCTGTAAAAGATAGTTACAGTGGAATTGTTAGGCAAAGGCATGGTCATCATCAGGTGTAGTTCAAGACAGACAGAGTCATCAGATGTACATAGCTAGACTTCCTATATACATTGTGAAAAAATAAAGACCCTCCCCCAAGAGTTGGGAGACAGAAGTCATAGAAAACATTATATATTGGGGTATGATATAATGTAACATCTATATATCTCTCTTCCAAAAACACCCAGAGGAAGGCAGACTGCATGTATAATTTTGATATTGTTCTATATTAGCAGTCAAGTTTCAGAGGAGAGAACAGTAAGGTGTTCCAGGTTTTTAGGTAGTCAGCCATAGCTTGAAGGCAAGACACAGTTGGTACAAGAATAGGCAGACATCAAAGTTATTCCAGTGTTTGAGTGCTTTCAAGCAGAAATCAATTATTGGAGGCTCTTGGCCACCGCCCAATACAACTGATGTTGAACACAACTAGCTGCCGAAAGCAATAACCTACTCCCAAATAGACCATTATTCTCTGGTATTCTACTATACTCATGGCACTTCTTCATTTTACCACCCCTCCACCTCTCTGCAGCTGTATCAGCAATTCTTGTGTATGAGATGGCTCAATCCAGATTCATTTTTTTTTACTACTGGTTCTCTGTGCATGGCTTGGTGGGCATGGCAGGGGAAGGATACTGTAAAATCTCCATTCCTCCCCACTCCTGGGGGAAGGTTACTGCAAAATCCCATTCCCTCTCCACCCCACTAACCTGCTTTCCAGCTCCGTTCTCCTATGCAGGGCCACAAAAGAAAACCCAGCCAATCAGCTGGGACTCGGGAGGCAGAGAATAGATGGGGGGGAGGCCAGTCAGAGGTGGTATTTGCCAGTTCTCCGAACTACTCAATATTTCTGCTACTGGTTCTTCAGAACTGGTCAGAACCTGCTGAATACCACCTCTGGCTCAATATCTTTTCAAGCTGGGAGCTGGGGGGCCTTGGTTTGAATGGAAGGCTATTAGGTCAGAACAGCAAAAATCTGCATGACCACTAGGTGGCAGCAAAGAGATATGTGACACTTCTAAGACAATTCAAAGCACACTGACATGTCTCCTCCAATGATGACGAAACGCTGGCAACCAAATTGCCAAGTTCAGAGCTCAGCCAACAGCCCAACCACCAACCCGAGCTACTAATATTCAAACACATCCCCACTTGCAACTTTACCTAGTGTTCTGGTTTCTGCAGCCCAGAGCTGTTTGGACCTTTACTGGGGCTTGCCTGTCCAAACCCAAGTTTGCCCAGTGCCTGTAACAGGCAGAAGGAATGACCTTGAGGGATAGATGAAATAACTGCTACCAAGATTACCTCTCCCTCCAATGACTTTGGAGCAATAATGTAACCTGAGAAAACAGCTTAGAGAAGACCCTCCCTAGTTCTCAAGAAGATAAAAAGGAGGAAGGAGTGTATTCAGACCTAAACTTTTCTATTATTATAATTTTACAATAAAAGTATTGGTTTTTCAAAAGTGGTTTGTTCTTGCCTGCTTTCCAGGGCTGATAGTGTGTGACTGGCCCAAGGTCAGCCACACCCACCTGGCTTTGTGCCTAAGGCAGAACTAGATCCAAGTCTCCTTTATCCAAAACTGGCTCAGAGAGTACAGTAAAGAAATAAGGAAATATAGGAGAATTAGCTCTGTATAGTTCTTGACTTACAATGGATCATTTAGTGACTGTTCAAAGGTACAGTAGACCTCCTCAGGGATACTTACAACCTAGTTCTGAAATTACATTGGCCATCATTCCCATGGGGGCATGGTGCTGTCAGGTGCTTGGAAAGCAGCCTGCATTTATGGTCATTTGTAGTGTCCTTAAGTCCCGTGACATTTTATGACATTTTTGCAATGTCATGTCATGCAATGCAACATTGGGGTCCCCCAACACAAGCAGGACACATCTGTCAACAGCAAGTAAATACTTTCTACTGATCAGGTGCTTTCCCAGCACTGTTTTTGAGAAAGTGCTGTGTTTGACTAATTTTAGATGTTTTGGGCTAGCATTTGCATTGATTTCAAAACCTGTGAAATCAATAAAATAAAAATCCAAGAAAACCAAACAACACAACACAACAGAACCACACCCAGAGAGGTTTTTCCAGCCACCTACTTTCATTCGACATTCACCCAGCCTGCAAGTCATGAATGTTTTTCCATTAAGTTTGTTGTTCTTCTGCCAAAATTCGCCTTGTTAATTTTTGCAAAATGTTTTCTTCCCCAGTAGAAGAGGCTTCTGGGATGTTGTTGGGTGTTGTTGTTTTTTTTTACCAGTCTCAGGATGCTACACAAATTCTTCAAATGTTTTTGAAATTATTCTTTCAGATGGCCAAGGATGATTATGCTGGTGATGGGCAGCCATGTTTTCTGTTGCACATTTTTCCAGCAGCTGAAGCATCTTAAGCTGCCTACAATTCTGAATTCTGTCTGAAAGGGGGCTACGGAAAAGCTTCTTTCCAAGAATAACATGGACATGTGAGAAGCCAAGAAGATGCAATCTCCATGGGGATTGATGAAAGACATGCGTCCCCAATGCACTCTGAATCCAGTTCATAAACTAAATAAAGGAAGGAGGAATTAGGAGGATTTTTACTGAAATTCTCTTCTTTAAAATATGTTCAAATTTGTTGTATGAGAACTAATAGAAAAAAATACAGAATAATTTTTTGTAAAGTTCAGTGTTTCTCAAACATGGCAACTTTAAACTGGGTGGACGTCAACTACCAGAATTCCACAGCTAGCATCTTAACATTTCTAAGAAACTATAAATGCTCCTTTTATCCTTATGCCCATTTTAAAAACAAACAAAAATATTAGCTGGAGACATCAGAAAGCACTCAGGAAGAAAAACTAAGAGCCAGCAGGGATGATTAATATAAACAGAAAGGGCAAAACTTTTCTTTTGTCTAAACTACCCTTAGTAACATAATATCAGTTTTGTTTTGTTAGGGAAGTCCAGTCTGTCAATATAGGTGTGGTTGTTCTTGAGACTAAAAGATTAAAGGACGTTGTGGCACAGTCAAACAAAACAAAACTATCATCTATCTATCTATCTATCTATCTATCTATCTATCTATCTATCTTCTATCTATCATCTATCAATCATCTATCTACTGTATCTATCATCTATCAATCATCTACCATATCTATCTACCATATCTATCTACCGTATCTATCTATCTATCTATCTATCTATCTATCTATCTATCCTACCTACCTAATCTTTAAAAGTGCTACCAAATTACACAGTCTTCACCAGTGTTTTTCAACCTTGGTGACTTTAAGAACTGCCAAAGTTAAACCACACAAATCTTCAAACTTCATACAAAGAAAAAGGAGAGATTCAGCCTCTTCATTTACTTTAATTAAATATGGAGTGTGAAGAAGACACAAAGTCTCTCATTGTTTGTATGAGATTTTACAATATGCAGTAAGGGAACTTGAACAGTAAGGGTAGTTGAAAAGTACTAATCGTATAATCAGGAAATTGCAAATTAAAATTAAGGACAAATAAGCATTAGAAGTAGTTAAACTGAGAGTTGGATTGAAATCAGGTTATGAATCCTATTGATGCATTAATGCTAATATTGCAATTATATTATTTTTTTCTCTGATAGCTCAGTAAGAGTTATTGAAGATCCATCCTCATTTTATTCCAATAACATAATTTGTGGGATGAGAGGTCCTTGGTAGTCTCTGAACTTGCTTTTTTTCTTGCAGACGTTTCATTACCCAAACTAGGTTAACATCATCAGAACTAGTTAGAAGTGCTGTTTGCTCTCAGTTTGTATTCTGACGGCTTGCTTGTCAGTGTTGGTGGGCGTGGTCTTAAAGATTCTTTGGTTGGGCTGTTTACTGTTGGCTCTTCGGCAATTTCTTGATTGGGGCGTTGTTTACTGATTGTTGGTCTGAAGCCTAAGTTCAAAAAAGGTTCTAAGATCAGACCCACCAACAATGACAGGCAAGCCACCAGAATATAAACTGACAGCAAACAGCACTCCTTAACATTGATAATGTTACCTAGTTTGGGTAATGAAATGTCTTCAAGAAAACAAGCAAGCTCAGAGGCCACCAAGGATCCTTCATTTCAACCATGAGCTTCAAATGTTCTCCTTTATTGGTAATTTGTGGGAAAACATAATTTGTGGAAATGTAGTGTATATGTATGAAGATTCACACATATTTTACTTTCTCAGGATAATAGTCTGTGCATTTGATTAAATGGACTGTAATGCAGGAAGATCTATTCCATAAATTTGTGATAGTGTTTAAGATACAAGACTTGGATGCATTTGCTTCCCTTCTGCAAATAATAAATTTCTGAAGGTTGAAGCTAAAGAGAAGTGTAACAAGAGGACATCAATATGACTTAAAGCAGGAACTCCAAACCCTTGCACCATCTTTCTCAACAGAGAACAAGTAAAAAGCAGCAAGTATCTAGTAGCATTGAAAATACTATTCTTATGAGATGAGAAAAGATTTACTTAATTCATTGTCCTAAAGCCCAGCTGGAAAGTCAAAGAGTTTCTGAGGCTCGTGGTATGAAGAACTTCTGACATCCTGGAAAAAATAACAAGTCTTCCAGAATTGTCAGCCAGCAGCTTAACCAAGAAGCTAACTGAGCAGATGAGTAAGTCCAAGAGAAATTGAACTTGATTATTTTGAGGTCCTTGGAACAATCTTACTGTACAAAGAGATATTAACCAGAATCCTAATAAACTCAGTTTCTGCCAAGATAGTGGACACAAGTTGGGCAAAAGTTCAGAGCAAGTTGGAAGAATGGGGCCTGTGTGCTAGGCCACAACAATTCAAAATTCGACCAAGCAGCAGTAATAAGATGAAGCTTTGTGGGGCAAGTTTGTAATCAAAATAAAGGAATTGGAATGGAGGCAAGTGACTATGAAATAATCATTTCATGTCATTTCTACGAAGGCAAAGCATACGCCCTACAATTTATCTCCTGTTTATTGCTTCCAAACATACTTCCTTACAGCTCCTGAATACATAACCAACAACTTCTTTTCCATTGGAAGTAAGCACAAGAAAGTATAGAGAAATGTGTCCACGCCACCTGCTGTAAATTATGTCCATTACAATATGCATAATAGGCTTCATGGCTAAATCTGTATTGATTACCAATGAAAAATTAATAATGTGAGAATATCGGGATGATTTTTCTATGTATTAATACTGGACATATTTATTTTCAAGTCCCTAGTTAGCTATTTTCTGCACCTTCTTTTCCCTTGCAATAGCTTGTATCTTACCTAGTCTGATTCCTCATGGATAAAAAGGGGATAACAGTAATTTATCAAAACAATTAACAGACAAGGACTGCTACGCCATCACAAAACAAGCACCCCCTGCATATTTACCGAGCCATATTAATAGGCTTTCATTGAAAAGCAAAGTATTTGCTGGAAATCTTGTGCTATAACTGTCACTTTCCTTCTAATAAACACTTTTAAGGAGAGCTTTAGGATTCTTGTTCTGTCTAGAGGGCAAGGACAGAAGTATGTTGGACACTTTCTCTGTGGGGGCGCCCACCCTCTGGAATCAACTACCCCTTGAGTTGCGCTTGGCCCCTGATCTCCGCTCCTTCCGCCGCGACCTCAAAACATGGCTGTTTTTGCAATCCAGCCTGGACTGACAGGGGATCGGGGGTTTTAATTTGATTGTTTATTTGGCATAATTTAATCTCTTTTTAATTTCTTTTAACTTTTGTACTTTCTGTCTTTTACGTACGCCGCCCTGAGTCCTTCAGGAGAGAGGGCGGCTTATAAGTCCAAATAAACTAAACTAAACTTTCTGAGGATTCCCAGAAATTGGATTAGCAATCCAATTTACTAATCAAATTGCTTTTAGTTCTAGTTCTGATTCCTTAACTAAAACAATGAAGAACACAAAAATAGAAGTATTCCTTTTAGTATATTTTTCTGTTAAAGGGTAGGAATTTCAGCAGGTAGCAACACCTGACTGAAATTGTACAGGCTGGGAAGCTAAGTAAGGTTGGGCCTTGTTCATTTTGGATGGGGACTCTCAGAGAATATCAGGGCAATAGGCTAGGCTCGCAGGAATCTGGTTCTAAATATGCTTTGTCACAGGGCAAGCTCGATTCTACCATACTTGGGTTGTGACATAGCATACAGATATGTAAGATCTAGATTTAGTGTTGCAAGGAGGCAGTGCATATTTCATCACATAGTCCTACTGCAGACAACTATAAACGGGCAAGTTTAAAAAAAAAACCTGACATCCTCTAGTGCAGGGGTCTCCAACCTTTCCGGCTTTGGGGGAAGGGGATGGTTCCAGGCAAGCAGTGGGCACACGCACCCACACAGCTCCATTTACACAAGCGCCGGGAGCACATGCCCATTGCTCACACTAATGGAGCTTCCTGTGCAACAGAGATGGTATTCAGCAGATTCTGACCAGTTCTGAGAACCGGTAGTGGAAATTTTGAGTAGTTCAGAGAACTGGCAAATACCACCTCTGACTGGCCTCGCCCCCATCTATTCTCTGCCTCCCAAGTCCCAGCTGATCAACTGGGTCTTCTTTGGTTGCCCTGCACAGGAGAACGGAGCTGGAAAGCAGGTTAGTGAGGTGGGGAGCGAATGGAATTTTGCAGTATCCTTCCCCTGCCACGCCCACCAAGCCATGCCCACCAAGCCACACCACACCCACCAAGCCATGCCCACAGAACCGATAGTAAAAAAATTTGAATCCCACCACTGCCGTGCAAGCATGAGTGCCTGCCATTCACACACATGGAACTGTCAACACTCGTCTGCCCTTGTGTGGCCTGGTACCAGGCCACAGCCCAGGAGTTGGGGAACCCTGCTGTAGCGGTCATCCAGAATTTCGGCAATAGTTACAGAGGTCCAGCTATATTCAGTTCTTTCCACCTAGATCTTCATCTTAGATCTCTCTCTGCTTTCCCAGAATCCCAAAGCTTGAAAAGGAGTGCATAAGAATTGTAAAATAAGTAGCTGAATACCACTGAAATACAATATTATGTAAATAATCTGCACCTAATGTAGTTAGGATTAATTTTGGCATGTGAATTAAGAATGGATTTACTGCATCAAGTTCCTATTTCCCCTTCCCACCCCATCCCTGCAGTCTATATGCTTGCTCAGTTTAGAAACAGACAAATTTAGAGAATTCTGTGCTATCCACACATTGATCAAGTGTAAAATATACTACAAGAAAGGATTATACAACACTATATTATAATATATTACATAATATACATAATATACAGTGTTATACTATGTAACACTGTATATTATGGTATATAATATACAATATACAGTGGCGGAAGCAGCCAAAAAAGCGAATAAATTATTTGGTTATATAAATAGAGATATAGAATCAAAATCACCTGAAGTATTAGTACTGGTTTATAAAGCCTTAGTAAGACCACACCTGGAATACTGCATCCAGTTTTGGTCACATTACAAAAAAGATGTTGAGACTTTGGAAAAAGTGCAGAGAAGAGCAACTAAGATGATTAAAGGTCTGAAGACTAAAACATATGAAGAGCGGTTGCAGGATTTTGGTTTGGCTAGTCTAGAGAAAAGGACTGGGTGGACATGATAGCAATATTCCAGTATTTGAGGGGCTGCGACACAAAATAGAGCCTTGGTGGTGCAGGCTGTTAAACACCTAGCACTTAGCTCCAGCTACCTGCAATTAGTGCAGGCTCGAATCCCACCAGGCTCAAGGTTGACTCAGCCTTCCATCCTCCTGGGGTAGGTAAATTGAGGACCCAAGATTGTTGGGGGCAATAAGCTGACTTTGTAAAAATGCCGCTGGGGGGCAAAAGCCCTACCGTGTTTCCCTGAAAATAAGATGCTGTCTTATATTTTTTTTGGCTCCCAAAAACACACTAGGTCTTATTTTCGGGGTAGGTCTTATATATATATATATATATGAAAAAAACACTTACCATATTCATGTAGAACAATGTACATTTATTCATGTACGAAACCACAAACAAATCATATACCGTGTTTCCCCTAACATAAGACACTGTCTTATATATTTTTTTGGCTCCCAAAAACACACTAGGTCTTATTTTCGGGGTAGGTCTTATTTTCGGGGTAGGTCTTATTTTCAGGGAAACACGGTAGTAATAAGCAGGCATATACAATGGAATGAAGGCTATTGCTGAGCACATTGGGTTGTGCTCCAAAGATTGTAAGCCGCCCTGAATCTCCGGAGAAGGGCGGCATATAAAAATGTGAATTAAAAAAAAAAGGGGGGGTCAACTTATTTTCCAAAGCACCAGAGGGCAGTGGGACAATGGATGGAAACTAACAGAGAGAAGCAACCTGGAATTAAGGACAAACATCCTAACAGTGAGAACAATTAACCAGTGGAATAGCTTGCCTTCAGACGTTGTAGGTGCTTCACCACTGAAGTTTTTTTTAAATAATGCTTTATTGAATTTTTTCCATTTATACATATTACCAATAGTTATTAAACAGTGCTGTGACCTTATATATACATTTATGTGTCCTATCAAAACTTACTATGCATAATACTTTCATAGCCTCTTATTTATTATATACATTATTTACAATTTCTGTGTTTATATCTATTATCTATCCAAATAAACCATGTTTCCCATACTGAAGGTTTTTAAAAAGAGACTGGACAGTCCCTTGTCTGAAATGGTATAGGGCTTCCTGCTTGAGCAGGGGGATGGACTAGAAGACCTCCGAAGTCCCTTTCATCTCTCTTTCTTTCTTTCTTTCTTTCTTTCTTTCTTTCTTTTCTTTCTTTCTTTCTTTCTTTCTTTCTTTCTTTCTTGGACTTGTATGCCGCCCCCTCTCCGAGGACTCGGGGCGGCTCACAACTAAAACCAACAATAAATTAATTACTTAAATATTAAATACTCACAAGCCTAGTTACACTAAAACCCCAATGTACATTATAAAATTTAAAATTTCTATGCTAATTATTTGTATGTTTAGGTTTAAACTTATTTCTTTAATGTTACTGTAGATCAGAATCTCAGCTATAAAAATAAATTTATTTATTTTATTTATTTTATTATTTGGTCTTATATGCTGCCCTCTCTCGCGAGGGACTCAGGGCAGCTCACATAAAAACAACCATACAAATTACGAAAGTTAAAAAGAATTAAACCAAATTCGACCAAATAATCATTAAAACCCTCTAACAAACATTTAAAATATTAAAACAACCCCCCCGCAGTCCAGGCCGGCCTGTTCGAATAACCAAGTCTTTAGGCCGCGGTGAAAGGAGCGAAGGTCAAGGGCCACTCGCAGCTCCAGGGGAAGCTGGTTCCACAAAGTGGGTGCCCCCACAGAGAAGGCCCTCCCCCTAGGGATTGCCAGCCGACATTGTCTAGCCAACGGTACCCCAAGGAGGCCCTGTCTGTGAGTGCGCACCGGGCGATTGGTATTCGATGCTGGCAGGAGACGTTCCCGCAAGTATGCAAGTAAATTGTTAGTTTTAAATTTCAGTATTTTAAATATTAGCATAGCTACTACTGCCTTGAGGCCCCTTGGTTCTACCATCTGCTATATCATGCTAGAAGATGAATAACTTTGAAGTTAAGTCAACCTGCGCACAGAGACATAACAGCCTTCCATGCATACAGATTCCTAGACATTTTTTAGGCTAGAGGCAACCACATTTCATCAGCTTTATCATTGGAAATCTAGCAGAACAGTTGGGCAGAATTACATTATGTTGCCAGCAAAAGTCAATAGCATGCATGCTGAACTGCAGCCTTAATACTTTCTTGGGAGCAATGCTGATGGAATTAAGGAAGTATATTTCTTACTAAGTGTAAAACTTAATGCCTCTGTTAAAAGAGTAGCAGGTTGGGGAAAGAAAACTACATCTACTCATAGGAAGAGGCATGCAGAGTTCAAGCCTCTCCTTGTTTAGAGACTGCAAGTGGTTCCAGCAAAATGGTCACTAAGCGAACATCACTGGTTCATCTAATTCAAATAAAGTTTTATAGTATAATGAGCCTGACCCATTTTTCTCCTTTTTGCCCCCTCACAGGGCAGAGAGCAGTGGTGGTATTCAGCTGGTTCACATCAAATCGGGCGAACCGGTAGCAAGAATTTGTCATGGGTCGCCGAACCAGTAGTAAGTTCTGGCTGGCCACGCCCCCAACCTGGTCGCCCTCCTGCCCGATGCTCGCTTACCCCGCCCACCTGACATTCGCCTAAAGTATTTTTTTTTCCCTCCCGAAAATCAGCTGTAGTGATCAACTGTGCCGGGATTCCCCTTGCTGAGGCCCAGGAAGGCAAAAAATGGAGGGAGGAGCTCAGCCCCCACTCCATTTTTTTTGCCTTCCAGAGCCCCAGAGGAGCCTTAGGGGAGCAAAAATGCCCCCCAGAGGCTCCTGAGGCTAGGAAGCTCCCAAAACGGAGCTTGGAGGGGTGTTGCATTCCCCTCCCATGCTGTTTTTTTTTCTTCCTGAGCCTTAGAGGAGCTTTAGGGGAGCAAAAACGCCCCCCAAAGCTCCTCTGAGGCTAGGAAACTCCCAAAAATGGGTGGGGGCTGGAAAAAAAGGAAAAAGCCACACCCACCCAGTCACATGGCCACGCCCCCAAGCCACGTCCCCAGAACTGGTAGTAAAAAAATTTGAATCTCACCACTGGCAGAGAGATTGTTTATATAAATTATCTCTTCCTATGCTGTTTTTCTCAGCAGCACAGAACACCCCTAAAAAGTGCAAGTTAACAAGCTCATCCCTATGACTTGAATTAGTTGATTAGAACCTCCATCTGGTTACTGCTGCTGTCTGAAACTGACCAGACCTTAATCAGTTTCACACTATAAAGGCTTTTGTAGTCAGGCACACAAAAATTGGTCCTAAATACACACTTTGGCCTGAAAATGAATTTTCTAATCATTGTATTTATAAATGGTCACCATCTGAGGTAGTCACTAAGTGAGGAATTGTTGTAATTGTGCCTGGTTCCTTGGACTTTTCTGTGCAAAGGCTTTTTGAAACAGAATAATCTGAAGTTTTCTTATTGCTCCTAATTGCACGATTGTAAACGGCTTTGAGTTTTTAGTTTGAAAATAGCATTAAACTTTCCTTTAAGTAACATAAAAATAAAACCCACTAGCCTGTGGGATTAGGACATCAGAACTGGAGAACTCCATCATTCTCCACAAGTCTGCACATTGACTGATCGCCTTGCTGCCTATGGATCCAGTAGCACCTACAGCAAAAATATGGGGCTGCGTTATGCCTATGTAATAAGAGCCCTCTGCTGCTCTTCTCAGCTTTCTGCACAAGGGGCAGGTCCAGCTTTACTCTTTGGTTGGTTAAATGGGGTATTTGAATATTGTTAAAAGGCCATATTGGGTGGTTGTATCTTTTTCTAACATATTTACATTTTGAGCCTCAGAGTTTTCCTGATGAGGTTCTCTGCCTGCTTGAGTGAACCACAAATTGCTTATACAGTTCTGTTCCACAGTGACTCTGCAGAACAGTAAGCGATTGGCACTTCTGGACCCAACCCTGATGCCTAACTCTGCAGTAGAGTGAGTAATGGAGAGGTTGGGTAGAGGTTTCTTTATGTAAGTATCTGTAAACAATACGTTTCTGTTTGAAATATTTGTATGTGTCATTTGTGTATTTGTTCACTGACATAGGTGATGTGTAGGTATGCCAGCTAGAATAGTTAGTCATATGTATGTACAATGTTAAGTGAAAAGGATCACAGTAGCAACTCCATAGCTATTACAATCATTTAGAATGACCTGGTATTCAAAGAATAAAATAATATTCTACTGTATAGTGCAATATTAATGCAATATCGGGTTTTCAATTCAATTGTATAGAATGTGAAGGATGTTCATTTGTTTTATTTTTATAGTTATAATGTACACCGAAGATGGCATTTAATTTCATTGTATGAGGTGCAATGACAATAAACTAAACTAAATAATATGGAAAAACTTTGGCAAATTATACATAAAAATTATACATACCACTATACAGTGGTAAAATACTGGCATTAAAATCAGTACTGATATATGTTCACAAGATTTTAGAATTACAAGAATTTAGATGCTAAGATATCAATTCTACATGTTCAGATATTTTTAAAACAATAAATTTGATTCAACAGCACTCAATATTTGTTTTGTCTAAATTTCTCCTGCTCAAAAGATACTAATAATCTATAGACTTCATTGAAGCATATTAGATTGTCAGCTTCCATGAAATCTAAACAGCATTGATATTTTTTGTCTACTGAGTATGTGTATTACATTAACTGTATTTGTCAAACAAGATAAAAGAACTGGTAGACTTTAACAAGGGAGAAAACAATGGCTAAGAATGAGATATAAGTGTTTTCTCATCCTCTCAATTGATTCTCATCTGCAAATACTAACCCATGGAATTACATTGTATGAATAAAACTGAAAAAGGCACATTTCCAGGGTGTTTTAATTCAGCTCTGATTCCAAAGAAGTTTATGCCTAAAATTGTCAGGATTCCAGCAATAAAGATAATGTTGTATATTTTCAGAAAAACAATGTATGCAGCCTGAACTTTGAGCCAGTTACACTGATTTTTTGAACTGAATATACTTTACAATACAGTCTTTAAATATTTTTTACATTTGCAACATAATAATTTGATGTTATATTGGCCACCAGGAGGTACTGCATGACTGGTTTCATCCTACAGCAGTTTTTCTCAACCTTATTCAGATATCACTCTAGCTGAGGAATTCTGGGAGTTGAAGTCCATGCATATAAAAATTACCAAGGTTGAAAAACACTGTCCAACAGTATTGAGACTCACAACTGCGCTTTAGTGTTGCTTACTATAATGGGAGGAAATGCAATGAATTGTCAGGTCATTTGCTTTCTTTGAATAGCAGTAACCAAGAAATATAATAATTTGTGATTTCATTACACAAGCTGGTTGAATGGGTGTTATTTTAAGACAGAAATTACAACTCAATTTCAGTTGCTAATTTCCTGTCTTAGATATCCTGAATCCCTCCCATAACAAATAAAATGATATTGCTGGACTCTTGTGAGAATTTAATTAGTTGGCAAGATTCTGGTTTGGAGCAGCAAAAAATGGCCACGTCTTTACAGTCCTCTGTCTTAGAGTCACACTTTGACTTCACACAAACAGCATGTAACAGGCTCAGATATGTTCAGTGTGGCACAGGATGTAAAAATTAAAAAAAAGAAAGAAGATAGAACAGAGTACTTTAGGTAAATCAATGTAAACTTCGTAAGTAGAAATACTCCTTAAATGTAAACTGAAGAGACTAAACTCTTAAATCACTTGGTGAGACTGTCACGTACATTATCTGCCATCTGATTCATTTCAAAATGTTCTACTAGAAGTCCAGGGAGGTCAAGAAGAGAAGAAATAGTATAGTGAGGAACAGGAGATATTTCCTTGGGAACTATTCCAGTTTTATTTATCCAAATAGTTGCCTTTAAACCTGCATTCAATCCTCCTTGGATGTCTGTGTCTAAAGAATCTCCAATCATCACACAATCCTCCGGCTGAACTCCAAGAAGTTCACAACAGTGAAGGAAAATGGAAAGCGATGGTTTCTCTTCTTTTTGCTCTCCTCCGACAACAATTGCATCAAAGAATTCCTGACAGGCACAAGCTTCGATCTTTTCTCTTTGTGTCTCAGTGTCCCCATTTGTGAGCAGAAGCAAAGGGACCATTTTTTTGAGGTCCCTGAGGATCTTGCGTGTTTCCTCTGTGAAAGTCAAGTGCTTCAGGCGGGTGGTTTTCCAAAGAAAATAACATTCTCTAGCCAGCTTCTGATTGGCTGTTCCTCCCTTTACTTCTTGTATAGCTCCTTCCCAATGTTGGATCCTTAGATTAGTAATAGATATTTTAGATGGATCAAAGCATTCTTTGCACAGCTTGGCTTGGAACTTATCACACACCATGTCAGCTTCTCTTGCAGTGTAGTGATACTCATATTGTAAAATTTTGATTACCTATGAAAACAGAGAAATCAGAACAATGTTAGATTGGCTGAAGTTTACTTCTCCAATTTGATGCCTTCCAGAAGTCCTGGAATCTAACTTCCAGAATTCCAGAATACATGCATACTGGCTAGGAAGTTTGGAAGCTGTAATTTAATAAAGTTAGAGCAGTGTTTCCAAGGCTTGACTGATTCTCACACACGTGGAGTTCAGCTTATAAAATTCTCAGTTAGAATTTGCTAAGGTTGGGAGGCACTACTACAGAGTCAAAGTCAGTGTTCACCATTTTCTCTTTGACAGATCATTTAGCAATGAATTGTTTTTATTATTATAGAGTGATGAATACATTTCAGAAAAAAATAGAGGAAAATAAAATTTTGTGGTTTTGTATATTTGTATGAACGGATAACAATATGTTTTTAACAATATACAATATTTCTATCCAGAAGAATACTTGTACAACATGTTTTGGAAAAATGTCAGTAAAGCTAATAAACAATTAGAATTCAAAAACTGCATGTGGAATGGGAGAGGGGGAGGGGGAAAGAGAGGGAGGGGAGAGAGAGGAAGGGAGGGGAGAGAGAGCGCTCTGCTTTAAGGTTCTTTAAGGTGTGGGGCGCGGTGGCTCAGTGTCTAAGATGCTGAGCTTGTCAATCAGAAAGGTCAGCAGGTCAGCGTTTCGAATCCCTAGCGCCAAGCAACCGAGTGAACTCCTGTTACTTGTCCCAGCTTCTGCCAACCTAGCAGTTCAAAAGCATGTAAAAATGCACGTAGAAAAATAGGGACCACTTTGGTGGGAAGGTAACAGTGTTCCATGCGCCTTCGGCATTTGATTACAGAGACGTCTTCGGACAGCGCTGCCTCTTCGGCTTTTTAACAGAGATGAGCACTGCCCCCTAGAGGCGGAAACGACTAGCATGTACGTGTGAGGGGAACCTTTACCTTTACCTAAGGGTTTTCCTCCAGGAGAGCGCTAAAGTTACATAAAAGATTCCCACATATTGTGGAAATGTGGAAAATATATTTCAAAAATGTTACCAGCTGTATGTCTGTGGGTTCTATGAAGCAGCAGGTTTAAGTTGATCTAAGCCTCTCAGTCAGGTACAGTATTAACTTGGAGGCCTGTTACATCTCTTGCCAGCAACAACTGCCCATCGCCCTGTGCGCTCTCACAGACAGGGCCTCCCTGGGGTGCCGTCGGCTAGACAGTGTTGGCTGGCGACCCCCAGGGGTAGGGCCTTCTCGGTGGGAGCGCCCACCCTGTGGAACCAGTTGTCCTTGGAGCTGCAGTTGGCCCCTGACCTCCGTTCCTTCCGTCGCGACCTGAAGACGTGGTTTTTCCAACAGGCCGGCCTGGACAGAGGGGGGTGGGTTTTTATGTTTATTTCTGTTATGGGTTTTAGATATTTGTTTGGCTTCGTGGTTTAATAATTTTTAATTAATTTTAAATTTTGTATTGTGTGTTTTTATTGATATGAGCCGCCCTGAGTCCTTCAGGAGATAGGGCGGCATATAAATCCAAACAATAAATAAATAAATATTATAAAGAGCTTCCCCTCCCACTGTAGACACCTGAGCACAGAGAAGGTTTTTTTTAATGGCTAAGCTCACACATGGCAAGTGGCTTTCTCTAGCTGGTGCTACTGAAAATGTTCAATTTTCCCTGCATGGGAAGTTAACTTGATGATGAGAAGAGCCTGATCAACGTGCAGCTTGCACTACAGCACGACCCCTTTTTGAAAGATAGCAAAGCATGTGGAACACTTCCTGCAGTATATGACTATTACCCCTTCATTCTGCTGATGGACCAGAATGAGATGGGTAGCCACAATTTAAATTCAAAAGGCTTTCAAGAGCTAAAATCAACACAGGGTGGCCCCTTTTCCAACCTCTACTTATGTGCTTCCCTTCCTTGTTTATGTGAGGAAGACTTGCTGTTACAGATAATCAGAGTTGGAAGGGACCTTGTAGGTCATCTAATCCACCCCCCCCCAAGCAGGAGACACTACAGCATTTCTGACAAATGGCAAAATGTGCGAATGGCAAGTACCTCTGCAATGGCTCTCCTGCTTGCAGCCGCGGTGTCGATCAAGGTGTTGTCCAAGTCAAAGAAAAGGGCTTTGATCCCCTGTTGCAGCCCATAGCGGCGGCTTTGCCCGGCTCCCGCCAGATCCCGATCTGTAAACTCCGAGGCTGATAGGCTCATTTGCTCGCCCGCTTGGAGCAGAAACGAGAGAGCGCTCAACCGGATCTCCGTAGCGATCGCAGCGGCGTGTTCCGCCGTTCGTGCGCGTTAGATTTGCACACTCATTCGTGCACGCTCATTCCTGTATGTCAGATTATTGTTTTTCCCCTATTCTCTTCCGGCTTATTTGGGGACGCCTGCGAAAACCAATAGAGAAAACTCCAATTTAGTTTTGCCTTTGACATAATCACATTCTGGTCCTTCCCCCCGCCCGCTCCCCCATCCCACACCTATTCATTCACACATTCAGGACTTGCTCCTCTTTGAGTTCCGATTTCCTAGGAACGCGTCGATGCTTGGAGTTTTCAGTCGTTTACTAATGCAAGGCAAGGGAGACCAAAAAAGTTTTCTTTGTCAATATGAACCTATTGTTTTTTTCTTTTAATTAAGCAGGATCCCTCCTGGTTAATGCGTGGGTGGAAGGCCACCAGGATGAAGGATTAAAATGGTCAGCTAAAAAAAAAATATCGCACAAGAAAACATTGGCCAGACACGTACTTCGGAATTGCTGCCTAGAAAAGTAAATCAATACGTCTGCGGAATCATCGAGCTCGTCTGTGCCGCATTTAAACACTGTTTCGTTAAGACAAATCAAAGCCTTACGTCTTTTCCATTGGTTTCTACGGAGAGCTGCCATCCTATGCTGTGGTCAACGTTGTCAAATCCTCATCCCGGAACTAAAAAGACCAGCAAAAGAGATTGGCGCTGTACGCGTTGCCTTTTCTCGCAAGAGCCCGGGGGAACGGGGACGGGGACTGGACAAAACAGACCGTGAATTCGAACGGGGTTTCTCCCCGCCCACTTTTCCCTCTTGGTGGAGGATAAGAGCGCGTGCGCGGCAATGACGAACGCGGCCTCCGCCTCCCTCAGGTTCGCTCTTTCGTTCTTTTGAGCTGCGGATTGGTGGCTGTTTGGTCATTTGAGTCCGAAGGGGCGGCAGCGTAATTGTATTCCTGGGCCGCAGGTGCCTGATTGTAGTTAGAGCAAGAGAAGAATATATATATATATATCTTATATATATATGTATATCGTGGTCTGATAATGACTTGCCTGATATTCTGCAATGTATGTTTCCAGATGCCCCAAGGAGCCGCTCTAAATTTCAGCCTGACCAACTGCGGCCATGTTATCTGTGGGAAGTGTCTCCAGAAAGGTAACCTGCCCCAGGGATGGCCGGACCTGGTAGCCAAGAGATATTCACAGGAGCCTGCTCTTCTCATTGGCTGGGTTCACACATTGGGTTAAGCCAGAGCTCTCCAAGCTTGGCAACTTTAAGACTTGTGGACTTCAACTCCACAAGTCTTAAAAGTTGCCAAGTTTGGGGACCCCTGGGTTATGCCATAGTATGATTGCTTGGATTGAATCATGTTAACTGCGGTTTATTAAACTGCTTGATTAAGCTACGCTGACTTGTCACAACAGGTGAATCAAGTCACTAAATTGTCTTGAGGGCATTTCAGGCCATAACTTGGGTGGCGATCTTCAAATTACTATTCAAACTTATTTATAGCTTTAATACGATTTTTTATTTTGTTAATGATATTATTTTAATTTTTGATTGGGAGCCATCAGAGTTGGGTATAAGATGGGCAGCTACATAAATGTTTTAAACACATATTGAGATATCTAAGGTTAGGTGCATATTAATTTGGAAAAATAGCTTACATCTAATGTTGATATTGATTCCTGGTAACTGTAGCACAAAACCAAGAATAGTGATTTATAAGAGAGAGTTAGCGCTTAGGAGGTTCTCTTGCCCTAATTTTCTCAACAGTGTAAGTCACCAAAGGACATGGTCCTGAAATTTTAAGATTGGGAAGGTGCCCATTTTGCCCCAATGTTTGCATAATATGAAGTTGAATCCCCTCATCCAAATCATAGACTTCTTGTGTTTGTATAAAGAGGCAAAAAAGGGGGAACCAATTTCAGACTAAACAAATAGAAATACATGTAATAGAAACATATGGCATCCTTAATTGCTGTTGGAACTTGTTTGTTTGCAGATGTTTCATTACCCAACTATATAGCCTCATTAATGCAATTCACATTAATGTTACCAAGTTGGGTAATCAAAAATCTGCAAACAAACTAGCTCAGAAAGCACCGAGAACTCTACAGTTCAACCTTGAGGTACACACCTTCTAATGAGATAGTGAAGTAGTCCTTGCATTACTGGGAGAATTCCATTTCTGGGCAAATCCAAATATTTTGTTTAAGAAATGTTCATATAAGTATTAAGGTCTTGTCTAAACATCTGAATTGCAATTATGTTTGAAAAAACATGAAGGATATGCTGCTTTTTAAAAAAAGCTAAAATAATTCCAAGTCATAATTATGAATTATGAATGACCCAATACAGAATGCAATTTATTAGATTTATAATTAATTTGTCAGTAAAATAATATATAGTACAGCATGCATTTGTGTTGATTTTATAGGTAAAAAAGATGAATGTATGATTTGCAGAGTTCCGTGTCGTACAATAGTCCTTTCAAAAAAGGTACAGAAAATGATACACATACTGAATTTCATTCAGTAATTGCAAAATGATTAAGTATTGTAATGTATAAAGTATATTTTCATAGACATTACAGAAATACATACAATGTAACATGCAATAATGATTAAGGTGTTGTACTAGAATTGGAAAACCCAAGTTCAAGACCACTTTCAATTATAGACACTCACTGAATGATTTTGATACTGTCATTCTTCCACAGGCCAAACTACTTTCTATGGGGTAGACAGCCAAG
Source organism: Naja naja (assembly GCA_009733165.1). Taxonomy (NCBI): domain Eukaryota; kingdom Metazoa; phylum Chordata; class Lepidosauria; order Squamata; family Elapidae; genus Naja; species Naja naja. Next base: position 70,601,295 of record CM019148.1, read on the forward strand.
GAGGTAGCCTTGAAGCAAGCATCCAGAAATCTTTAAACAAAAAGGCCAAAAGCATTCCTTAAATTCTGGGAAGAAGTATTAAGAAGAGAATCAGGTTGACCCCTCCCTGACCAATTGGGAAGGGAAGAAAAATACGACCAGGCTTACAGGTTTCTATTATAACATAGCATAGCATAGCATTGCATTACATTTATAGTTTTAATCTTCATGATTTGGAGGAGGAATGCTATGCACATGGCTTTGTGTTCCTAGAAGAAAAACAGACTAAATATTGATGCCATTGCTACAGCATTTTAAATAAGTATATTCTTCTGTCATGGAGCCATAGCCAACCAAGTATGTAAATATTTACACGTTGATGGAATATTTAGTATCGTTTATTATAGTATGATTGCACTCAAAATGTTTTCTTTTTGTGGGATGCTGCACACTAGATCTATAAATAACCTTTCAGTAGCTTCATAAATATATCTATAAAGAAATTATTTGTATTACTGAGCAGAATTCTTATTTTTTAACATTTAAATACTTGAGTTGTATATATTTATTTGTTTGGTACAGGTGAATTCAGATATCCAGTCACTCTTTATGGGATTAGATGGGTTATGCAGGAAATATTCCAAAGAAATCATACAAGTGAGTTGTCTGTGAATTATTTTGAATATTTTTCATTATGAATCAGACATTCTCAAACTTTACTGGTTCATGGTGTCCTTAATTTCTCAATAACTTTTTCCACAATACCTTGTGGTTCCCAAGCTGGGATACCACAATGAACTTGCAAAGCTTAATGTATGTCTGAAGGATGTGTGTTTCCCTAAAAAAATTAAAATATTCTGTGACTCTCTGTGAGTTCACTATGAATTTGCATGGTTTCGGTACCATGGTGCTACATTATAATCTTCATCACCAAACTAACTCCCAGCAAGAAATTGGATTTAGTATTGGTTTGTAATAAGTTTAAGTTGCATCAAGTAATTATGATGAATTACCTTTCCTGTAACACTAATAGAAGATAAAATGTAATTTTGATATGTAGTATTGAATGAGATCATAAATGGAAATCTAGGCATGTTTTATCCATCCTGTGTAATGTTTAAGTGTAATAAAACTGAATTGTACTATTAAACATACAATATCTCACAAAATATGAAATTGTAACACAGTAAGAATTTCCTGGCTGTAGTTACCCTTAGCAGTCAGAATTCCTTCATCAAAAATTGGATAGTGCCACAAGTGAAGGTTTTCAGAAAATCAGGGAATTAGGTGATCCAAGCTGAAATATGGTTTAGCTATGTCCAGTGGTAAGAAAATTAGTTGAACATTATTGTCCATGCTTGCAAGTAGTACTGTTGCCTTAAAAAGAAGACTTAAAAAAAATTAAGATGAGAAATTCATTGCTAAATCAACTTCATTTAGCATATAAGATTATATTGCAATAATAAAAATCAGGATTCATTATTATTCATGTTGAAATGTGTCTACATATTAAGAAGTTCCCATCAAAGGGAATGAAGGGAAGAAATATGTAAAGCCACATTCCTTCAGAAATTACTTAAGGAGCCTTGAGGGTTTTTTCTTTTTTTCATAGGAAATAAAGCACTTACTCATTCCAAACTTTTATGTCATTTCATGTTTTTAGGAATGTTTGTATTCTGGCTAAACTCACATTTTATACTAAGCCTTAATGCGGTTTTAGCTTAACTTGTAGCTTGTTCAGTATATTATGGCTTAGCATATATGAATTAAAAATATTAATGGTTTATGCAATAACATAATAGCTTAACATAATGTGTACTTTGAATATCCATTTTATCTACAGATGATCAGTTCATTAAATTCACGTTAGTACAGTATTATATTTTTACATGGTATGCAGTTATAAAACATTTCTGAAAGTTGGAGGAAAAAATAATCTTTAATGTTTGCTGCACTTCCCACATCAATATGGTGCTTGGGAATTAAATATAGATGTAGGTTTTTAATTTCTGTTAGATTTGTATTGCTTTTGTATAAATATTACAACATTGTTTAACAATAACAATAATTGTTCCTGTGCTTTCTTAATTGTTAGATTGCCCAGTTTCAGGAAAAACACAGAAGACATCTGTTAACACATTACAGAGAAAAGGTACTTTGGATGCATGTTGAATTGAATACTGTAGTGTAGTGTATTTAATGAAGTCACATTCCTGGTGTGATATGTATAAATAAAATGTAATGGATCAAATAATGTACTGTACTAAGCTTTTTGGTACTTCATTTAGCAGTTAAAATATTTTAACTTAGTACTGATTCCTTAGTCTTGAATATTTCCATTAAACAATTGGTGACCATTAAACAACAGAGCTTTATAAATGACAAGAAATATTACAGAATTTAAATTAATGAAATAGATTGTTCCATTCAGATTAAAAAACTGGAAGCATATCTTAAAAGAGCATCACAACAAATTCAGCATATACAACAATTGCAACAGTGAGTATTATAATTATTAACATTTATCATTGAATTTTGAAAAGTTTCAAATATATTTTGTATTTTCAAATAATCATAATTCATTAGAATAATTTACTTTCCATGAATAGTAATTTTTTGTCATGGCCCTGGTGGAAACTGACTCTGAGGGAGAGGAGGAACAGCTGACAGGGGTGGAAGTGTGGCTCTGGAGGTTGTGGAGGAGGCTGGGGAAGGGCAGAGGCCGGCTGAGCAGTCAGAGGAGGACCCAGGCCCATCCCCTATCCATCCTAGGGCACGCAGGGAGGAGAGGATAAGGGAGAGACATGGTCTACTTGGGAGGAGAGGGCCTTGATCCTCTTCATGGGCTGCAGCTATGACAACTGTATAAGAGTTTGGACCTGCATACTGGTGAATGCTGGAAACAAAGCGTGTTTCATTTTGGTCTGAAGTTATCTTGGTTGGTGTCCTTCCAACTGACTGTGCCTTGTTATCTCCTTGAATTTGGTAAATAATTCTCCTGTTCCGTTGTGGAAATTTCATCATTGTAGTTTGTTTGGTTTTTTATTTCACCTCTATCTGCTCATTAAATTCGGACTGTATTGCTTTCTTTTGAAGACTATTTTTGAGTACGTTTTATCTCCAGCTGAGTATTATTGAACAGTGAGGCCAAGTTGGAGGCATTAAAGGACATTTATTTATGTTTTGGATTTTGTTACGTTTGTGTTACAATCCGGGTCATCACACTTTTACTTGAAAACATACATCTGGACATCTGAATAGATTCCACTAAACTCAGTGGAATATACTTTTCAGGTATCATATTTGGTATTCTGTCGTATATATCTAAAGGACACAGTACCATTTCAACTTAATTATATTTTTATAAATTGTCTTTATATGTTTTTAATACTGTAGGAAAACTATACACTTGGTGGCAAAGAAATAAATAATTACCTAGTTCATCCTAAATGAATTTAACAATGCTGTGATTAAGCAGCATGTTGCCTTATATTATCAGCTTGCCTTATATATTAGCTTCAATTATTCCATTATCTGAAATTTAAAATTGGTATGTATGTGTTTGTATATATAATATTTATAACATATAAACTTTAAAAAAAAACTTAAATATTTGACCCAAGCTTAATATTTTTACCTTCTTTAAATATTCAATGTCTTTTATCAGTCGGAATTCATCAAAGGAGGTAGAAGTGCCACCTTCAATAAGGAAAGTAAGTTTTCTCTTCCTTCTTTATATACCAAGATACAAATAGTTCCAGTTATCATTCTACTGTTAAATGCTAGATCAACTTTGTGGAAAAGATTCTGTGTTATTTAGAATACTTCCTATCTGTACTTTGCAAAGGTATGCATGCTGAGGTGATCACTGAAAAGCAATGATGACAGTTTAGCACTTCCCATGCTGCTCTCTTCTACACACATATAATAATTGTGGCTGTTCCTTTTGTTTATACATGGAACTGCTCAAATTATATATGAAGTACAAGTTGGGACTTTAAAATTGACAGCTATTGCATTTTCTTTCTGTCTATACTCTGTTGCTTGAATTTAACTAGAAAACTAGTATTTGGTAACATATATATTTAAAAAATTGTCTACAATACCTTAAATGATTTCATGGAAGGAAACCTGTAAGTAATGGTTTCCTGTTTTATCTGCACACTGGGAAAGTTTCAGCTGATAGACTTTGACATGTGTATGTCATGCTATCTTGATTGTGGGTAAACAGTATCGCACAAAATGCAGAAAAGTTGTAAGGGTAAGCTGAAGAAACAGATTTTTGATAAGAAGAAAAGGTGTAATTAAAGTTTATTTAACTGACCCTTATATAGCAGACTGGATACAAAGATACAGCTTTTGCTTGGGTATCTATCTCTCTGGAATAATGGGCATGTTTATTGCATCCAAAATAGTTCAGATGAGGCTATTAAATTGATCTTACCTGTTTTTGTCATTCTCATCTACTCCAACCGATCATGACTTTTTCTGTCTTCCCTTCACTGTCTGTACAGACAGTCCTCGACTTACAACAATTCATTTAGTGACCATTTAAAGTTACAAAAGCACTGAAAAAAGTGACATGACCGTTTTTCACACTTGCCACCCTTGCAGCATCCCCATTTTCACATGATCAAAATTCAGACACTTGGCAACTGACTCATATTTATGACAGTCATATGATCCCCTTTTGCAACCTGACAAGCAAAGTCAATGGGGAAGCCAAATTTAGTTACAGCTGTTAAGATTCATTTAACAGCTGGGGCAAGAAGTCATAAAATGAGGCAAAACTCACTTAACTATCTCACTTTGCAACAAAAATTTTGGGCTCAATTGTGGTCGTAAATCAAGGACTACTTGTATACAACAGTGCACATGCATTGACTTCCCCCCCTGCACTCCTCTTACTTTCTAAGTTGTAATCTTCCATATGTCAAGGGCATCATCAGATGGGTCCAGTGATATTTCTTCCATCTATCAAGGCAATTGAGGCTTTCACATACAGTTTTATGTTTTAGCAATATAGAGAAAGTACCTTGCAAACCTATATTTTGTTGCCTGCAGTCCATCAACTAGGAGACATAAGCAGTATACAAAATGTTTAGACTTTGACTGTTACAGATTCTTGTTAGAAGTTATTTATAGCAGAGGCAGGATACAATTTATTGTTGAGCCCATTAAAAATACATCTCTGTTCTTGTGATTTATCATAGGCCGAACCCGAAAATTTCTTTTAAGTAGTACAACCTAGTATTAATTTTTCTTTAAAAAGTAGTACATTTCTGACAAATTTAAAAGTCCTAGGTTCAGTAGCAAGGAAACAAAAACGCTTAATAAAATGAAATAATTACTTATACTCTATGTTTTTTGTTTATTATATTGTAAATATTTCTGAATTATACATAGACTGAAACAGTAGCTGGCCCAACAAGAATATCATTGATAAGTCCACCGCAAAATGGACATATGGGTAAGAGTAAATATTTTTTATTTGTTGAGATTGAATAGGATATATACCTTATGTTTGAGTTTAGCATTTCATAACAATTGTCTTTTTCTATATGTTTCATATTCTGTCTGCTCCACGTAATTTGGTGAAGAATGGATGGATGGGTAGATATTACTAATTTTGTTTAATGATTGGGGTTAAAGAAAGAAAGAAAAAGTACAGCTAGGATCAAGTGTACAAACACGGTAAATAGAATGTAAATAGAATGAAATAAATTATGTAACAGTGAGCAAATAGAATGAAGTAAATGATACAACAATGCACATGATTATTATTTATCTAAATTTTTGGATAAAATTTGTGTCCCAGTTTAAAAGGGGAAGCAAATATTCAAGTTATAATAAAATAATTTGACTATATGAATCTAAATCCTAATAGCCATAGGAATTTGATGTAAGTTCCGATATAGGAATCCCGGGGCCGGGTTATTGAATCTGGCCCTAAAAAAGAACCTTAATTGTGATAGAGATGTTAAAGAACAGATGTAAGTTGATTTCTACATTTGCAGTTTGCATATTGCAGTTTCTGATATTCCCTTCCTGGTTCCCACAAGCTAAGTCAAAAGCGAAGCTAGCAGGAAGTTGAATAGAAGGTCATCTAGGTCGTTCAGCAATGTGTGGATTTCCTCGGGAGACAGCTTGCATGTTGGGGCTTCACAGATATCTAGGAGCTCCGACCATAAGTCTGTATAGCGGTGATACTGCCTGTCCCAATCCCTCCTATAGCATGACTCCATAGGTTCTGTAAGCTTCCTATGTTGTCTGAGGTCATAAGCTTTCTGAGGTATCACCATGTCTTCGGAGGTTTGGATGTCCGGATGAGGGTTTTGGGAACCAGGCTCCACGTTTACATCAAGGGTGGGTGGAGGGTTCGAGTCCTCTGGTACATCAGAGACATCTGTCATGGCAGAAGAAGTTGGCATACTTCAAATTGGCAAAAGGTGAATTTTGGAAAATTTAGTGGTTTCCGTGTAATCCCCTTAATTTTGCTAGGTGGGGCTGTGCGCCAGTAGCAGAAAGTAGGAGTTTCTGCTAAATTTAGTACTTGAGCACATAGATGGCGCTGCAGGCTCTGGGCAGTGCTAGCACAGTACACAATATGGCTGCTTTTTTAGGGTGCGTTGTGAAGTCTGGAAGACTTTGGGTCAAAGCCCAAATTTGCCTGTTAGTGTTGCTTGTGACACAAATTGGCACTAGAGGGTACTTTGCGAAGTTCAGAAGACGGGGCAAAGCACAAATTTGCCTGTTAGTGTTACTTGCTACACAAGTTGGCACTATAGGAGGCGTTGTTGCTAAGTCTGAAAGACGTTAGAGCAGAATGCAGGTTTGCCTGTTAGCGGCACTGGCTAGGTCTGGAGACACTGTTGCTAAACACAGGTTAGGCTGCAGGTAGTACTGGAACCTTGAATTAAGTTGATAAATGTTTCCACAATAGTTACAAAAAACAGAATTTTCATTAGTTAAACACTGGTTAAATTTGGGAAAGTTCTTCTAATTCTTGTGAAAATTTGTAAGACATTCTTTGAATTCTCTGGGAAATTTCTTCTTGACTACCAGATGGTGCTATAGGCTATCAGCTGAGTGGCAGCCAATTGGGCTGTTAAGAACTGCGTGGTTAAATAATTTATCTTTGTTAAATAGTGTAGGCTCTTATGCTTTAATTTTACAGGCAGCCTTTCAATTCCAGTTAGAAGGAACAAATCCTTTTAAAAAATGCAGTCTTCTAAAAAAAGGGGGGGGATTACTACCCTTTTCTATGGAGATGGCTGGCTGCTAGGTAAACTTACGAATCCTCTCACATCTGCATTTGTAAAGAGTTTTGAGCCAATGACAATGTACTAGCTGGTAGTCTGTTTCTATGGTGATGCGGAATGCAAGGTATGTTTATTGTTTGCTTCCTGTGGAAACTTTCCTCATTCTCTTTTGGTTGAAGGGCTAGGGAAGAAGCAGTCTCTTTGTTTGTTGCAGGACACAGAAAAGATTTTTCAGACTGTCCTATTGCATTTGTAAAGAGTTTGTAGGTAGTAACTGGGGAAAAACAGGGGTAGATGGGTAATACCTGGCTCTTCCCTTTGTTTTGCAAATTAGTTCTTCCTGAGCTAGCAGATGTAACTTGAGACAAAGAGGCTTCTTTTGCTGAAGAGAAGGGGGGATATGGCCCCTTCCAGTATCCAAACAAACTTTTTAAAGTTTACGTTGCACAGAGAGAGAAAGATGATGAGAATTCAGGCTCAGATTAGCTTTGCATATTCACTCCTGGCTTCAATATTACTTTGCTTTATCACAAAATCCAAATTACTTTTAATCTTCACAGGGATTCCGATACAGCAATAATTCTTTACTTTTAAGAGTCCAAATTAACTGACTTTATACTGAGGGAATCCAGATCATCATTTTACTTTTGGGATTGCAGGAATTCAGATCTATGTATCATTGTACTATTTTTTAGCAGGGGGGTCCAGACAGACAAATCATCATTCTCCTCAGGGATTTTAGAACTTTACATCTTTTTACTGTTCTGTCTTGTACAAAACAGATAGATAAACTCCACAAAGCATCCATACAAAGTCTTTTTTATTGGTTCATCAGGCATCCTCATTAACTCACAGTTATGACGAGATTCTTCTTAATGTCCAACCCTTTGTATGTCTGTCTTTATAGGTAAAAAGATGGTTATCTCTTTCATCCCATAGTCGTAGAGGCAGGGGGTATAGCTGCTACCACGAGGCTGTGTGTTCAGGCAAGAGTGAAGAAACTTCCCCCAACCCACCAAGGGTCAGTTCAGTGACCAATCAGGGTTACAGATGTGGCCACATGACATGAACTACATTTCCCAGGATACCTTAACTACCTTTACCATGATGCATTCCCTCTCAATTCCTAACTAACTATCCCAAATCCCATTAACTCTAAACTGGCTGGACAGCACAATATGAATCTAAATCCTAATAGCCATAGGAACTTGATTTGAGTTCCGATATAGGAATCCCGGGGCCGGGTTATTGAATCTGGCCCTAAAAAAGAAACTTAATTGTGATAGAGAAGTTAAAGATCAGATATAAGTTGATTTCTACATTTGCAGTTTGCATATTGCAGTTTCTTTTTTTTTTTTAAACAAATTTTATTCAATTTTTAACAATTTTTTAAAACAGCTCTTTTCAGTAGACAGCATGTTCCCGAGTCATCACTTTTACATGCAAATGTGACAGTAGATCTATATTCATTTTAAACATTTGACTTCACTTCTATTCCATTTTAGCGGACAAAGGGTCAAAGAAATTAATCCTAATCTCAAATCTTAATCTCAATCTGTATAGCCCCCCAGTTCATTTCGAGTTAATTGCAAATATACATATATATTTTAAAATCTTCATGTATAAATCTTACAAATAACAATATATTTGCCCATCATATTAAAGATAAAGTTCATCCATGTCTATCCTTTAATTATCTTCACATTGTTAATACTCTTTTATCATTTACAGAATTCTTTTGTCCGTCAGGTTTGCCCTTTCATCACATATTCTCTCCATAATTCTAAATCCGTACCCATGTTAACACTAAAAAGAATGAAAAAAAACCTAGACTTGCCCCCTTTTACTACTTTGAAAGTGACACCTCAGTGGTTAATATAGTAACATAATCATAATCATTCCCTTTAAAACGAAAGATAGAGAAAAAAGAAAAAGAAAATGGAAAAAAGCTCCCTTACAATATATCTCTAATCGGTTGGGTTCTGCAACACATATCCCCCTAAAATTTATTTATGGTTCCAAAATAATAATAAAAATAACTGATCTTGGTTATTGACAAATCTCATTTTTAGGCATTTTCTAAAATCATTTCAATTGATTCAATTCATCTAATCATCATTTAGCTTTCTTTTGTGGATAAGAAATGAAAAATGTGACCTTTTACCAGTAAAATTGTCAGTAACCCCTATTGTTTTACACTTTTATAATTACAATATATTCTTATTACCATTTCTTCATGCAGAACCCCCTTTTAAATACGTTAGCCATTGTCTCTATGCAAACAAGTTTCTTTCTTTATTATGTAATTCCGTGTCTCTCTATCTTTTGTTCTTGTTTCTTGTTCCTTCTCCTCTCTTTTATCCCGCTATCCCCTTCTCTATCCAGTTTGAATCCTCTCTCTCTCTTTACCTTTCTGCTCTCTATCCTTCTGGACCTTTCTAACATGCCTAATTTCATAAATGTTCCTTTTTTAATTACCTTCTTAAGTTTCATTTTTTGACCATCCTCCCTTTCCCTTTTATTTGTATTAATGTTTGTGTTAATTGTCTTCTTAAAATGGCTTTCGCTTGTGCTGGCTCCTTCTCCTCCCTATTATCCTGCTCTCCCCTTCTCTATCCAGTTTGAATCCCTCTCTCTCTTTACCTTTCTGTTCCTTTCCTTCTGAACCTTTCTAACATGCTTAATTTCGTAAATGTTCCCCTTTTTAGATACTTTCTTAGGTTCTGTTTTTTTAGCCACCCTTCCTTTCCCTTTTATTTGTATTAATCTTTGTATTAATTGTCTTTTTAAGATGGCTTTCTCTTGTGCTGGCTCCACCCTTTCCACGGCTTCTTCTTCTTTATTCAGCATTTGAATGCCCATATTTTCTGCAACATGCCAAGTTAGTTCAGTCACTTCCTGTAACAGTTCTTTCATACTTTTAAACTCCATTTTTAATTCTTTGGATGACCACCAAAATTTTAATTTTCCTTATTTCTTCTTTAAATTTTCTATGATCCTAACCCAGGTCCAGAGTCTATATCAATATTGCCAATTAGTCCGGCAATCCGTCTTTGTGTATTCAAGCTTTCACTTTCTATAAGTCCTGCGTCTCTTTAAAATGTAGCAACTCCAATCCACAAAGGAACAAGATAGTTTCTTACTTCTTTAGCTTCCAATTTTTCTCCACAAAGTGGCACTTTCTGCACAGAGTCTTAACCCTTTCCTTTTATTTTGATAATCAAAGTTTTCCGAGCCCCAAACTTAAGTTCTTACGCTGGCTTCTTCCTTTCCCGGTTCGAAGCCCTTATAGCTGTCAAAATATTTTACTTATTTTTTCTTCACTTGGAACTGCGCCGCTTCTGTTTCTCTTTTTAAAAACTCATCTTTATCTTAATCCGGGTGCCTTGATCTTACCATCCGATACTCCCGGTTCCTCTGCTGTCGACTTCTCTCTTTCCTCCTGCACCAATCTTAGTCCGTTGAGACCTTCTCTTCGAGGTGGCCATTTTTGACCACCGCTTCTTGACGTCTTCGGAGGGAAAAGACCAGATCCAAAAGGGGAGATGCTCCCCTCACTCTGGCTGGCAGATTTCCCTTTCTCCGCCGCCGCTACGAGGCAGCTTCAGCCCCGAACCTTGCAGGATCGGGGCTCTCCGACGCAAGAGCCAGGCTGCGGTCGTGGACGATCACAAACCGCCGCCTGTTCTCGAGAAGGCTCAACCCGGAAGTCCTCGCATATTGCAGTTTCTGATATTCCCTTCCTGGTTCCCACAAGCTAAGTCGAAAGCGAAGCTAGCAGGAAGTTGGAAATTGTGGTCATGTGAGGTCCTTGCTTAATCATCTGTATAGTCCTCATTTAACAATGGCATCTGAGACTACTGGTGCTGACACTAAGCAATATGGTTTGTGATATTGCACTTTATGGACATGTCACTTTGCCATTCCACTTTGCCCAGGACTACATATTATGTATAATAATGTATTTTTATTATTGTGTCTGGTCACCATATTATATTTTACATATTGGATATGTTTTAATGTTATGTGAAGGAGTTTTGATTTATTGTTTGTTTGTTTATTGTATGCTGCCCAAAATCACACTATTTGATTTTGGCAGTATAAATCTATTAAATGAATACATGCACTCTATGATCCTGTATCTTGGAAGATCACATCTTGGTAATGAAAAGTCCTAAAACATAGAAGCATAGAGCCCATAAAACATAGAAGCCTAAAAAAAGAATGGGATCCTTTAATGATTATGGAGAGGTCTGTGCTAACATGAGATCTGAAGCACTTACTCCAAATAATTTTTGAAGTTTGCAAATGTATTTTCAAATAATGGATTATATAAAGTATAATATAATTTAATCTGGAATATTATTTATAGGTAGTGTTACTTGCAGAAGTTCTCGATTATCTGGAATGACATCATTTCAAAGAAACCCAGCAGGATCTATAAGGTAAAATAAACTTTGCAGTGGGATCTCATTTTGGTGTTTAATGCTTATTTCTGCTGCCCAGAGCTGATGGTTTATTGGCTTTGGTTTATTAAGATTTCTTGACAGAACTACCGTGTTTCCCCGAAAATAAGACCTACCCCGAAAGTAAGACCTAGCACTATTTTCTAAACCTGCCCTAATATAAGACCTACCCCGAAAATAAGACCTAGTGTAAATCTCCAGTTCCAGGAAGACTTTTCAGGGAGCAACCATGCACCCGCAAACACCCCCCTACACACTCACACCCACTATTTGGCACCATAAATATATAAGACCTACCCCAAAAATAAGACCTAGTGTGTTTTTGGGAGCCAAAAAAAATATAAGACAGTGTCTTATTTTCGGGGAAACACGGTAGTATACTGTGAAATTTTAGGCAATGAGTTTATGAAAACAAGTTCTCCCTATATTTTTCTTGTAATTACTGAATTAAATACAATTACTGAATTAAATAGAATTTTCCCTTCAATTATTAGCTTCTTTCTTTTGGCTTAATTGAATTTATAGCAGTAAGTCGGCTGCATAGAAGAAACAATGTTTTAGAATCACTATATCCTCTAACAGGACTGTTCCCATTGTATCTATTTTGTCATTTCCTGAATAAAGACATTTCTCAGTTACTCGGTTTGAAATAATGGAACAAGTCCACTGCTACTGTAGTCAAAATGTGTATTCTGCTTTCACTGTTATGCAGTGTTCTTGGTCATTTTATTACTAGATCATCTCCATTACAAATGGTCAACAGTGGGAATTCTTACATATCACCATTTGTGGCATCACAAAACAGTAGAAATCATATCCCAAATACTTTGGGACAGAAATCTACTCAGCATTATCAGTCCACATCTGCATCTTTGCTGTCATCTGGAATAAAACACCCTATCACTCTCGTTAACCTTTTAGAGAGGCAGCATTTAGGTAAGTGAATTCCATGAAGAAGTAGAAATAATACTACCCAACGTTAACTTGCTGTTTTGTGTAAAATGTAATCTTTGGGACAATGGTAATACTCTCTGATATTGAGAAATGATTGTGTCTTTGCTTAAAAATACTGGATATTTCTCTGGGCTTCGGCAGCATCGTATTATATTTTTATTTATTTTTGTTTATTTAATTGGATTTATATGCCGCCCCATCTCTGAGGGGCGGGGCGGCTTACACGCAATATATAAACAATAAATATGTCTTTATCAAATTCAATCCAATTATAAAATCAATTAAAATACCCTTAAATTAAAATTCCCAGCCCTGCTCAGTTCAGGCCAGCTTGTACAAACAGCCAAGTCTTGAGATCACAGCGGAAGAAATGCAGGTCCGGGGCCAAACACAGCTCTAGAGGTAGCTGATTCCAAAGGGTGGGCGCCCCCACAGAAAAGGCCCTCCCCGGGGGACCACCAACCGACATTGTCTGGCCGACGCACCCCCAGAAGGGCCTGCCTATGGGAGCGTACCGGGCGATCAGACCTCGATGCAGGTAGGAGGCTCCTGCAAGTACCCCGGACCCGAGCCATGCAGGGCTTTATAGGTTAATACCAGCACCTTGAATCTTACATATGTATGGGTCTTGTTTGTCCAGTGAGATATTATTTTCCTATTTTCCTCTCCATTCTGCAACCATTACACTTCCTCCAAATCTGCTTTGAAAGGTGTTCTAATCTTTTGGAACAGATTGGGAGGAGCGGATATGGGGGATACTTATTCTGCCAATGATGCTAGTTTGTTCTCCTTAGTCTAGATGCAAACTTGAATGCAGTCATCTGCTGCTTCTGCAGCTAACCTATCTTATATTTATGGCTTTGATTTACCAACTAAGATGCTAAGTAATATTTATTGTTATGTATCAAGTTAAAAAAAAGAATCAAAACTGCCACATAGTGAAGATTAGTAAAGAAAAAAAGCTATGATTGCAGGATCCAATCGGAGTTGGTCACGGAACCAGAGGTTTGTTCTTGGAGATTGAGAAATTCCCTGAGGTTGGGCTCCAGCATGAATCTGAAAACTTGGAAAAACAAACCTCTGATGTCCAACTAGATTCGATCCTGCAACATCCTGGGACACATATATTTGCCTTCATTCAACAATTATGATTATTTTACAAATCAATTATTCATATAAACAGTAATAATTACATCGTGTAAGATTTTGGAACTATATGATTGTCATAGAGTCTGGTTCACAGAAATATATAAATTATATTGCACTGATACATAGAACTTTTGATGGGTGGCAAGAAGGGTTAACAGATATTTTAATTTAGCTAAACTATGCTCCTGCTATAATACTTTGCATATACTTTATAAATTAAATGGTATTGATAAATGTTCTTTAAGCATTTGTAGTTAAATGCCTGCCATTTTTATTTGGGTTTTGTCATTACTATATCAAGGCAGTTTGATTACAATTAACAATTCAATATTTCATTTGAGAGAGAAAGATTCTAGTTTAAATTTCCCTTTTATAGGATCTACTAATCTTCCTGGACACTCATTACAAAAATAAAATTACCTGCAATCTCCATTTGACTGGAAGAACTCATCTATTCTATATTTTATTTTTTTATAGAAATGTACATTACGATTGTAATACTTGATCTGGTTTGATTAAACGCTGTTTGAGATAAATCTTTTTTGTTGTTTTTATTTATTATACTTTTTCCCTGGGTGATCTTCCCTCCCCATAACTATGAATTCTTTGTGGCTTCACTTTGATCAACAACTCATATAGAACTGCTTTGTGAAGCAATATGGCACCCTCACTTATACAAGTCACCAAAAGTGATTATATTGTTTCATTTTGCCTGTTTGAATTGCCTTCTACTGTCCAGTGTTTCTGGCTTCTATTTAAGCCTGAGTCAACTGTCTTTGGAGGATTTGAGGCAACCTGAAATACCTTCCAAAACAAATTTCATCTTTTCACAATGCAAAGCATCTTGCTGAGGCAAATCCAAGCTGCCTCAACAGGCCTACAATTTGGTGCTCAGAGATCCTATTTTTTTGACTCTGCCCTTTTGGGACAGATAATAAATATCAATGAAACACTGCAAAATGTGCTAATTTACCAATATTAGGAAGATGAAAAAGATGCTCTGTTTTAAATTCTACTCTTGGGCAATTTGCTCAAAAAAGTTTGCAGCTTTGGTTGCAAGCTGGAATTTACTGGAATTATATTAGACAGCAGTTGCAGTTCACTTACTCCTTGTTCACTGGTTGAATTACAGTATATTCCTTGACATTCACCAATTATGTTGCAGAATTATCAATTGATTATGAATTATTAGAATAAAAGCATCTACAACTAAGCTACATCAAGTAAGCATTGTCAGCATTCATGTATTTCATTTTATTTGGGAGGTTTTTTTTCTATTCAAGAAAAATGTCAGGCATCCTTTTTCAGTTAAATTTAAAATGACTTCCTGATGATGTGAAGGAGGTGGGTATTGCCTGGGGAGTGGAAAGGTTTGTAGATGGTAGAAGCCGTAGTGCTCAAATCTACCTTGTCCATGGAATAGGTAGAATTTGTCAGAGTATTTTATGCTCTTGAATTTCAGTTTTCACTTAAATCTTGCTTGTAAAATTAATAATATTGGAAAGCACTGGATCATGCAGATCAGTCATGCAGTTAAAACATCCATCACAAATGTGTGTGTGTGTGTGTGTGTCTGCTTTTGAATCAGTGTTGACTTCTGATGACTGCCTAGACTAGTTTCAGTATTTGGCAAGATTTTTCCTTGCCAAATGCTCAAACTAGTTTGAACTTGTCTTCTTCTTATGCTGAGAGAATGATTGGTCCAGGATCACTGAGCTGGCTTCATACCTAATGCAGAACTAGAATTCATGGTCTCCTGGTTCTAGCCTGGTGCCTTAACTACTACACCAAAATGACTCTCCATTGCAAATGGGCATCTCTCTGTATTAATGAAATATGCAAGACACTCTCACCTGCTCTGATGGTGTGACAGGATATACATTCACTGCCCAAAGAATGTTAAGGTCAAAACCTGCACATTCTCTTCTGCAGATATGCAGGAACAAAAACAATCTGCTTATTCACTCTTAAGTGGTATAAAAGTGCAATGGAAATGGAAGAGTACACAGAGATGTAGTTACCTTCAATATTGCTTTCTCTGCAAGAACAGAAAGGAGGGAAAAGGTTAAAACAGGAGCTGCTGCAGAATTCACTGCAGGCGCTACTTTGAATAGTTCCAGGTTTGCCTCCAAGGCCATTGCCACATCCATAGCTGCCCATAGAATGTTTTGGCTGAAGAGTTGGCAGGCAGATGGTCGGTGCAATTGGAAGGTGGCCTCTTCTCCCATAAAAGGGGACAAACTGTTTGGAGAGGTCCTGGAGCCGCACCTGGTTGAAACCAGGAACAAGAAGTATCTTCCTTCTCTAAATCGACGCTCCAGTTTTAGGGCTGTTCCTTCTAACCGTAGCTCCTCTTACAGAGGAGAGGGCACTTCAGGGGCTCAGGGGTCCCAGAGGCAACCCTACTACCAACAGGAACGCCCTCAGGACAGAGCAGCCCGTGACAGACCGCAGTATTCAGGCAAGCGGCCCTTTTGCGGGAGAGGAAGTCACTTCTTCAGATGCTCCCGATAAAGATAGTAGTCCTCCCATTGGGGGCAGATAATCCCATTTTGCTGCCCAATGGGAAACTATCATATCCGATGCTTGGGTGTTACAAACTGTTAGAGAGGGTCTATCCCTCGAATTTTGATCCCCTCCTCCCAGATCTTTTGTACTTTGTTCAGTCTCCAGAATACCCTCTCGTAGACGGTGGAACAAGCAATTCATCACCTGTTAGATATCAGGGCCATACAAAAGGTCCCCATTAACCAACCCAGCAAGGGATTCTATTCCCGTCTGTTTATGGTACCTAAATCTTCTGGGGGATCGCGAGCCATCTTAGATCTTAAAAGGCTCAATAAATTTGCTTTGTACAAGCGTTTCAGGATGCATTCACTACAGACTAGTTTGGCTGGCATCAGGGAGGGTGACTTCCTCACCTCTATAGATCTAACTGAAGCTTATCTTCATATCATAATTTCTCAGTCACATAGGCAATACTTACGTTTCACTTACCAAGGCAAACATTTCCAATACAGGGCCATGCCCTTTGGCTTGTCTTCTGCACCCAGGGTTTTTACAAAAATCTTGGCAGCCCTGGCAGCCTGTTTGAGGAGTATCCTCAGTAGGGTTCAATGTTACTTAGATGACATTTTAATCCAGTCTTCTAAGAACCATGCCCTAAGGGATCTACAGACCACCATTAAAATGTTGCAAGACCATGGATTTTCCATAAATAAGAAGAAAAGCAATTTTTCTCCTTCCACAATTTTATTATATTTGGGGGCTAACATAAATACACTTTCTTGCAAAGTTTTTCTCTCACAAAAGAGGATAGATAGTTTGCATTCTATGATTGGGGAGATTGTGAAGGCTCGTTCTTCCACCCTAGCTTCTCTATCCCAACTATTAGGGGAAATGATGTCTACCATCTCCATTGTGCTTTGGGCCAGGCTTCACTCCAGAAAGCTTCAATGGTTCCTTTTGCTTCATCAAAAGGCTGGCAGGAGTCATTCGGCTATCAGGGTTTCTGTCCCTACATCAATCAAGAGGTCATTGTTGTGGTCTTCTCCGGCCTTACATGCTGGACAACCATTCAAAGAACCTTCCCGTATAGTCATCACCATGGATGCCAGTCTCTCTGGCTGGGGAGCCCATCTAGACTAGAATTTGGCGCAGGGCCTGTGGTCTCCAATAGAAAAAGGGAAGAGTATTAATTGGCTAGAATTAAGAGCAGTCAGATTTGCTCTTAAAACAATTTAGGTCACACATATTTCACTCCCATGTCCTTGTTTTGACGGACAATACCACCATCAAAGCTCACATTAATAGACAGGGAGGTACCAGATCCCAAGCTCTTATGTTAGAGGCTGAGTCTCTGGGACTTTGGGCAGAAAATCTGCTTTCTATTAGGGCGGAACACATCTCCGGGGGGGATAATACACAAGCTGATTGGCTAAGTAGAGCAAAAATTGACCCCTCAGAGTAGAGTATTCCCCCTCTTCTGTTTCAGGAGCTGATTCAGATATTCGGACTTCCAGTGGTGGACCTGTTCGCCTCTCCAACCAACACCCAACTTCCCAGATTCTTCACCAGTTTCGTGCACCAGGGAGAAGAAGGGACCAATGCCCTGAGGTGCCGTTGGCTTCGGGGGCTGCTGTATGCCTTCCCTCCTCTTCCGTTGTTACCAGCGGTGATTTGGAAGATCTTGGAGGAGGTGGAGGTATTGTTACTAGCTCCATACTGGCCCAGATGTCTGTGGTTCGCGGACCTGGTGAACCTCTCGTGCTCCACACCTTGAAGAATCCCTCCTCTCAAAGTCTCTCTTCTCCAAGGAGAAGTCTCACACCCGGACCCTCAGTGGTTCCAACTGACCGCATGGCGGTTGAGCGGAGTGTGCTAAGGAAGCAAAAGATTTCTGAGAAGGCCATCCAGACCATCCTAGCAGCTAGCAGGCCTTCCACTAACAGAATTTACCAAGCCACTTGGAAAGTATTTTGCCAGTGGTGTTTGAATCCAAGATTTCCCTCATATTCGGCTTCTGTGGCCAATATTTTGGACTTTTTGCAGGAGGGTCTCGACAAGGGACTCTCCGCTAATACCTTGCGTAGATAGGTAGCAGCCCTTTCCTCAGTTTAGTTTTTGCATCGTAAAGGTTCCCTGTCTCTCAGTCAGACCATTCATAAATTTTTAAAAGGGGCTTCCAACATAAGGCCACCAGTGGTTCACAGATTTCCCACTTGGGGCCTTCCCAAAGTTCTGACAGCCTTAATGTCTCCACCTTTTGAACCACTTAAATCCATAACCTTGTATTTACTCTCTCTCAAGGTGGCATTCCTCATAGCCATTACCTCGGCTAGGAGGATTTTGGAGTTAGCCGCTCTTTCTATCAAGGAGGGCTTGTGTGCAGACAGAGCGGTGTTGCGATTGGATCCCTCCTTTATACCTAAAATCAATTCCAGATTTCATAGAGCACAAGAACTTGTCCTTCCCAATTTTTCTCCTACTCCTTCTCACTCTCTTGAGCGAACTTGGCACACTCTGGATGTACGGAGGGCTTTGAAGACTTACATCTGGAGGACCCTTCCATTCCTCAGGACGGAGGCCCTGTTCATATCATTTCAACCCAATTACTTGGGGTTGAAGGTGTCGCCAATGATGGTGGGCAGGTGGATTAGGGCTTGCATTGCTAAGGCTTATCACACTTCGGCTCTTCTGATTCCAAGAGGAGTAACAGCACATTCCACCAGGAGTGAAGCGACAACAGCGGCCTGGGCTACCCAAGCCCCCATTGAGGAGATTTGCAGAGCGGCCACCTGGTTTTCTCCATCTCCTTTTATCCACCATTATCACATTGATGCCTTCACTGCGGCGGATGCTGCTTTCCCAGAAGAGTCCTGCAAAGTGTACATGAACACTGATGTAAGTAGGACCAGACTATTGCCCTCCCTGGAATTAGCAGGCTTGGGTATGTCCCATCCTATCTGGATTCACGTAACCATAGACAGGAAAAGGAACATTGGCTTACCTGAATGTTCGTTTTCTGTCTATGTGGAGTGAGTCCAGCCCCACCCTGGTTCGTCTGGTCTGGGGTGGGCTAGGGGGTGCATTAATGTGTGTCTGTTTATATACACTAGTGGAATCACGTCTCGTCTGCCTTGATGCTTTGTCGAAAACTGGGGAGTGGCCTCAGCAAAGGGGCGGAGCTTGAATTTAAGCAGACTCAGTCCAACTGGTTTAAGCAGAGTTAACCCCATCCTATCTGGACTCACTCCACATAGACTGAAAACGAACATTCAGGTAAGCCAACGTTCTTTCATCATGTCCCCTTGATTAAGAAGGGGCAGTGAAAAATGCCTTTTTATCACTGCCTTTCTTCTCTGGAATACCATTCCACAAATGGTCAATGAACACATTTTTTTAGCATTTAGGAAGTTGATTAAAACTTGATTATTTAAACAGACCCTGAGGTCTGAATGATTGTTTTTCCTCTCAAGTAATTGGAAGCTATTTATTATGTTTTTTGATGATGTTTTAATGCTTAAGGTTTTATTTAGGCAAATTTATTGATTTGTTTGCATGACTGTATATTGTCTTTTGCTTTCATCCCAGTGGGAATTGTACATCATTCAGAGTACATTTGGATTGGACAAGCCTGTAGCCCTATATGATAATTAAAATAAAAATAAAAGTATCTGCTTTTTGTTGATCTTCCACTTTTCTACTCGAGTGCTAACAAAATATTAAAAGAAGACAAAAAAGTTACATAAATAAATACTAAAATGGATTTATTATGAAAAATAAGCTGGATGAAATGGTTAATCTTAGCAATTTTAAAGGAATATTGACTTTTTAAGGAATCTTTTTGTAACCTGATGTTCATTCATCTTGTCAACCTTTCAAGGTAGGCCCTGTGGTGAATAGACCCTGTTAGAATGAGTGAAACTCTATAATTTCAGATAAATAACCCTAATTTATGGTTATAATAATTTCAAAATAAGAGTCTTGAAAGCCTGACAAAGTTTTTCTCTTCCCCCTTCTTACACTAGAGAGCCAAGGTGCGGCAAAGTGAAGTTGCTTGGTCACTCCCTGATTTCCTGGGTTAAGCTGATGTAAAGATTGCCTAACTTCCTCAAAGGTATTTGCACAATCTGCTATAAATTCTATATAATTTGAAGGCTTCTTGGCAGTTTGAGAATGACGGTTGAAAGTTAAAACATTTTTTTCTGGAATTACAAGATGTTTTGCTAGTTTGATATGCATTTCTTTGCTCTGACTAATTAACACCCACAAGAGACTTATTAATTTAATAGAATTTTGTAATTTTTCAGCACAATCCTGTACATTGTTACTGAATGCAAATCCCATCAACTTCAATTTGTTTTATTACTAGTTATGTATTTTATAGAGTGGAGCCTTACAATGTATTTATTTTTCAGATGGTCAGCCGCAGTCTATATTGCAATAATATCAGAATTTTTTGAGGATGAATATGATATATATCCCACTTTTCCTCTGGGAGCTTGAGATGACTCTTTTCATGTTATCACAACTCTGTGGGGAAGGTTGGGTTTTGAGAAAACAACTGGTCCCACATCATTTCATGAGTTTCCCTGGCTTGAGACGAACTGGGATATGATATCCCCTGTCTTAGTTCAGTGGTTTTTTTGGGTGAGGAAAGAAGGGCAGACCAAAAGCATCCAACCATTGGGAGTAATTTCTAAGAGAAACAAGAGGCACATAAAATATACACAAGACAAATGCTATCATGAATTCCTTTATCATTTTGAAGGAAAGTATAGTATTTCCATTGACTTCAAAGGGGAAATGAGAAGATAAACCTGCTGGTACTTTTCTGTCACTCCCATGTAGCTGATAAGGTCAAGGAAACAAGAACAATTGGATTTCAGGAAGGTAACTGATGTTAGTCTGGGGAAAATACAAAATCTTGAAAAAATTAAGAGGAAGCATTCAGCCTTAGAGAAAGCTAATTAAGGCAAATGTCTCTTTGAAAAGGTTTTCCTCATATCTCTTAGCAATTGGATTGAGATGCCTCTACTAAGATAAATCTTCAAAACTTCATTACCTGCTTTCCCACAATCTGTCATAGATACAGAGCAACCATATAATTCCTCCCCTCACTTCAAATTCAGAAAATCAGAGTGATATGTTATGAGGCAATATTCAAAATCAGCATGATTTCTAAAGGAAAGACACACAGATTGCTGCTTGCATTTACTTGCGTTTCAATTCTGCCATGATTTGCCAAAGCATTTATTTATTAAACAAATTTATGAAGTAAATGTAATCTTGATGTTTATTTGAATTTTCTTCCCAATGAATCATGACAGAATACAGAATTTAGAAGGAAATGAACCTACTGATACAAACATCTAATTAATATAAAACATTAATTTATCTTATACTAAGGTCTTTTAGGAAATATTGAATATTAGGCTTCGACTTCTGTTGCAAACATGTTACTGCCAAGTTTTGTCTTAATGCCCTAATTTTCTCCATTTCCTCTTTCCCCTTACACCAAACAGAATCAAGGCAAAGTTATCTTGAGGCTCTTTCTCTTATTCTTGCCATTCCCATTATAGTAATTTATTTTCCTTAAAAGAGGCTTGCATTCCTTCATTAAAGTTTTTTTTTAAATATGTATGGCTTTTATTGTTCGGGTTCCACAGAAATGCATGCCATCCTATCTGTAGGTCATGGTCCTCCCCTGTTAAAATTCTTTTATTTCTCAAGTTAATCCATTCCTTTATCCATACTAGGGAAGCCGCTTTATAGTAAGTCTACCAGGCCAGTAGTCCAAAGCCACCTCTGCTTTTAACATCCTGTAAGTATATTTTTTTTATTCTTGTTTTTTTCCCTGCCCAGATAAACTTCATGACAATTTTATCTAATTCCTTAAAAAAAATTGTCCATTAATATGGGGATCGTTTGGAATACATATAAAATTTTTGGTAATACATTCATTTTAATTGTTGCAATTCTACCTAGTAATGAGATTTGCAATTTGTTCTATTTTTCCAGATCTTTCCCAATTTGCTTCAACAATTTAGCATAATTATCCTCTCTCAGATTTAATGTTCTTGCTCTCATCCATATACCTAGGTACTTGACTTTATTTACAATTTGTAACCCCATTCTCTCTTCTAATTTCTTTTGTTTACTATTTATCATATTCTTAGCTAACATTTTAGTTTTTTCTTTATTAATTCTTAATCCATCCAATTTACGAAATTTGTCTATTTCATTCAATAATATTGGGCCTATATCTAGTGGATCTTCCATAACGAACACCATATCATCCACAAAGGCTTGCAGTTTACATTCCTGATTCTTAATTTTTGTTCCTTTGATTTTTTTATTTAATCTGATTCTTTCTAATAGAGTTTCTAATACAGTTATAAAAAGCAGTGGAGACAAAGGACATCCCTGCCTGACCCCCTTCCTTATCTCAAATGGTTGGGTTGCTTCACCGTTTATCAATATCTTGGCTTTCTGTGTTGCATGTACTACATTTAACATATTTACAAAATTGGCGCCGAATTCCATCATTTTAATTTGCATCTTCATGAAATCCCAGTGAGGTTTACTGTAATTTAGAAGAAAGTCATTTAGAATTGGGATAAAGATGAAACTCTTGTTTCCCAGTATTTTAATTTTCTTTAAAATCACATGCAAGCTATCATTTTCCTTGGTCCTTTTCAATACAATTGAGAAGACTCAACAAAATTGAGATGGAGGCCTTCTCCAGCATCGATGTATATGAGTGACAATGTCAAAACAGCAGCAACAGCGTTTTGGTTGTGCTGGCTGGCTAGTGCTTAAAGGATTCATTTACTTTTATAGCTATAAAAAGAAGGTAATAGAAAATAGTAAAATACTGATAACATAGTCACTCCAAATATTTCTTACATACTTCAATTTGTACAGTGGAGAAATTGTTATTTCATGATGATGCAATCATGCTGTAACTTTTCAGTCAGTAATATTTCTAAATAGCTGATTGAGGAATATTAGTCAGTGATTAAAGTGTTTCTTTGACCTGCCCTAGGCTGGGTGCAACTTGCATCAAGACTAAGATTGAATTTCCACTATATTTACTGTAAATCTGAATGATGCAATATAAAGAAAATGGGAAATACCATCCAAATCAGCAACTATAAGACAAAGTACATTAGTTTGCAACAGTTATCGGAGATACGTTTTATTCTAGTTTTATATTGCTATCATTTTTTAAAAATAAATTACCTGGAAAGAATCCCCACTGAGCTGGTATATGTTCTCACAAGTAGTCCTCAATTTACGACCTTAAATGAGCCTGCCCATTATGGTTGCAAATGGTGACAGCCATTAAATGAGAGGGCCTAGCTTAATGAATCCCACTCCCTGTTGTACCTGATGTGGTCATGGAACAATTACATGCCTCATTAAGCAGTGCACAGGGTGCTACGTGAGGGAGACCTAGCACAGCTCCAGGCCTGCCTGCCCCAGGCCTTCTAAGGTGTCCCCCACCACCTAAGGCACCCCATGCTCCACTTCAGGGGTTTTGCACAGTTTTGGGGCCTTTTTCTCCCCCACTGTTTCCCCACAGAGTTTGGGCTTCCTTCCTACCCTACATCACCCATCACACACTTGTCTTTTGAAGATCTCCAGAACTTTCCGTAGCATTGCTCAGACTACATTAGGGAAGTAGAATGGATTGCTTATCTGGTTAGCCATGCAGTGCAATTCCAGAAGCAGTTGCCATTTTCCAAGCGACAACAATTCAAAGTAGCTGTTCGGAATATGGTGGCTGCTTCCAGAATTACACCAGCAGCTGCACAACAAGGCAATCCATTTTGCTTCCCTAACTAGAGGTCTGGAATTCTTTGAAAGGTAAGTGAGGAGGAGAGTGTGGGGCCTGATAAGGTGGGAAGCAGACCTAAAGCTGGTGAGGATCTGGTGGGGGCGATGAGATAGAGATGGGAGGGGAATCTGGCAGTATCCCTGTGGTTGGAAAGGACAAACAACCACAGGAGCGCTGTAGCGGCTGTAATTTTGGAACCAGGTCATTAAGTAGATTTGGGGGGAATCCTCTGTAACTTTGAATGTTGCTAAGTGACCAGACTTTAAGGCGTGGACTACATGGCTGTACAACTATAACTCTAATTCTTGTTCATAGATGCAAATTCCAAGACAATATTTATAGTGGTTTTTTTTTAAACAACAGATTATATGGCTGGGTGATATTACTGACATACATAGCTGTGATTCTAAATAATGTGGTTTTTAAAAATATATTTCAGAGATATTACAGTATTAGTGGCAAATATCCGTAGCTCGGGTGTAGGATGAGGATGAAGATTCGTTCTCTAAGTTTGTGGATTGGTTTCTAAACATTTTGTCACAAGGCTAGATAACATTTTCAGTTCACTCCCCTAAACTCAGTTGAAAATGTTACCTAGCCTGGTGACAAAACTTTCAGAAACCAGCCCACAAGCTCGGAGAATGAACCTTCACCTTCCTATTACAGCATACCTTTGCCTTCAGCTTGACATAATTAAGCTTCGTCCCACACACAAGCTCATAGTTCCATATAGTCCTTCCATTAAAGAAAAAAGAAACCTTTTATTTTAACCAATTGATACAGTTTCAGGCTGTTTACTTTGCATTCGTTTTGGCTTCTGGCACCGCAATCTCTCAAATGATTTGTTTTCTTCTTGGAAGAAAGTTCTGCTCTTCTACCACAGATTAAGTAATTTGCACTCCCAAAGCTGTTATGTAATCAGCACAAACCAGGATGTAGCGTGCGAAGACTAGTGATTCATGACTGTGTTTTCAGCACTTTTTTCTTTATTGAGCAAGAGAAAGGAGGGATCTAAGAATCTAGACGGCATAAAACGAGAGCTGCCTTTTGAAAGGATTCATGACAAGGCAGAGACTGCCAGCAAGAGAAAAGAATGGCTGAAGAAAATGACAGTTTTGTGAAACAAATGAATAAGATATTTGATGAGAATAAAGACAACAAAAATGAAGAGCTTTTTTTCACCTTCAAAGGAGTTTTGTATCCTAATCGCCTTTGCAGTGCAGAAACTTTTGAAGCACTGGAAACTTTTGAAGCAAGAAAGGATGATATGCTGTTAATTGCTTATCCCAAATGTGGTGAGTATTTATGCTTCTTTCTTCCTTTTGCAAAGGAAAGAGGAACATTATGCTGTGGCTTTTTCATCACTTTTTTCAAAAAAATTTTTTTTAAATTACATTTATATGCCGCCCTTCTCCAAAGACTCAGGGCGGCTTACAATTTTTGGGATTCAACCCAATGTGCTCAGCAATAGCCTTCATTCCATTGTATATGCCTGCTTATTACTAAGCGGCATTTTTACAAAGTCAGCTTATTGCCCCCAACAAGCTTGGGTCCTCAATTTACCTACCCCGAGAGGATGGAAGGCTGAGTCAACCTTGAGCCTGGTGGGATTCGAGCCTACAGTAATTGCAGGCAGCTGGAACTTAAGTGCTAGGCATTTAACAGCCTGCGCCACCAAGGCTTTTTAAATTTATCTCCCATTTTGCTGTCTCTGGGATAATTTCAAGTTTATCTGCAATATATTACAATAGACTTCTTGAATATCTTGAGTTTCAGTTGTCATCACCCTTAGCTATATGGTGGGATGTAGCAGTTGTCAATCCCGAAAACAGCCTAGAAGGGATGTGTTTGGAGAAAGCTGGACAATGGCTAAGCACCAGGTGAAACTGCTCAGCTTTTTATGATCCTAGAAGTCAGGAATAATTTGCATAAGCTGCCTGTTATATTCTGTTAAAAACAAAATACTTACATTATTATATCCATCCCTCAAAAATAATGAAATTAGGCTTGAGGAGGGCATTTTAAAGATTTAGATCCTATGATGAGATGTCTTACCCTGTTAGCTGATCATTTGATTTTTTTTTTGGCTAAGAATAGAGGCCGCCCTTGATTTGCAAACATTCATTATTAACTGTTCATAGTTATAACTGCACAGAAAATAGTGACTTACAACTGGTCCTCCTACGTATGATCTTTGCAGTATCCCCACTGTCACGTTATCAAAGTTCAGATGCTTGGCAATCTGCATGTATTTACAATTGCAGCATTCTGGGATCATGTGATTGCAATTTGTGATATGCAAAGTCAATGGGGGAGGCCGGATTCCCTTATCAACCATGTTATATATTTTGACTACAGTAATTTCACTTAATAACTCTGGCAATAAGTCATCCCTCCTCCGTGAACTCATAGAGGAGGAGGCTGCGGACCTGGCGTGCATTACTGAGACCTGGGTGGGCCCGGAGGGGGGTGTCCCTCTATGTGATTTGTGCCCCCCAGGCTTCCGGGTGCTGTACCGGTCTCGGGCCCAGGGACGGGGCGGAGGGGTAGCCATAATTGTTAGAGAGACCTTGTTTCCAAGGGAGGTCACTGTCCCGCAGATGGACGGGTGTGAGACCCTCCTCGTGAGATTGGGCCCGGGTGGTCGGTTGGGTTTGCTGCTAACGTACCTATCCCCCAGCTGCGTGGCGGCGGCCCTGCCTGGGCTGCTCGACGCCCTCTCGGAGGTGGCGGTGGAGTTCCCTAGGCTTATAGTTCTGGGGACTTTAATCTGCTCAGCTCAGGAGTTCATGGCATCCATGGCAGCCATGAACCTGACCCAGGTGATCCATGGACCCACCCACGAGGGGGGGAACACACTTGACCTGGTTTTTATCTCGGGGCAGTGGTGTAGTGATCTACCCTCCCTTTATCGTGGACTGATCACTATCTCCTGCGGCTGGTTTTTCAATTGGCTATCCCGCTGCTGGGATGAGGAGCCTATACGATGGTTCCGCCCAGGCGCCTAATGGACCCGGATAGGTTTCAGACGGCGCTGGGGTTTTGCCCGCCTCCCTCGACCACAGCTCGGCCGAGACGCTGACGGCCGCCTGGCAAAGGGCGGCGTCGGAGGCGCTCGACCGGGTTGTCCCCTTGCGGCCTCTTCCCGCCGTAGACCCGATGGGCTCCCTGGTTCTCCGAGGAGCTCCGGGGATGAAACGGCGGAGAAGATGCCTGGAGAGCAGATGGAGGGCCAGCCACTCCGAATCCGACCGTGTCCAGTTGCGATCCTATATCAGGACCTATCTGGAAGCAATCAGGACGGCGAGGCGTGCCCACTTCTCCGCTCTGATTGCGTCTGCCGATGATCGCCCTGCTGCCCTGTTTCGGTGACCCGCTCCCTCCTTCAATTGAGGGGGGGATGACCCGTTGCAGGGCAGGGCAGAGGAATTTAGTATACATCTGGCGGATAAAGTCGCTCGAATTCGTGCTGGCTTGGACTCTGATTGGCAGTGGTCTGACGATGGGGTGGCGATGAGTCTGGTGGATTCTACCTGGGTTGAGTTTGACCTGGTCTCCCTTGATGAGGTGGACAGGATCATGCGGAGGCTGTCTTCCACCACGTGTTTATTGGACCCGTGCCCTTCCTGGTTGGTATATGCCTCCAGGGAGGTTACGTGCGGCTGGCTCCAGGCAGTTGTTAACGCTTCTCTGAGCGAGGGAGTCTTTCCTGCCGCTTTGAAAGAGGCGGTGGTGAGGCCCCTCCTCAAGAAGCCTGCCTTGGACCCGGCCGTTTTGAACAACTATCGTCCTGTCTCCAACCTCCGCTTTTTAGCGAAGGTTGTTGAGAGCGTGGTGGTTCAGCAGCTTCCCTTGTTCCTGGAGGAAACTGAGTATTTAGATCCGTATCAGTCGGGCTTCAGGGCCGGACACAGCACGGAGACAGCATTGGTCGCACTGGTGGATGATCTCTGGAGGGCTCGGGACAGGGGTTTTTCCTCTGTCCTAGTCCTTTTAGATCTCTCAGCGGCTTTCGATACCATCGACCATGGTATCCTTCTGCAGCGGCTTAGAGGTTTGGGGGTGGGGGGAACCGTTTTGCATTGGTTCTCCTCCTTCCTTTCGGGCCGCTCGCAGTCGGTGTTGGCAGGGGGGCAGAGGTCGACCCCGAGACCCCTCACTTGTGGGGTGCCGCAGGGGTCTGTCCTTTCGCCCCTCCTGTTTAATATCTACATGAAACCGCTGGGTGAGATCATCCGAGGTTTTGGGGTGAGGTATCATCAGTATGCTGATGATACCCAGCTTTATATCTCCACCCCAGGCCAGATCAGTGATGCTCTCTCTGTGATGTCCCGGTGCCTGGAGGCGGTGCGGGTCTGGATGGGTAGCAACAGGCTTCAGCTCAACCCCACCAAGACGGAGTGGCTGTTCTTACCGGCATCTCGGTCTTCATTAGATGTACCATCTTTGGTCATGGGGGAGAGGTGTTGCCCCCGTGGATAGGGCGAGAAACCTGGGTGTCCTCCTGGACTCACAGCTCGGTTTGGAGGAGCATGTGGGAGCTGTGGCCAGGGGGGCTTTTGCCCAGGTTCGGCTGGTTCGCCAGCTTCGCCCTTATTTGGACCGAGATGCCCTTCGAACGGTTACTCATGCGCTTGTCACCTCTAGGATTGACTACTGCAATGCTCTCTACATGGGGCTTCCCTTGCGGACGATCCGGAGGCTCCAGCTGGTGCAGAATGCGGCCGCGCGGGTTGTGATGGGGGTATCCCGATACTCCCATGTTACACCCCTCCTGCGCGGCTTGCATTGGTTGCCGGTTGCCTCCCGGTCGCCTTCAAGGTATTAGTTACAACTTATAAAGCCCTTAATGGCTTGGGTCCAGGGTACTTGCGGGAACGCCTCCTGCCAGCATCACTTTCCGATCGCCCTGTTCGCTCTCATAGGAGGGGCCTCCTTGGGGTGCCGTCAGTCAGATATTGTAGGCTGGCGGTCCCCAGGGCTAGGGCCTTCTCTGTGGGAGCACCTGCCCTCTGGAATCAGCTCCCCGTCGATCTCCGTTTGGCCCCTGACCTCCGCTCCTTCCGCCGGGACCTGAAGACTTGGTTGTTTCAACGGGCGGCCTTGAATGACCCGGGGGGGTTTATTTTAATTTATTTGGCTTGTTTACTGTTTAATCTTGTTTTATTGTAAATTTTCTCTGTTTTAATGTTAGCCGCCCTGAGTCCTTAGGGAATAGGGCGGCATACAAGTCGAATAAATAAATAAATAAATAAATAAATAAATAAAAAGATTGTAAAATCACATATCTCACTTAAAGAGGGTTGGACTAGAAGGTCCCTTCTAACTCTGTTATTCTGTTAACAATCGGCTTGTTTGGCAACAGAAATTCTGATCTAAGTTGTGATTAGGATTATGTGTACACTTCTTTTTTTAAAGAAGCATGTCTTCAGACAGGCTGGCCCCAACCCTTTTAAAAATCTTTTTGGTGTCAGCTTTGGAAGCCATGTTTTACTTAGAAACTTCCACACTGCCACATTCTAGTGCATGGGAATTTGGGAGGGGGGATCTTACAGAGAGGTAGAAGTTTAGACATAACAACATTCTTCTTCTGAGTCAAGGACAAGCCATCCTGCACAGGAGTAGGATTCAACCGGTGTTAGTACCGGTTCGGTGACTACATTTTGCACGCGCATGCGCGTTTTGCGTGTAAAAAAACCTTAAGCTGTGCCGCCCGAGCTGCTGAAAAGCGCTGCACCCAGGTGCGCAGTGTTTGAAAACCCTCTTTTTTCCTGCTTTTTCAACCGCAGCTGTGCCGCACAAAGCAGCTGAGGTTGAAAAAGCAGGAAATAAAGGACAGGTAAGAGCCCGGGCAGGCGGATGGGCCAAACAGCAGCAAAGACAGAACGGGTTCGGTGTCTGCTGCTCTTCAGAGCTACTGGTTCTTTAGAACCAGGCAGAACTAGTAGCATCCCACCCCTGATCCTGTACTTGGGAAAGGAGTGGTTGGAGGGATGTCTCCAATTGGGACGGCTGGTGATTGGATCATGTGATGGACTGGTGGGTGCAGGGGATGGATTTTGGATTTCAGTTACGAAGGGAAAACCCGGAACTCTCAGATTTGGATTTTCCCAGAAGTGCCAATATGACCACTCTAATACAATTGAATGTTGAGAAATTGTCTGTCTTGGAGTTTATTGGTTTGGAGTTTGTTAAGTGGAATGCTGACATTTGGTTTGAAGCTAGACTTTTTAACTACACCTAACTGAATGCAAAATTTAATTTGTAGAAAAAGATTATTTATCAGGAAATAATTGAACAAATATTCCTAGCCTCTTTAAATCAAGAAAGGACATTTTTCTGTTGGTTGGTGATTGTGATGAAGACATGGTTGGCCAGATCTAAGAGTCATATGGAAGAAGGCAGTGTAGAAATTGGAAAAATAGAAGAAAAATAACACAGGCTTGTACATGTTGGGCCCTAACTCCTGGAACTGGAGGAATGACTGATGTTGAGTTGAGATGCATGTGCCTTGAAAAGACAGGAATTCAGACTGAGAGTTTTCCTTAATTGCTCCTTGCCACTAGCACCCTAGGAAGCCAAAGTACTCTCAGTTGTTCCTGTCACTATAAACAGTGCAAAACAGGGATAGCCTGGTCACAGTAATTCAGACTTTGGACATTGGCCACAGTCCAACAAAGTGGAACTGCCTCTGTGAATGATAAACAACTTCCAAAGATGGTAAAATGTAGTTACTACATAACATCCAGAACTCAAGGAAATATTGTGGCATTTATAAGAATTTTTGCCTTTCCTTTGGCTCCTGGGCTTCTTTGAAGAGAAAAGGTGGCACTTTGATATATTTCTCAATTGTCCCTCAATGGGTTTTTTTATCTTCTTACATAAAACCAGACAGATCTACACACTATAAATAAGGATTACTACAGAGGTCTGAAACCAGAGACCTGAATGCAAACAATTCATTTTTTTTTTGCATGAAGTGGGAAAGACTTGTAACAGCTCAAATTGAAGCAATTATTACTGCAGACTTGTAACAGCTCAAGTTAAAGCAGTGGTTCTTTGCTTTTTTCTCGGCATTTTAAAGTTGGCGGATTTAAGGATGATTATGGATTGTCTGCAGGCTGCTGTTTTTACTGATGGATTGGGAAGTGGAAGAAATGGTATGGTGAGGCTATTATAGACAACCTCTTTTGACACATCTTTTAATACACTCTGTAAATCTACTGCAATCTTGCCCTGGGGCTGTTTGAACATTTTATCCCAGTTGGTGACTAGAGGCCTTCCCAAATTCAGCACCATGTACTTAAAAAAGGCATCAACAGAAGCACTATCTCACCTCTGAACCTAGAGGACCTATGGAAAAGAGACAGGAGAAGGAAGAAAAGAGAAAGGATGACCTTTCATAAAGAGGTAAGGAAGGGCCTTGGTGGCTCAGGCTGTTAAATGCCTGCACTTAAGTTCCAGCTGCCTACAACTGCTGTAGGCTCAAATCCCACCAGGCTCAAGGTTGACTCAGCCTTCCATCCTCTCGGGGTAGGTAAATTGAGGACCCAAGATTGTTGGGGGCAATTAGCTGACCTTGTAAAAATGCCGCTTAGTAATAAGCAGGCATACACAATGGAATGAAGGCTATTGCTGAGCACACTGGGTTGTATCCCAAAAATTGTAAGCCGCCCTGAGTCTTCGGAGAAGGGCGGCATATAAATGTAATTAAAAAAAAAAAGGTATTGAATGCATCGGGAGATGCTCTGGCTGACAGTGCAGCCAACAACAACACTTTTACTAAACTTGTATGCTGCCCAATTCTCAGTGACTCAATGAGAAGATAGAATAGCAGCAAAATGGCTGTCCGGACAGAGCAATTACAAGAGCACAGATGCCTACAAACCCCAAGAGCACTGGTAGGATTCAATCGGTTCGTACCATTACCCACCCTCCACTATAAAAGTGGATCCTGGACACTGCTCTGCACTGCAATGGAGAAACAGGCAAGGAGCGGCCAGCGCAAGGGAAGGAGAAGGCCCTCTTTCTTCTCCCTGCTCCTTCTTCCTTTGTGCCAGGTTGCTCCATTGCCCGTTTTTCCATTGCCCAGGATCCACTTTGATGGTGGAGAGGGGAGGGAATTTAACCAGTTCTCCCAGGGTCAGGTTTGCCATTGCAGGAAGCTCGTCCTGTATGTGCAGCAGAGCTGGAGGACAGGGATTGGCCACGCCTCCCACGACCAACCTGACCCTGGGTGAACCGGTTGTTAAATTATTTTGCAGCCTTTAGTAGTGCTACTGATTGAACCTTAGATAGAATGGGCTGTGTAAATCAGGATCATTGCTTGCTTGTCACCTGAATCTTGCAGAGAAAATGTAGTCTTTGTAGATTAGGTGAAGGAGCAACCTGAGATTCATTTTCTACTTACTCACTTTCTAGCAATCATAGATCAGTATTATATCCAACTAGTGTCAACACATCACAAAATGTACATGCTAAAGTCTAAATTTTCTAGATTTTTTTTCATTCATGGTCTAGTAGTGCTTGGCATGCCGAAATTTTCCTGCGTTCAAGAAAACACATTTGTGTTTGTGCTCGTGGTGATAAAGTTAATGCAATTTGTAATCTAAATGTAGCTTACCTGTTTTCTCTTATAGGTACCAACTGGGTATTTCAAATACTAATAGAAATGGTCGCTGCAATATCAAGTAATAAGGAGTTACCACTACTAAGACACCTCTTAGTGCTTGAATTTGGAAGCCCAGAAAAATTTCTGGTCAGTATGATTTCAGCCTTCGCCTAGAATAATATAATTGGTTAAATATGTTGGATAATTTATCTTGCTTCAGCATATGGCAGCACCAGACCTGAGCTTACCTGATTGGGTCCTAGAGCTCTGGTTTGTAAGCTACACTGAGGATTTGAAAAAAATATTCTGGTATAATCTTATGCCAAATTGTTGTGGGCCAGAAAAAGCTGCCTGTATGCATTCATGTAAGTCATCAGGAGGTAAAGTCAGACTTGAAGACGATTTTATTTTTATGTTACAATCTATAGAACTTACAGCTCTTATATATTATTGCATTATTTTGATAGAGTTACAAACTTTCAATTTATGACCCTGTTCTACAGTAGGATCAAAGAAACAGATATTGAGATGCACATTTTTTAAAAAAGCCGTTCAAAGTTATCTTACTTAGCCATTCCATGGGTTTTCAGAGAATGTACAGCCTAATCGCCAGTTTGGTTTTATGTTTTGGTATGTTTGTGGAATTGTTTTGTGTATGCAAAAGAAATATGTTAAGTGGAGCTGCCTCTCCAGAGTAGAGGGCAGGCCAGGAGACTTGGTTTATAGACAGAGGAGATCTGGATAGTCATTATTACCATCTACATAATGAAGAGGCTAATGTGGGCTTGCTAATGCAGACAGGTTTGCAGCAAACTGAACAGGTAATCCTTGCTTATGATAAAAATTGAGCCCAAAATTCATCAGCGGAATTTTAGCATATTTTGGTTTGATTTCAGAAAATGAAAGAACAACTGTCTCCCCGCTATTATGCAACTCATCTCCATTACGATAACATTCCAAAATCCTTTCTGGAGAAAAAAGTGAAGGTAAGGGATCAGTTTCCCTATAAGTACAATTGTCCAAAAGAATTCCCTGGTTGCATTTCAGTATGTAGATACTGAATATTACATGTTTCTAAAGTCTCAAAAAAATTAGGTCCCCTATATCCTTCAACATTTACAATCACAAGTGAAGGTTCTGTTATGATCTATGAATTAAACCATGGTATATAATAATAATCATATTTTTTTCTTCAAGGGAAGGATACTGTAAAATCTCCAGTCAGAGGTGGTATTTGCTGGTTCTCTGAACTACTCAAAATTTCTGCTACCGGTTCTCCAGAACTGGTCAGAACCGGCTGAATACCACCTCTGAATATTTATCCAAAGTAATTGAAATTCTGAAGATTTATCCAACTAACTCTACAACTAAGAATGTTATTGAGACATTTACTCAACATATCTCCTATATTACTGTTCCCCATTCTCTCTCTCCATCTCAAAACCCATTTGATTACATTTACATGTAGCTACATTTACAACTGACAGCAAATAAAATATTTTTGTCTTGACCTTATATGATTTTTTAGGATGTGATTCTCAGTATGCCACTGCTCAAAGGCCAAATGCAAATTTTGGCATAGAAACCACAACCCTGATTTATGTCTTAGTTTCTTATAGTTTCTTAGTTTCTGTGAACATCTACTGGCTGTTTATAATTCTTTTAAGTCACACTTAATGATCATCTATCTGTTTAAAAAGATGCTGGTGGTATTTCGAAATCCCAAAGATGCAGCTACATCCTATTATCATTTTTACAACAAAAATCCTTTGCTGCCTACTCCTAGTTCCTGGGATGACTTCTTTCAAAAGTTTATGAATGGTGAAGGTATGTTATCTTATGTTTGTTTGTTTGTTTGTTTGTTTATAAAATGTATTGGCTGCCATCTTACCTACAAGATAATTCTGGGCAGCTTACAGTAAAAAATTACATTAAACATAAATATGAACATAAATAAATTAAAATCAAAGATTAAAATATAAGGACAATGGAGAGGGTGGGATCTGCTATTCAATCAACCACCTCCTCTGGGGCCCATTCCCTCATTGGGCCCCAAGCCAACTGGCAAAGTCAGGACTTTAGGCCCTTATAAAAGGATAGGAAGGTTAAGGCCAACCTCACATTCTCACAACCTCAATATTTATTCCTTTTGATCTTCTCAAAGCCTCCCATTTACAATTCTGCTTAGCCTGAAAATGTTTCCCGTTAAATTGGAATCTGGTCCTATCTAAGTGATTGCATAGAATCATAACTTTTTTTTCTCTAACTCATTTGATGAAGAAATGTTCAGGATCTTGAGACCCTGCAGGACATATTTATGATGATCCCCAGCTCCCTGTTGAGGACTGGGAGGCCCAGGCACAGCATGGAGACGACTTTGGTTGCACTGGTGGATGATCTCTGGAGGGCGCGGGACAGAGGTTGTTCCTCTGTCCTGGTCCTGTTAGATCTCTCAGCGGCTTTTGATACCATCGACCATGGTATCTTACTGAGGCGCCTCGAGGGGTTGGGGTGGGGGGCACCATTTTATGGTGGTTCTCCTACCTCTCGGGTCGTATGCAGGTGTTGGCAGGGAGCCAGAGATCGGCCCCGAGGCCCCTCCTTTGTGGGGTGCCCCAGGGGTCAGTTCTCTCACCCCTTTTGTTCAACATCTACATGAAGGCGCTGGGTGAGATCATCCATGGTTTTGGGGTGAGGTATCATCAATATGCTGATGATACCCAGGTTTTCATCTCCACCCCTAACCAACCCAGTGATGCCCTCGAAGTGATGTCCAGGTGCCTGGAGGCGATACAGGTTTGGATGGGGAGGAACAGGCTCTGGCTCAACCTGGTTAAGACTGAGTGGCTGTATGTACCGGCATCTCGAGTTAGCCAGGATATTCCATCTTTAGCTATGGGGGGAGAGGTGTTGCCCCCCATAGATAGGGCTCGCAACTTGGGTGTCCTGGATGCGCAGCTAAGCCTGGAGGAGCAGGTGGGGGCCGTGGCCAGGGGGGCATTTGCCCAGGTTCGCCTGGTGCACCAATTGCGTCCCTATCTGGACCGAGATGCCCTATGAAACAGTCACTCATGCACTTGTTATCTCCCGTCTGGACTACTGCAATGCTCTTTACATGGGGCTGCCCTTGAGGAACACCCGGAGGCTTCAACTTGTCCAGAATGCAGCAGCGCGGGTTGTGATGGGAGGATCCTGATACTCCCATGTTACACCCCTCCTGCGTGAGCTGCACTGGCTACCGGTTGCCCTCCAGGGGAGATTCAAGGTGCTGGTCTTGACTTATAAAGCCCTTCATGGCATTGGACCGGGGTATTTGCGGGAGGCCCTGCTGCCAATAACAGTTTCCTGACGTCCTGTGCGCTCCCACCGGCAGGGCCTCCTCCGGGTGCCGTCAGCCAGGCAATGTCAGCTGGCGGCCCCTAGGGGTAGGGCCTTCTCTGTGGGAGCACCCACCCTATGGAACCAGCTACCCCTGGAGCTCCGGGTGGCCCCTGACCTCCGATCCTTCCGCCGTGGCCTAAAAACATGGCTGTTCCAACTAGCCTACCCGGACTGATGGGGGAGTAGGATTTTTAGTTGTAGTTTTAAATTTTAGCGGTCTTATGAGACTTTGGGTTTAATAGTTTTTTAATATTTGTATTATTGTTTTTTATGATTGTAAGCCGCCCTGAGTCCTCAGGGAGATAGGGCGGCATGTAAGTCTCATAATAAATAAATAAATAATAAATAAATAAAAATAAATTCAGGGAATTGGCGTACTGGCATACAAAGGAAGTATTTAATCAGGACTTGAACTTCAAAAAGCTGTCCATTATTTATGTTTAGCATATTTCTTATTTCAAGCTAGTTCTTCCTGTACATTTTTAATACCAGTAGTAAAAATTGACATGCATGAACAAGTTTAAAATGGTGATTTATTTAATTCATATAGTATATCAGAAGCTATCTGTTGTAGCAATCCTGGTTACATAAATTAAACTATGGATGAGTATATTTGCAATAGATACACTTTTATTACTTTGGAAAACATTCCAAAGATAATTTGTGTATAAATAATACTGTAGAA
Source organism: Naja naja (assembly GCA_009733165.1). NCBI lineage: Eukaryota > Metazoa > Chordata > Lepidosauria > Squamata > Elapidae > Naja > Naja naja. The sequence goes on from CM019148.1 coordinate 70,638,127, forward strand.
ACCACATCATGGCACCGCTTATGATATATAATACATCCTCTTTTTCCCCCACAAGATGGTGACAGCAAAAGAGGTGATTCCAAATTTTGGGGTTCCCTTCTAATTTTTCCCTGATCAGAAGACAATACTCAATGATCTGAATAAGAACAGTCAAAGAAGCCTGCATCTTAAAAATGAGTGTAATTTATTTATTACTTCAACTTATATGCAGCCCAGAGTCTAGAAACGGAATTGCAGACAAATTGAAGTAATAGATGAAATTTAAAATAAAATAAAGATATTTCCCGTATGTTTCTAACTATTTATGAAGGGAATTACTAAGTGTAATCTTCAGATTAGTTTTTAGCTAAAAATGTGATATGCATTGACCATTATAAAATCATCATACTCTATCAGAACTTTTTGGAGGATCAGACATTTCCCCCCCATCCTTGATGTGATAAAAGAATTCTCACATAGCACAAATCTGATCAAATAAAAGAAGATTTTCCAGAATGGTATCACTGCAAATAGTATCAGACTTGTCCTAATAAGATATGATTCAGATTATAATAATTTATAATTTAACTGAATTAGAACAAACTTAGTTAGATTTCATCACATAATCCAGTTGATTTGTTTATTTTATTTGAATATTATAAAAAGGTGCCCTGGGCAGGTCAGCCTAGAGCCAGTATCACATTGGACCCTACCCAGATATCTCATACTTACAATAGACTCAATGCAATCGGATTAAAATAGCCATGATAAACCTTGTTCCAATACAGTTGATATGATTGAGATTGTTACATTTTCCTTGTCTCGTTTAGAGAACTTAATTAGCTGGTGAGATAGAGATTGTGTACATTTCATTTCAGTTGCATGGAAATCCTACTTTGACCATGCTCTTGCTTGGGACAAACATATGGATGAAGAAAATGTTATGATAATCACCTATGAAGAACTGAAAGAAGTAAGCCTTTTAGAAATTAAATTAATATTTGTATTACATATTCATTTTTCTGTAGCCTATAGCTATGGAGGAAACCTTCTCCAGCATTCCCCATATGAGCAACTTATACATGAGCAGATAGGCATCTGTGGGAAGGGACAAGAAAGGTACTAGTGACAAAAAAGTCAATTATAATATCTTGATGCAAATCCTATGACTTGTGGCCAGTATCAGGATACAAGCAAGAAAGCATGGAGTTAGCCCAATGACATCATCATACATGCATGACCATTTTTTTTATCACCATCACGAGCAGCAGTGAATATTGCTGCTTTAGCTCTCAGGATTGCTGTTCAGGCTGATCCAGATTTATGAGCTGAAATTAGCTTGCAGATCTGATATTTAAATGGGGGAACCCAGATAAAAAGATCCAAATGTCCTTCTTTCCCAAATAGAATATCCCTGGAAGGCACCATCAGCCAGAAGTGGCCAATTGGTTGCTAGGCTAGACTGATCCTGTAACATTAATAGAATGGTTGGTGAAGTGTGTCAGAGTCTATACAAGATAAAACTGCACAACTTGTTGGCTGCTTAAGGGAACAGTGATGACAACTTTAAGCTGCTTAAGGTGTAGTTAGAGACACAATGAGGTCAATGGCATGGGCCTAACTGAGTGCAGAGCACAAGTGTGAAAGACTTTTATTCTTCTATCCTATGTGTTGTAGGATGACTAGGAAATGAGCTATGTTGTGTTGACATATCATTCTTTCTTTGTCACTGTTTGCTTAATCGTGGTTTCTTGGTTAGTACAATAATCCATAAACTATGCTTTATGAATCACAATGGCTAGGATTATTCAACACCTAAACCACAAATAAGCTTACTTTTAGTGCAGTATAAAAATCTAGCCTTATTCTTTAGTGTTTGGTCTCAGTGCTATGCTTTGACTTTTCTGTGTTGCAAAGCTTCATAATTAATATAGAGTGTATTTTCATTATTTAATTTACTTGATATCCAGGTTATTTGGGTTATATATTTTAAAATGAAAATATAAATGGTGTTTCTACAGTTAGGGGCAATCTTAATTCAGGCTCTATAAATGCTAATGAGACTGAAATACATATTAATAATTGGATTTGCAAAAATGAAAAATATATGTAAATATTTAGTATAAACAGCACAATGTTGTACATGTGACCCTCAAAAGTTAAAGCTTTGACTATAAACCCTGAAACCTTGAACATAATTTTCACCTCTGCACGTCATTTATTTCCTTTCATTAATAAAGACATCAATGCACTATAATACTGTACTTTTCTATAACCTGGGGAACTCTGGGAATTGACGTTCATGCTTATCAATGTTGAGAAACACTAACTCTAACTCATCCCATTCTTGGGTGTCAAAGCAGTGTACAGTGTACAGGTAGTCCTCCTCACAAGTGTCACATTTAGTAACTATTTGTGATTATGGTGCTGAAAATGTAACTTTACAACTGGTCCTCATACTTACGGCCATCACAGCATCCCCACGGTCACGTGGTTGAAATTTAGGCCCTTTGCAACTGCAGGGTATTTACAACCTTAACAAAGTCCCATGGTCATGTTATCACTTCTTATATGCTTCACGGCTGGCTTCCAACAAGCAGAGTTAATGAAGAAGCCAACAGTAAAATCCCAAGTCACAGTCATGTGATGGAGGGGTGAAATTCAAAATTTTTCTCTACCAGCTCTATGGGCGTAGCTGTGGGCATGGCTTGGTGTAATAGTAATAGCATGGATTCTTTGGTAATGAGCAACTGCCAATTGCTTAGCTGAGTTGCCGGTCCCAACTGTTGCTACCTGCCTGAACCTTCTGGATGGAGTTTGCAGAAAATGAGATAGTTATTGTCAGATAAGGCAAAGTGCTTAACTGCTGTTAAGTTGTTTCTTCAAAGAACACACATGTCCTCTAGTGGAGATAATTAATATTAAAAGCAAAAACTAAGGTTTATGATTTGCTATAGTATCAGTACTTTGAGGGCCTATTACAAAGTTTTGTCTTTCTGCTGCATTGCAGAATAGAGGAACAAAACCCTTTAAAAGACATTGAAATGTCTTTTTACTTTTATCATCATGTGTAAAATATAAACCTGATCTAATATGTGTATTTCATTCTTTAAATAAACAGATGTAGTCATGAATCCTACCACCACAGAAGCAACCTACCACCCTCCAAATGTTTTGGGATGTTAATTACCCCTATCACCTCATTTGGTTTATTCCCAGGTATCTTAGGCTATAAAGCTTTACTATCTGGAATATCTATTAAATTCAACGGGTCTTATTTCTGTGTACTGTAGAATTGCATATGAATATACTGCAAAGCATATAAATTATGCATGATTCCACATTCCAAAGGTATTTCAAACTGTTGAACTTTTATAGATGAAGACGTAACTAATTATTTTTTCATTGATCCTCTACAGGTGAAGTGGGCGATTGGAGAACTTTGTTCACTGAAGCTCAGAGCAAAGAAATGGATGCAAAATTTGAAGCATGTTTAGCTGGGACTAAATTGGGTGCAAAACTAAAATATGATAAATATTGCAAATTTTAACATTTGTACTTTTGAAATAAAGTAATTTAGATATACCTTTTCTAAATGAGAAATTAAATTAATAAACTAATAAAAATAATATATATATATCAAGATGTTTTACTGTTTGGTTTTGCTTTATATTTATTCAATCTAATTTTAACTTTCAAACAAGATTTAGAAATTAGCATGTACATGCTGTGAAAGTGTTATTATGAAATTGTCTTTTATATTTTTAATAACCATCATACTTCAAAGAGACAACAATTCTATCCCTTTTGAAACAACATTGCAATTCACAAACACTTTTGTCATATCTAATCCTGCCAAAAGTCAGAGATTCAACATCTTCTCTTGCTTATACTGTATCTTCATTTGGCAGAAAATACTGTAGAAGAAAGTAGGAAGTATTCTGCTATTCTAGACCTAATCCTTACCAAGAGATTGGTTGAAGAAGGTATACCTTTGGAAGAAGTATTCATAGTATCCTTGAATTCATTATATCCAGAAGAGAAACAGCTCAGAAGAGTCAACAATGCACACAAGACTTCAGAAGTGAAGATTCTAATGAACTCCATTGGAGGATACACTGGATTTAATCCTTAACGGGAGAAGGATCTAGGAAGGATAGAAAAATCTATGATATGAAATATTGAAGGGACAGATGGCAATAATAAAATAAGCATGCCCAATTGAGCAGGGAGGAAGGATACTAATTTAACATTTAGATGATTATATTTAAATACAGATGACTAATTATGAAAATGTTTCATGGTTTTAACTGTTTTTAATTTGTAATGGCTTTTGTGGTTGTTTTTGGTAATTTTGTGTTTTTTTTAAACTTTGTGCACCATCAAGAGACACATATGGGAGATAGGTGTCTATTCATTTAAAAAAATATTTTATCCTGCCTTTTTAATATATAGTTCAAAGCAGCAAATGTTCCTTCCTTCTACTATTTCCCCCAAAACAATAACCCTGTGAGGTGACTTGACTGAGAGAGAGAGTGACTGTTGCAAAATCACCCAGCTTTTTTTTAATATCTAAGAACTCAGCCTCCTGGTTTCTAGGCCAGCACCTTAATCACCACACCAAACTGTCATTCTCTCTCCCCCACACTGCCCCCTCCATCCCTCTCTCATTTATCAAATAATAAATAAATAAGACTATTCAATTTTTTGCTTTTGCTGTAAAGATATAAATACCTTCAGAACCAGTAAGTTATTTGTTTAGCTTCCCCTAGCAAATGTGCAATATATTAATAATACTGACTTTCCATTCAAGATTTCTGCAAAGATTTTGGGTAATATCTGCCGCATGTTTTGCATGCTTGAAACAATTATTTTATTTAATTTCACCAAGACAGTTATCAGTCCTAGACTGCTCATTCATTATTAGAATATTGAATGAGAGATTCATTCACAGCAATGGGTAGATTTATAGGCCATTTTTAAGCACTACGCAACCATCTTATCAGAATAAAGCAGTGTCAACTTAATATTGGCTTCCCATCACCAATCTCCTTCCCGTCTTCTTAGATTCCAAGCTGTCATGTTAACCTGATTTCAGGTATATTACCATAGTTTTAGGTAATCTCTGATGGCATTAATGTCAACTCCCTTCAGCACATCATCAACTGATGCAAAGCATCTCCCCATATATAATTGAGGTCAAACAGCACATATGGGGTGATTCCTAGGATTGTTACACAACTCTTTGGAAATTTCATAGGAACACTCTAGGCAGGTTGCCTATAATTTTGTCCCACATGCCATTTGCACGTCTCACAAAAAACAAAAACAAAATTCTAAAGTTTTAAAATAAAGTAAATTGAGGAAATACATGAAAGATGTTGCATAAAAGTAAACATTATCTACAAAAATTGCTAAATTCAGCTAAGCAGTACCAACACTTCCTTTTCTAATTTGGGTAATTATAACAGGATACACAGAAAAATGAGAGCAAAAGTAGACTCCCATGACTGTGGAGTCACCTAGCTCTTATATGGATGGATGATTGTAAATGATTAAAATTGATTAGCAATCCTGACACTTTCTTAGCAACCTTGACATTTCAGGAAGAAAGTGACCCAAATTGATACAGGGAAACAGAGAATCAACTGTGCCCAGTTCAACAGGTGTAATTATTTTTATGATGTTTCAATGAAAAAGCAGGAATGCTTTTGGTATTGGATAAAGATGGATAAAATATGGAATTCTGCTCTCCTATTCTGTACCTCATTGAAAACACAATGAGTTAAAAAAAATAGGGAGCAGCAACAGATATGAAAGGAACTCAAGAAACATACATGGATGGAAGATCAAATACTGAAAAAGAAAGTGCTGCCTTGGCCTTGATAACCATAAGACATGAAGCATGTGTACATCTTTTATACCTCACCTCTCACCATACCGTCAACAGGTCACTTGGCTTATTTTCCAATATAACACAGAGGACAAAGAATTATCTATTGATCTTTGCCTTCAGAGCAGATTGTCTGATTGTTATTGTTGTTCAATCGCTAAATCATGTCTGACCCCTACCCTCTTCCACTGTCTCCCGGAGTTTGCCCAAACTTATGTTTGCTGTATCAAAGACACTGTCTAACCATCCTGTTCTATACAATCCCCTTGTCCTTTTGTCTTCCATCTTTCCCAACATCAGGGTCTTTTACAATGAATTATCTCTTCTCATTAGGTGGCCAAAATATTTGAGCTTCAGTATTTGTCTTTTAAAAGAACAGTCAGGGTTGATTTCCTTTAGGATTGGCTGAATTGGTCTGGTAGTCCAAGGGACTAAGGGACTCTCAAGAGTCTTCTCCAATCCCACAATTTGAATGTATGTTCTTCAGCACTCGGTTTTCCTTAGCATCCAACTCTCACAGCCATACATTACTATTGGGAAAACCATAGTTTTGACTACACGGGCCTTTGGTGGAAAGGTGATGTCTTTGCTTCTTAATATGCTGTCTAGGTTTGCCATAACTTTCCATCCAAGGAGCAAGCATCTTTTAATTTCATGGTTGCAGTCACTATCCGCAGTGACCTTGGAGCCCAAGAAAATAAAATCATCACAGCTTCCATTTCTTCCAAGTGATGAGATCAGATACCGTGATCTTAACTTTTTTTTATGCTGAGTTTTTTTTAATGCTGAGTTTTGCACTTTCCTCTTTCACTCTCATCAAGAGAGTCTTTAGTTCTTCCTCACTTTCTGTCACAGAGTGGTATCATCTGCATAGCCGAGGTTAATATTTCTCCCAGAAATCTTAATTCTAGCTTGTGATTCATCCAGCCTGGTATTTTGTATGATATATTCTGCATATGCAGTAAGTTAAAAAAACAGGATAACAATATACAGCTTTGAGTTATCTGATTATGTGTCATCAAATGAATGTCAACTCTTAGCGACCAGATAGATTTATTGTTATTATTATTATTATCATCATCATCATCATCATCATCATCAATGAGATTTATATGCCGCCCTATCTGCCTGAGGACTCAGGGCGGCTTACAATACTAAAAACAATACAATATAAATATTAAAAAATAATTAAACCAAAAATCTCATGTATCAATTAAATTTAAAAACAACCACTAAAAAGACCCTCCCCCCCATCAGTCCGGGTAGGCTAATTGGAACAGCCATGGTGGAAAGATCGGAGGTCAGGGGCCACCTGGAGCTCCAGGGGCAGTTGGTTCCAAAGGGTGGGTCCACAGGGAAGGCCCTACCCCTGGGGCTGCCAGCTGACATTGCCTGGCTGATGGCACCCTGAGGAGGCCCTGCTGGTGGGAGTGCATGGGGCGTCGGGAAGCCGTTATTGGCAACAGGGTCTCCTGCAAATACCCCAGTCCAATGCCATGAAGGGCCTTATAGGTCAACATCAGCACCTTGAACCTCACCCGGAGGGCAACCGGTAACCAGTGCAGCTCACACAGGAGGGGTGTAACATGGGAGTATCGGGATCCTCCCATCACAACCCGCACCACTGCATTCTGGACAAGTTAAAGTCTCCGGGTGGTCCTCAAGGGCAGCCCCATGTAAAGAGCATTGCAGTAGTCCAGACGGGAGATGATGAGCACATGAGTGACTGTACGTAGGGCATCTCGATCCAGGAAGGGTCGCAACTGGTGCACCAGGGCAAATGCCCCCCTGGCCACGGCCTCCATCTGCTCCTCTAAACTGAGCCGTGCATCCAGGAGGACACCCAAGTTGTGAACCCTATCTATGTGGGGCAACATGTCTCCCCCCATAGCTAAAGTGGAATATCCTGGCTGATTCGAGATGCCAGTACATACAGCCATTCGGTCTTAGCCGGGTTGAGCCGGAGCCTGTTCCTCCCCATCCAGAACCGCACCTCTTCCAGGCACCTGGACATCACTTCATGAGGGCATCATTGGGTTTGTTAGGGGTAGAGATGAAAAGCTGGTTATCATCAGCATACTGATGCTACCCCACCCTAAAACCACGGATGATCTCACCCAGTGGCTTCATGTAGATATTGAACAAGAGGGGCAAGAGAACCGACCCCTGAGGCACTCCACAAAGGAGGGGCCTCGGGGCCGATCTCTGCCCCCCTGCCAACACTACCTGCGTACGACCCGACAGATAGGAGGGGAACCACGGTAGAACTGTGCCCCCTACTCCCAACCCCTCGAGGCATCACAGTAAGATACCATGCTCGATGATATCAAAAGCCGCTGAGAGATCTAACAGGACCAGGACAGAGGAATAACCTCTGTCCCATGCCCTCCAGACATCATCTACCAGTGTGACCAATGCCGTCTCCATGCTGTACCCGGGCCTGAAACCCGATTGGTACGGGTCTAGATAGTTGGTTTCCCCCAGAAACACCGGGAGCTGTTGGGCCACCATGCTCTCAACAACCTTGCAACAAAGCGAAGGTTGGAGACTGGATGAAAGTTGTTTAAATCAGCTGGGTCCAAGGCAGGCTTCTTGAGGAGAGGCCTCACCACTGCCTCCTTCAAGGTGGAAGGAAAGGAACCCTCACTCAAGGAAGCATTTTTAACTGCCTGGAGCCAGCCTCGTGTAATCTCCCGGGCGGCATACACCAGCCAGGAAGGACATGGGTCCAACAAACATGTGGCATCCCTCAGCCTCCCCATGATCCTGTCCACCTCATTTGGAGACACAGAGTCAAACTCCTCCCAGATAATATTTCTAAGACTGGTCGCCATATTCCCATCTGACTCTGCCCAGTCGGAGTCCAAGCCTGTCCAGATCTGAGCGATCTTGTCCGTCAGATGTTGACTAAACTCCTCGGCATGTCCCTGCAGAGGGTCCTCCCCTCCGGTTAAGGAGGGAACGGGAGACCCTGAACAGGGCAGCCGGGCAATTATCTGCGGACACGATGAGAGCGGAAAAGTATGCACACTTCGCTGCTCTCATCGCAGCAAGATAAGACCTAATATAGGTTCTTAGCTGCGATCGGTCAGATTCAGACCTGCTGGACCTCCAACAGCTCTCTAGGCCTCTCTTCCACTGCTTCATTTTCCGGAGCTCCGCGGAAAACCAGGGAGCTACTCGGGATCTGCGGTGGGTCAAAGGCCGCAAAGGAACAACTCCGTCCAGCGCCCCGGCAGCAGCCGTCTGCCAGGCGTCCACCAGGGTCTCCACCAAGCTGTGGGCAAAGGAGGCCGGAACTGGCCCAAGCGCCATCAGGAACCCTTCCGGGTCCATTAGGTGCCTGGGGCGGAACCATCTCATCGGTTCCGTGTCCCAGCGACAAGGGGTGGCATATTGGAAGGCCAGTTGGAGGAGATAATGGTCTGTCCATGACAGGGGTTGTAATGTTGAAGATCCCCCCCAGATCATTTCTCCACTGTCCCTAGATAAAAACCAGGTCGAGCATGTGTCCCCCCTCTTGAGTCGGACCCTGTATTGAGTCAGGTCCAAGGCCATCATGGAGGCCATGAACTCCTGCACCAACCCTGATACCTCTCCCAGAGAAGGCAAGTTGAAATCTCTCAGCACAAGATTTTCTTCATGATTATCTGTCCCTAACCTGATCTTTCAGATACAAGCACTTTATTCTTCTATATTGTTAGTGAGATGGGGTGGCTGTTAACCACTCATCTGAATGGAAGGGTGAGCAGGTAATTCTGTCACCAATGAGCACTGATGGACTGTTTTCTGTGACCTGTAGACCTGCAAACATATCCCCATGCTCAAGTTCTAGAGCCCTGATGTCAGAATAAATTGAAAATAGATCTGTTTTCAACTGGATTCAAGAGGGAAAGGGAGATAGTCTGGAAGTGGGCATTTTCCATCAAATTGTTTTTTTCAGGACAGAAATAATTAACAGCATTCCTCTGTGATCCAGATGAGTGAAGGATTCTTCTAGCCTTTGCTTAATAGGGACTTCAGACACTGGCCTTCTCCAGGATGTCTCCCAGCAAGAAGCCAAATACTCCGGAGCTGCTATTGAAGGAATTCCTGCTCAGCCTGGAGAGAATGTCTTTTTTTGTATGCATACTTTTGTATTTATTTATTTATTTCGTCATGTTTGTGTAGTGTAATATATATTGGAGGTGGTGACCCTTTGAGAGCTGTATGCAACAAAATTTCATTTTAAAGTATGCCAATTAGTAAGGTGACCAACTGTCCTCCTTTAGGGAGCACAGTCCTCCTTTTGTAAGTTCTGTCCTCTCTCGAAAAGTGTCGTCCTACATGTCCTCCTTTTTGATATTTGAAGACTAATCTGTAAATCTCCGTATTTGATCGATGCCGATCCGATCCATTGTGTGTGATGAGACATATTTGGATTTGACATGATTTGTCAAAGCTTGGTACAGTGCGGCGAGACATGATTATGAGATGCATGCACTCCACACAGAATTGTTTTGAGAGTGTGCCGCGCAAAGAGTGCACCATGCACAAGAGCGTGCCGTGCACAAGTGGCTTTGTTTTTTTTCTTCAATTTATTTGTGTCCTCCATTTCATTGTAAAAAAGTTGGTCACCTTACTGTTGAAAGAAATATCCTTCTGGGTTCAGTTCCAAGTGGGGAAAAAGACACTGGAAACATGGAGGCTGCTTGGAAGGTTTAATGGTGGACAGGACCACATGGCCTAGAGCTCCAGAGTTAAAGGGAAAGATGATCACATGTTTCAAGGTGAGAAGAGATCAAGAAAAAAGGACTGAGGTGCTGAGAGTGCCTGGGTTTTATACCCTCTGTTGGGATTTGAACTGGAGCTTGTATTCTAATTGGTTGTCAGACTCCCATGAGGGGCAACTCTGTAGGCTGTCCTGAGTTCCAGGCTTGGTTGAGCCTTGCTGGATGATTTATGCCCTTAAAAAGGCTTTTGGCAATTGCTATAGCTTTACCTGGAGATCTTTCTTATGTAAAGTATTCTGGCCCAGGCCTTAATAGCCCACCTATTAACAAAGGTCTGGGTGAGATTAACAAAGGTGGGAGTAAGCTTCTGAGGTGAGTTTCTGCTTCTGAGTTTCTACTATTTTTAGAGGAAATATTCTGCCTTTTTAATATTTCCTAGGCTATTTCAATTTTCTAGGAGATGTGTGCGTGCTAACTTCCTACATTACGATTAGGGTACATTCAAAGTGACAATAAAGTTATTCTAAGTTCTCTTGTCCTCGTTCTTTTTTTTATAATTTCAGGCCAGAGGCCAACGCTGCTACTACCCACCTTGTCATTCGGGTTAACCATCTCGCTAAATTTCATCCAAACTTAGGATGCCGAGATGTCTTTCTTTCTTCTTACTAAAGTCCAAGCACATCCTTTTTATCTTATCTCGGGACCATAGCTTCCCAACGGCTCCTACGCTCTCACAACCATCTACGCCGGAAATCATTCGCAATCATGTTATCAAAACTGGCACGCTTTCCCAGCGTCTGGGGGGTGGGTCGGACCCACCCGTGTCTCCCATGCAGAGCCTTTCTCGTGGTCGAGCAGCTCCGATTTGCAGGTTCCCCCACCTCATTCCCGCGGAGAGCGCGAAACACTGGCGTTTCAGACGCGCCTTTTTCTCCTCTTCCCCCTGGCTCGGCCGCCGGGAGCCAGCAGCAGGGATAACCTTGGCCGTACTTGATAGTTACGAGATGGGCGGTGCGTTTTCCCGCCCGGCACAATTTTAGTTTCGATTTTCTCGGCGGGGTTGGGTGCTTTTCCCGAGATTTCGCGTTGGGGGCAGAGCCGAGCGAGCCTCGGAGAAACGAAAGTCGAAAGCAGTGACGCTTCTCCTCGGCTGCGTTCTGCTGGAGGAGAGGTGGTGACAGGGCTTCTTCCCGGCGAGAAAGACTTTTCATTCCAGAGCGTCTGGTGCTTCGGTGAGTATTTAAGCGGCGGGAGACGGAGTGAGGGGGGGAAAGGTTTCTCGCCATTGCTGGGGAAGGGCCTCCTTGTCTTGACTGTTGTCTTGGCTCTGTATAGATGGAAAGTAGGGGGAGGCGAAGGGCGCACTGATATGAATGAAGCCTTTTTTAAAAATTAAATCGGTTTACTAAATTAAATCGAGGTTCGGTTCAAGCGTTCTTGAGGAAGGACTCCCTACCCACCCAACAGATTTCCCTGTGAAATTCCCGGTTTCTTCCCGGAGCTCCGGTTGATTTGCGTTCAAGCAAAGCTGGAAAATCATCGGGTTACATTGTATAGCAGTATAATTTGGATTCCCCCGCATACCGTAGAGCGGCGATCCTCCGCCTGGTATGGATTCACGGCAGCCCAAGGGAGACTGGGAATTGAAGTCCACACTTCTAAAAGTCGCCATGATTGAAAAACGGGGCTGTAGAAGGTTGGTCGATGCTGATTTCAATTCTAGGTTTGTGAGACAGATGAAGTGTTATTTTGCAACTGATGAGCCCATATTGCCTAGTTAGTTTCCCTTTATAAATGGCACATAATTGTGTAACTGAATTTTGCAGGATCTTTTTTTTGTTGCCTATACCCAAAATACAGTTGTGGTTACAAACCAAGCAGCTTAAGCTATAGCAAATCTTGAGTATAAAGGCTGATATTTGGATTTTGTAGAAGGCCTTCATTTTGCATCTGAACATTGGGATAGTATGGTAAATTGCAGATAGAAACCAGCCATGATGGTGAATAAAAGTGGCACACTAACAAACAGACATTAACATTATTTTTTTACTGTTTATTGCAGGGCTCTTCAAACTTGATAGCTTTAAGACTCGTGGACTTCAACTCCCATAATTCCTCCTCCAGTCATGTTAGCTTAGGAATTCTGGGAGTTGAAGTCCACAAGTCTTCAAATTCACCCAAGGGCCTTGGGTGGCTCAGGCTGTTAATTGCCTGCACTTAAGTTGCCTACAACTGCTGTAGGCTCGAATCCCACCAGGCTCAAGGTTGACTCAGCCTTCCATCCTCTCGGGGTAGGTAAATTGAGGACCCAAGATTGTTGGGGGCAATAAGCTGACTTTGTAAAAAAATGCTGCTTAGTAATAAGCAGGCATATACAATGGAATGAAGGCTATTGCTGAGCACACTGGGTTGTATCCCAAAAAATTGTAAGCAGCTCTGAGTCTCCGGAGAAGGGCGGCATATAAAAGTAATTTAAAAAAAAACTTGCCAAGTTTGAAGACCCTTGGTTTATTGTATTGTGCACAGAGGGCCACTGTTGGTAGAGAAGCTCCTGCTGTCCCTGGAAGTCCCAACTCTGCTCTGTGGTCCTCTAGCTTAGTTTGACATGACAAACCAAAGTACAGCATGCTGCAATTCTGTGCATGCTTTGGTATCATTTTTTACTGAACCTATTGCAACCTGAGTCTGAATGTCAAAATACAGATTTTCAGTATGTCATTAGCCTTCATAGAGTAGGAGCAGAGAAAAACAATTTCCAGCAGCTTACATTAGTTAATGGGGTAAAGAGTTATTTTGAAAGCTGTATCTAGATAAAGATAGAACGTTTGATATAGTTATACAATTAAAATATATTCAAATAATAATTATTTATTTTATTTATTTTTTGGACTTGTATGCCGCCCCATCTCCAAAGACTCGGGGCGGCTCACAACTAAAAACCACAACAATAAATAATTAAAAGAGAATTAAACCAAGTTCACAAGCCCAAAAATAGACACTAAATTTACAATACCTAAAATCATTTAAGAACCATCCCCCCCGGAAAGGGTCAAAGCCCAGATTGGTCAAACAACCAGGTCTTCAGATCATGGCGGAAGGTGCGGAGGTCAGGGGCCAGGTGGAGCCCTAGGGGGAGTTGGTTCCAGAGGTCAGGGGAATAGACAGAATAGGCTTGTCGCCGGGGGACCGCCAACCGGCAATTGCCCGCCAAAGGGACCCCGAGGAGTCCTTGCCTATGTGCTCGCACAGGGCGGTTGGCACTGACATCGGTAGGAGTCGCTCCCTTAAATATTGAGGACCCATGTCGTGAAGGACTTTGTATGTTAAAACTAAAACCTTGAATCTCACCCGGAGTGCAACCGGCAACCAATGCAAGCAGCGGAGGAGGGGGGCAACATGGGAGAATCAGGAAACTCCCATCACCACCCATGCCGCCACATTTTGCACCAGCTGCAATCTCCGGATGGTATGCAAGGGCAGTCCTAAGTAGAGAGCATTGCAGTAGTCGAGTCTAGAGGTAACAAGGGCATGAGTAACTGTGTGCAGGGCATCTCGGTCCAGGAATGGGCGAAGTTGACGAACAAGGTGGAGCTGGACAAAGGCCCCCCTGGCAATGGCCCCCACCAGCTCCTCTAAACAGAGCCGTACATCCAGGAGGACCCCCAGATTCCATGCCCTATCCACAGGGGGCAACACCTCTCCCCTATGGTCAAAGATGGATATTCCTGGCTGGGCCGAGATGCCGGTATGCACAGCCACTCAGTCTTGGCCAGGTTGAGTCGAAGCATGTTCCCGCTCATCCAAATCCATACCGCATCCAAACACCGGGTCATCAGAGAGAGGGCATCATTGATCTGGTTCGGGGTGGAGATGTACAGCTGGGTGTCATCCACTTACTGATGGAATCTCACCCTGAAACCACGGATGATCTCACCCAGCAGCTTCATGTAGATATTGAATAGGAGAGGGGAGAGGACCGACCCCTGAGGGACCCCACAAGAGAGCACCCTCGGGGTCGACCTCTGCCCCCCCGCCAACACCGATTGCGACCGCCCCGAGAGGTAGGAGGTGAACCACTGAAGAACAGTGCCCCCCACTCCCAACCCCCCGAGGTGTCACAAAAGGATACCATGGTCGATGGTATCGAAAGCCGCTGAGAGGTCCAATAGGACCAGGACAGAGGAAAAACCCCTGTCCCGAATACTAGGAATGGATTTATAAGTTATTAAGTTCTAAAATGGGTAAAACGGGGTGAAGAACTTGTGTCCTACTCCCAACATCCCTTATAATGGTAACTGGAATCAATGGAAAATGTAACTCTGCAACAATTGGAATGTCACAGGTTCTCCATCCCTTGGAGCAGTGCACCCCAATCTTTTTGGCTCTGTGGACTGGCGGCACCAGCAGCAGCAGTGGTGGCTGTGTGGGGGGACGGGATGGTTCTGCGCAAGGGGCAGGTGCTCATGATCATGCGCGAAGCTCCATTTGCACAAGCAGTGGACGTCCGCAGCGGCCACTTGCACAAAATGGAGCTTCGTGTGCAAGTACATGTGCCCGTTGCTTGCGCAAATTGAGTTTTTGCCTGCTCGCCTGCCGCCTTGTGCGCCCCAGTTCCCAATGGGCCGCAGCCCCACTATTGGGGACTCTTGTCTTAAGTAGTGAAATAAGGTGGCAAGAAGAGTGGCAAAATGTATTCTGCCCACAGTTTGCCCACTTTTAGGATTATCTGTGCCCTTTTAGGGAAAATAATGAAGACAATATTATAAATGATTGGTTAGAGCAGGGATGGGCAAACTTTTTGACTCAAGGGCCACAATGGGTTCTTAAACTGGACCGGAGGGCCAGAACAAAAGCATGGAATGTTTGTGTGAACTAATATAAATTCAAAGTTAGATTATTTCACGTAGCCTTCTGGGAGAGCAAGAGAACCCTCTGCTCTTTCGGCTCCGCGGGCCGGATAGAACAGCCAAATGGGCCGGATCTGGCCCCTGGGCCATAGTTTGCCCACGGCTGGGTTAGAGTCACTCAGATCTGATCTGAGTTGAACTCTGGCTGGATAGGTTCGAAGGAGTTCACTATAATTGGATCTTGTCCTGTGCCTGGGGAAAGTTTGAGCCTGTGAATCTTGCAGAAGTGGACAGGATTTTCAGGAGTTTCTGTATGGCCACTTATACATTGGATCCTTGTCCATCCTGGTTGGTTAAAGTTGCCCAGAAGCTGAAGTGTGGCTGGGCCAATTCATCTTTGCTTGAAAGGATGTTTCTACTTAGACGGGAAGACAGGAAGTTCCACCTCTTCAGGGAGCCTTAACTAAATCTAGAAGTGTTGGAACATTTCTCAGTAGTCTGCAGCCTTGGAGGAGGACCCTGGATGAAGTAGATTATATCTTCAGTTAGGCTTTAGGGCCCAATATAATACCGGTATGGACAAAGCTGCCCTATTGTACTTAGCTGATAGATTCAAGAAGAGAAACATTTCTAAATTTAAGAAACATCTTTAATGCTAGTTAGAATACAACATGTTCTTAAAAACTCTGAAAATGATTCCCAAAGCAGCCTTATAACAACTCAATTAAGATAGAATCTCTTTAGCATATTTCTTTTTCTTGGCCCCCATATCTGGACTACGCTGGTGCTTCACACACCAACTAAATAACCCTTTCAGTTTCTCAGTGAATCACAGTGGCATTGATTGCTCTTGTGGACAACCTCTGGCATGACCAGAATATGGGTAGTGGAAGATGATCTGGTCCTGGATGATCTCTTAGCAACCTTTGAGATTGCTGGTCATGGAACCCTTGTGGCCTGTGTTTGAAATGGGGAAAAGATAGTATTTCAGTGGTTTTCTTTACAGAAGGTTCCAATTGGTCTTGGTAATAGGGGAAGAGATTAAGTTACCTTTTCTTGTTAGGTTCTTGAGATTTCAATGAACATAATAAAAACCATGCTATACTGGATCAGATTCCTTGCTCATCTAGTCTAGTCTGTTCTCACAATGGCCATCTGCACAAGGAATTCCATAGTTTTCTTGAAGATGGCCTTCAGAGACAAACACACTGCAATTAAGGTAGCCACTGATTGCCATAACTTCCCTGAATTGGTTCAACACTTTTCGAAGCCAACCAAGTTTGTAGTCAGCTCTCCCTAAACTTCTGTGTGAGGCTACTGGCCAGGGTCATCTATCAGTATGAGTTCAGATATCAGTACTTGATATTTGATATTTAGTTGCATTATCTCAATACTTGGCTGATCTGTCTCTAGATTGGGAGGCTTTAGGCGTCTGGATTGGGAAGAACAGGCTCAGAATTAACCCTAGTGAAACTGAGTGAATGTGGATTTGCCGGTCATCAATTTACTGTATTGGGAAGTCCATTGTCATTTGTGTGTTAGTTACCTATTGCAACATAATATACATGGGGCTACTCTTAAAAACATTAGTCCATTGCTATGTTTAGGGAGTTGCTAGTAAATATTCCTATTGTGATTTTTTTTCTTCTAGGTTAAAGCATGGCTGACAACCAGATTGACCAATATGCATGCATGGCAAGACTTAATGAACATTGTCAGCAGAACCATTTACAATTGGAGTATAGAGACATTTTTACTGCAGCCTCATCTCATGATCAGTAAGTTGATGAACAAAACAAATTTATTTATTTATTTATTGCTTGGACTTGCATGCTGCCCTATCTCCCGAAGGACTCAGGGCAGCTCACATAATAAAACCCATAATACAAAATTTAAAATTTGTTAAAAGGTATTAAATTCAAGCCAAACAATAGCGAAAAAAAAATCCACAAAAGACATTAACATATAAAACATTTAAAATGATGGTTGTGTCTTCCAAGATTATCCTGTTGTTAACTTTTTCTGATGATGGAGAAAATGGGAGGTATAGTTGTGTAATGGAGTGTATTTTGCAGATGATGCATCTCTCCTCCCTCTTCACAATGTTTTATAAATTGCTTTCTTCACTGTAGATTCACTGTAGCAGTTGTCGTTGACAAGGTCCAATATGAATCTGCCACTGGTAAAACCAAGAAAGAAGCAAGAGCTCTGGCAGCAGTATTAGCCTGGAATACCATACAAGAGCAAAAAAAGGTAAGCGGAGGAGAGCCTACAGACCAAGATCTAAATCACAGTTCCCCAGTGTTTCCAGCTTTGTGGACTAGCAGGGAGGAAGGGACTGGTTCACGCAAGTGGCCAACAAGCACACGCATGAAACTCCATTTGTGCAAGTGGCATGCATGTATGTCTTCTGCTCACATAAATGGAGCATGAGCACCCATGCTCGCCCATTGCTTGTGCAAGTGAGGATGCATGTGTGCGTGTGCTCGCCAGCCATTTCCACAGCCCAGTTGCAAAACCCTAATGGGCCACGGCTCACAGCTTGGGGGACCCTGATCTAGACAGCAGGTTCAAGCAACCAGGCTCATATCTTAACTAAGAAAGGATAGTTTGGGGTTCCTCTCAGTAGAGAGCAGGATCAACTTGTGTTCTAATCATAGCATTGCTATGGCAGCATTCTGCACTTAACAAATAGCTTTTCCAAAACGTGACTGGTCATAAGCCATTCAGTAAAATGTTCATGAAATTAAAAATAAAGTATGCCAGTATCCTCATGTCACATAACATTCTAACATCGAAAACAACAGCAGCAGCAACAAAATCATTAGTTACTTCCTTTCCTAACAATCCAGAGTTACTGAACTCAGGAAGCATGTAAATTTAATAAAACGTTATTATGGTTTGTCGCACGGTCAGCCAGATGTTCAGACTGGATTTGGCATTTTTGTCTTCTTATCGAGTCCTTTCAAAGGATCTGGGATTAGTCAGATGTTCGATGGAGTTACAGATATCGTTACAGGATGTCAGCTATTCCAAGTAAAACTGCCTTTTACAGTTGATTGATGGTGAATTTGTCAATGCCAATGGTGTTCAAGTGGTGCTCCAGATACTTTGGGATTGCACGCGCTACCTTGACACTACCTTTACTTGCTTTTGCCACAGTCATTCTATTTCTATTTGCTGTTCTTTCTATTTCGTTATCTTCTCCAGTTTTTTTTCCCCTCTATTCTGCTGTACCCAGCTACTGCCATGTCCACTATCCAGACTTTTTTGTCTTTCTTATTAACAGTTGTTAAGTCTGGGGTGTTATGTGGCACGTACCTTTCTGTTTGAATTTAGAGTCCCAGAGCAATTTAGTTTCTTCATTTTCTATGACTTTCTCTATTTTAAGGTCCCACCAGTTCTTGCTTGCAGGCAAATGATATTTCTTGTAGATCTTCAGATGCAACATTTTTCCTGTTTTACCATGCCATTGTTTGTAGTCAGTCTGTGTGATCTTCTTGCAGCATATAACAATAAAATATTATTGTTATAATTTATATATATATATATATATATATATATATATATATATATATATTTTATTCAATGTCAGCTTGTCTCCCAGGAGAACGGCTGAAGACACCAGCCTGAAGATGGGATGAGATTCGTCAACGCTGCCAAGGTATTAATCTTACACGGACAAGACCAATACACCAAGACCTACATACCTTACCTGAAAATCTTTAAAACATATATATATATATATATATATATTACACACACACACCATAATATTTTATTGTAATTCATAATTATTCGTAATTTGGCCACACGGGAAAGAAAAACTGGACAACTTCCTCACACATCTCAACAGCCTACACCCCAAAATACAATTTACCATGGAAACAGAAACCAACAATCAACTTCCGTTCCTGGACGTCCTAATTTACAAAAACCCAACGCTCCTAGGACACACCATCTACCAGAAAAAGACACACACTAACCGCTACTTAAATGCACAATCCCATCACCACCCTGCACAGATCAACTCCGTAGCCAAGACCCTCATCTCCAGAACCAAACGCCTAGCTGACAAAGACCACTTGAGAACAGAATTACACACCCTCACTAACGATAATGTCCAATGGATTCCAAAGAAGCACAATCACCAACCTAATCCGGGAGACTCCCCAAAACCAAGACACGGAACAGGACAATGGCATCGCCTCCTCCCTTACATCAAAGGCACCACAGATAAAATCAGCAAAATTCTCCACAAACACAATATCAGGACAGCCTTTGGCACTGACCAAAAATAGCCAACATCTTAAGAAACCCCAAAGACAAGATCCAGCTAGAAAACCAAGGAGTTTATAAAATACCATGCAAAATTTGCCCAGCCACATACATTGGACAAACCAACAGGAGAATAAATGCACGCAGAACACAAGAACGCAGTCAGAAAAGAAGAAAAACTTCCTCCCTTTTCCAGCACCTTAAAGCCACAGGACATGAAATTGATTTTGAGGGATCCAAACTTATCTCCAATACTGAACACTTCAACAAGAGAATAATTAGGGAAGCCATCGAAATAGAGAAACACCCCATAACATGAATAAACGGGATGATACTTCCCACCTACCAGACATCTGGAAACTAGCCCTAATCAACAAACGAGTCCCAGCCACGAAAACCAACACGGACCCAAAATAACACATGATGCCACCACCAATCTCCTTCACCAGACTCAAACCCAAGCCCACGCCACAGATGAAAGGCAACCACCATCCAGAAACCAGACCATGGCTGCAACACCAGCTGCTACACCCCTCCAACCCCAAACTAAGCAAACTGACACATGCTATGAACACATAGCCAGACCTCAAACTCGAGCCAAACCAAGGCCCAGAATGCCACATCACAGCCTTCCACCCAAGATACTACATCACAGAACTCAGGAGATCACAACACAAAACATCAGGAGGTTGCAGCACAGACAACGACCCAGGAGATTACAGCACCACACCCAGGACGTCACAACAATAGAACTCAGAAGGTCATCACACAGCCCATTACCCAGGTCGTTACAACACAAAAGGCTGAGAGACACACAGCCAGCACCTCAGCCACACAGGGTCTCAGGAAAAAGCCATCCAATCTGCATACATCAACTCCACAAACCAATCAAGAAGTAACAACACAGCCAACTCTAGAGTTTAAAAGGGAAAAACAGCCACGATCACACACTTCTCCCAGGAGAACGAAGCTGAAGACACCAGCCTGAAGATGACGGATGAGATTTCGAAACGCTGCCAAGGTATTCTCAATCTTACACGGGACAAGACCTGAATACACCAAGACCTACATACCTTTACCCGTGAAAATCTACGATTACATAGTTATGTATATAGTTTTATATATATAGTTATATATATGGTTATATAGTTATATATATAGTTATATAGTTATATATGGTTGTTTGCACACCCAGCTAGATGTTTAGACTGGAGCTGAGATAGGCAGATGTATTATTTGTACAGTTAAGTCTGGGGTGTTATGTGGCAGGTACCTTTCTGTTTGAATTCTAAAGTCCCTGAGGAATTTAGTTTCTTCATTCTCTATGACTTTCTCTATTTTAAGGTCCCACCAGTTCTTGCTGGTTGATTCCTCTTTATCTTTTAGTTTTAGTATCATCCTGTCCATCTCTGTACAGTCTAATATTTTCTTTATGACTGCTCCCTCTGGTGGTACATTTCCCTGTTCCAAAATTGTGCGTAAGAGATCCTAGCAGCAGTTAATATATGTAATATAATATATCTATCTTTTTTGCTGTATTTCCGTTATTATGGCTAATAAAAATAATTTTGGTTGAAGTTTAATCTTTTGTTTTATTATTTCTTCTAACAACAGTCGAATTGTATTCCAATATTTTTTGACTTCTGAGCAGGTCCACCTCATATGAAAATAAGTGCCCCTTTCTTTCTCACACTTCCAACAATTAGGGTTTTGGTTCACAAATATTTTTACTAGCCTAGCGGGGGCGGGTGGTAAATGCCACCTGTAAAACATTTTATACATATTTTCCCTATATGTTGTAGGCATAGTTTATAATATGTTCCCCACATTTTTTCCAATGTTACAAATCTATATTGTGTCCAATATATTTCGCCCATACTACCATTGTTTCCTTAACTATCTCCTCTTCCATCTTGAAATCTAAAAGGAAATTGTATATTTTCAATATTATCTTTTTTCCGTTCCTTGTAGAATTCCATCTAATTGTTGCTTATCCAAATAAAATCCATATTGCTCTTTATCTTTTTTGTGTCTTGCCTGTACTTGCATGTATGGCCACCAGTCTATGTCTATGTTTTGTTGTTGTAGTTCTTGTATTGTTTTCAGTCTTCCTTGTTCATCTAATAGGTCTTTGTAGTTTCTCACTTTCACCAGATCCATTGCGTTTGGATAGATTTGTGCCTCCATGGTTGACAGCCATGCTATTTTAACATAATGGTTCTTTTTAATTTTACTCCATATTTGAATTAATGAGTCTCTAATTAAATGTCTCTGAAAATAAGAATGTTCCTTACTTTTTCTGTCCCATAAAAAGCTATGCCACCCTCTTTGCAGATCAGGGCCTTCAATTAACAGTATTCTTTTGTTTTCTAGGTTAATCCAGTCTTTAATCCATACCATAGCTGCTGCCTGGTAGTACATTTCCCAATCTGGGAGTCCAAAGCCACCCTTTTCTCTCTTATCCTATAGTAATTTCATTTCAATTCTAGCTTTTTTCCCCACCCAGACAAATTTAGTTATTATTTTATCCAATTCCCCTCAAAAAATTTATCCAATTTTACCGGTATGGTTTGAAAAAGATATAGTATTTTTGGTAATGTGGACATTTTGACTGCTGCAATTCTTCCCATTAGCGATATTTGTAGTTTCCCCCATATTTCCAATTCTTTCATTAATTTATCATAATTGTTTCCTTTAACTGATGAGCACCTTGGTGTTAACCAAATGCCAAGGTATTTTACTTTTTTAACAATTTGCATTCCCAATTTCCCTTCCAATTCTTTTTTTTTGTTTCTCCATATTTTTGGTCAGTATCTTTGTTTTATTTTTATTTATTTTTAGTCCCGCAACATTGCCAAATTCTTCAATTTCTCTTATTAATATTATTCCAGTTTCCTCTAGGAAAAATACTATATCATTGGCGAAGACTTGTACTTTATATTGGTCTTTTCTGATTGTAACCCTTTTAAATTTCTTTATTTCTTCTAATATTCATCGAAAGGTTTTCTGGTATAAGGATAAAGAGTAGGGATGACAATGGACATCTCTGCCTTACTCCTTTGTTAATCTTAAATGTTTCTGTTCTGTCTCCACTTAATATTACACTAGCAATCTGGGTCGAATAAATTGCTGAAATCATCGTAATAAATTTGTCACCAAAATCCATATCTTTTAGTTGCTGTATAATAAACTGCCAATTAACATTATCAAATGCTTTTTGCGCATCAAGGAAGACCAGTGCCATTTGCTTTCCAGGGTGTGCCTCATAATATTCTAATATATTCATTACCATTCTTGTATTATTTTTAATTTGGCAAAAATCCATTCTGATCACTATGAATAATTTGGTTTAATATTCCTTTAAGTCTTTCTGCCATTATAGTCATGAATATCTTATAATCAACATTTAGTAATGATATGGGCCTGTAGTTTTAGATTTGTTAGTGGTCTGAATCTTTGTTTGGAATTAATGTTATGTATGTCTTTTCCTATGATTTAGGTAAATTCGCTGTCATTAGGGCCTCATTGTATAATTTTAATAGATGTATTTCTAATTTTTCCTGAAGTGTCTTGTATAGCTCCCCTGGGAAACCATCTGGTCCTGGCATCTTATTATTTTTCTGCTTCTGAATTGCCTCTTGCAGTTCTTTTTGTGTTATTTCTTTATTCATCGCTTCCTTGCTTTCTTCCGCGATTGTAGCTAGCCCTTTCTTTTTTAGATACTATTGGATATTCTCTAATACATCCTTCTGCCTATACAGTTCCTCAAAAAAGGTTTTAGCAATGTGTTTTTTCTTTTCCATTTGGTATTGTAGAGTACCATCGACATCTTTCAACTGTTGGATCAATCTTCTTTCCTTTTCTTTCTTTAATTTATAGCCTAGCCACCTTCCCCATTTGTTTGCATGTTTGAAGTAACTTTGTTTCATCTTTCTCATGTTTTGTATCCATTCATCCTGCATCAGCATATTCAGTTTGTGCCTAATCATAATTCTTTCTTCATTTACTGCTTTATTATGTGGTTCTTTTTGTGGTTTTTTTTAATTCTGTAAGTGTGTGTTAGGAATCTGTACACCAATTAGTTGGGTTGGCAATATATCCGCCCGGAGTCCTTTGGGAGTTGGGCAGCATGTAAGTTAAATAAAATAAATAAATAAATAAATAAACCAACAATGTATGTTTGTAGCTTTAAGAAAAAATCACTATTGATTTATACTATATTGCAATTGTTGCAAATTACCATAAGAGGGAGCTAGAGATCATAGCTTGCTCTCTCTGACATTCTGTTGCTATCTAAGGTTCTCTGTTGTATTTATGCTGTGCTTATACTTTGATATCTTTGTTTACTGTAAATGACTTGCAACTGGTAAGAAGACTTTGTAATTGGATATTATTTGGACTGTTAAACGTATATGACCTGGATCGTTTATTGGACTGTGCTATTTCTTAGAGTAAACTTTAACTCAATTTAGTGTATCTGTGTGTGGCTGAATAATTATTTATAACTACTCTCATAAACGTTTCCATGTGCATATCCTTGTTACTCAAGGGTTATTCTGTACATATCATAACAGTGTGTTTTGTAATTTAATTTGTTTTCCTTCCTTTTCTTTACATCTACATGCAGTATATGAAATTGCTAAGCCTCTTATGCGTGCCTTTGTGGTATCCCATAGATTCTGGACCGATGTTTGTTGTTTTTTGTTTTCTTTAAAGAAATACTCCAATTCCTTTTTCATCATCTTAACGCATTTTTTTTTCTTTTAGGATTTCCTGATTTGAGATTCATCTTCTTCTCTTTTTCAATCCTTTCCAGCTTAGTTTAATAGGATTGTGGTCTGCCCATAAGTTCATTTTGATTTCTACTTCCTTTATATTTTGCTCAATCTCCACATTTGTCCATATCATATCCAATTGTGACCATGATTTATGTGGTGTCGAATAGTAGGTATATTGTTTTTTATCTGGATTTCTTTCCCTCCATATGTCTTTTAGTCATAATTCATTTGTCATTTGGTAAAATATTTTCGGTAGTGTTTTCCTTTTTTCTTACCTATGCTGTTACTCTCATAATCTTTTTTTGGGTTCACTATCGCATTGAAATCACCTACCAAACATACATTCTCGTATTCTAATTCTAATAGTTTTCTATATAGTTCATTATAAAATCCTTCCTGTTTCTCATTTGGTGCATATATGACAGTTAGTAGTGCTTTCTTATAGTTTATAAATATTTCTAACATTAGAATTCTACCCTCCTCATCTGCATAGACCTGTTTTGATTGTAACTGCTTTCTAACGTATACTGCTATCCCCCTTTTTTTTGTTTGGCCAAAGATACATATAGACCCCCCCAATTTTGTTGATTCTAATAGTTTGCTGTGATGTTTTTGTATATGTGTTTCCTGAAGGCATATAATATCTATATTTTGTTTCTTAATTTAATCAATATTTTTTCCTTTTTATTGGTGAGTTTAAGCCATTGACATAGATGGAAATTAATTTAATTTCTTCGTCCATCTTACTTTGTGTCTGTTATTAATTGGCATCTGTTTGCTCTTGTTTCTCTTTGTTGCCTTGTTCTTATGCCCTCTCTTTTTTGTATTTCGGCTTCTTCCTGTTCCTTTCCCTCTTGCTCTACTTCTCTTTCCTCCAACTGTTGTTCTTCCTGTCTCCTACTTTCAACTTCTTTGCTGGCTTGATCTTCTTCTGATATTACATAAAGTTCAAAAAATTCCCTCGCCTTTTCTATGCTATCTATTTTAAACTTTTTGTCCTGCATGATATTAGCATCCCTTCTGGGATGAGCCATCTAAATAGAATATTGTGCTTCAACTGTGAAGCCAGGAATCGATAGTTTTTTCTATGTTCTCTTACTTTCCTCGGAATTTGTTTTAATGTCACAATTTCTACTCCTTTAAAGACCAGTGGTTCATCTCTTGTTACTCTGTATATCTTGTCCCTTAGTAGTTTCTTTGGAAATTTTATATGGACCTCTTGTGGTAGTTTGAAACGTCTCATATAATTGCTATATATTCTGTATACATCATCCATTTCTCTCCGTACTTCTTGTCTGTCCCTTTGTAATGCTTTTGCTAATAGGTCTGGCATTATTTTGGATAAGTCTTCTCCCCTTTCTTCCACCACATTCTCGAATCTAAGAAAGAAGTCCGCTTTCTTCATCTCTAGTAGGAAATTGCCTCTTCTAATTTCCTATTTTCTCCTATTATCTGTTCAATTGAATCCACCTTTTTATCCGTCTGTTCAACTTTTGTTTCCACCACCTTTATCTTGTGTTCTGTCTTATCTATTGCCTGCTGGATTGTTCTAATTTTGTCATCTAGTTTTCGTATCTCTCCTTTCATCTCCCCCATTTTGCTTTTAAAGTCTTCATGGTTTCTTGTTATTGTTTCTTGAGTTCTCATCATAGTTTCTTGTATTGTCAGAAGTGCTGCCTGTATTGTCTGCATGTTTGGTGCCTGACTTGTCTTCTCAGAGCTCAGTATGCCTCAATCGAGCCTTGTCCTGCTGGTGATGCTGTTACTAGTGCTGAGTTAGATGCTGTTTTCTTCCCAATTTTATTGACAGTTGTGGTGGTAGACATCTTAAGATTTCCAAATTTCCCAAATTTCTTAAATAAATCTTTCAGTATTATCATCAATTTTATCAGTTGATCTCTAGAGGATGCCAATTTTTTCAATTTTTCCCTCTTTAATTATCTTAAATTAATCACTGCAGTTAATATAAAGATATTATCCAGGTCACTCTTAAAATCTAATGTACTTAATTATAACTATGCTTATCTATATATAGAATTATAAATATAACTCTAAAAGTTTGTATAGAAATAAATATGACTGTAGTTTATGACCAGTTATCAGTTAAATATCAAGGAAATATAATCAGTGTACTTCTGTTAGCTATTTTATTTTAATATATTAAAATTGTAATTAATAGGCTAATATTTTAGTATGTACAATATATGTAACATAGGATAAGTCGGGTAATTATATAAGTAAGTAAATGTAAAGGGATGTAGATAATGTAATAAAGGGAACACTTAACACAATGTAAGCTGCTCAAAAAACTAAAGGGAACACTTAAACAACACAATGTACAGTAGTTGAATGTGCTGGTAACAAAATCACACAAAACTTAACAATGGAAATCAAATTCATCAACCCATGGAGGTCTGGATTTGGAGGTACACTCAAAACTAAAGTGGAAGAAAACAGTACAGGCTGATCCAATTGTGATGTAATGTCCTTAACACAAGTCAAAATGAGGCTCAGTAGTGTGTGTGGCCTCCACGTGCCTGTATGACCTCCCTACAACACCTCGGCATGCTCCTGATGAGGTGGCGGATGGTCTCCTGAGGGATCTCCTCCCACACCTGGACTAAAGCATCCCCCAACTCCTGGACAGTCTGGTGCAACATGGCGTTGGTGGATGGAGCGAGACATGATGTCCCAGATGTGCTCAATTGGATTCAGGTCTGGGGAACGGGCGGGCAGGCATCAATGCCTTTGTCTTGCAAGAACTGCTGACACACTGCAGCCACATGAGGTCTAGCATTGTCGTGCATTAGGAGGAACCCAGGGCCAACCGCACCAGCATATGGTCTCACAAGGGGTCTGAGGATCTCATCTCGGTACCCAATGGCAGTCAGGCTACCTCTGGCGAGCACATGGAGGGCTGTGTGGCCCTCCAAAGAAATGCTGACCCACACCATTACTGACCCATTGCCAAACCGGTCATGCTGGAGGATGTTGCAGGCAGCAGAACATTCTCCATGGCGTCTCCAGACGCTGTCACGTTTGTCACATGCGCTCAGTGTGAACCTGCTTTTATCTGTCAACAGCACAGGGCGCCAGTGGCAAATTTGCCAATCTTGGTGTTCTCTGGCAAATGCCAAACGTCCTTCACGGTGTTGGGCTGTAAGCACAACCCCCACCTGTGGACGCCGGGCCTCATACCACCCTCATGGAGTCTGTTTCTGACTGTTTGAGCAGACACATGCACATTTGTGGCCCGCTGGAGGTCATTGTGCAGGGCCTGGCAGTGCTCCTCCTGTTCCTCCTTGCACAAAGGCAGAGGTAGGGGTCCTGGCTGGGTTGCTGCCCTCCTCCCACGGCCTCCTCCACG